>VZRE01003104.1:183887-470526 GCA_013396775.1 Cephalopterus ornatus | reverse complement strand
GGCGGCCCCGGGGGGCGGCGGCTCCTTCTAGAACCGGCCGCGCCCCGCCCGGTGCGGCTCGGTGGTGGTGCCGGTGCTGCCTTGCGGTGCAGCCCCGCGGTGCAGCCCCGCGGTGCAGCGGTATCCGCCGCCAGAGCCCTGACCTGCTGGTTCCGCCGGGACCCTGGCAACTCCGTGGATGCGCTCTCTGTGCTTTGTGTGCCTGCGTGTATGTGCTTGCCGCGGATGCGCACATGTGCGTGCATCCGCTTAGATTACTCTGCATTTTTTTGGTGCTTTCATGGAGGAGGTAAATCTCACCCATAGATCTGCTACTCATGTGATGACTTTCTCTTAATCCATATATATGTATGTTCTTCTCCCTCACTGAGGCTCGTTGTGTCCCTCGGCCCCGTCGCCGACGATGGCACGTAAAGCCAGCGGGGGATTACACTTCGTTTTGACCCCAGCCAACCTGCTTCTGACCCGGTTTGCCGTGTGAGGTTTAACCTGTCTGCCGCCTCCCTCCCATGCCCCTGTAGGAAGGGGACTTTCTGGTTGTGTGCTTCAGTGCTTCGTTCACGTGTCCGACTAATGCAGATCAGATGCGTTCAGTCTCCATTCCCTTTATTTGGATTAGATAATTTTGAATTTTACTTAGTGAAAGGGTAACTGTCATTAACGGTATGTGTGATGGAAAGTTTTTCATCTCTTGGCCTAGATGTTGCTTGTTGCTAATGAACTACTTTGGGATAACTTGGTTTTATTTGTATGCAACATTTTAAACTTCCAGCAAATACTGCAGATGACAAAGGCCAACTCTAAGACTGCTGTTTCTTAGGAATGAGGCCACTTAAGTGAAAAAAGTCCAGGAGTCTTGCCTGCTGATGCTGTTGATTATCTTCAGTATTATACACCAATTACTAACTGTTGTCAGGCTGATGACAACCAGAACTACATGTTATCCATCTGGGTTGGAAGTTGCGTGTACTCAGCTTTGTCATTAAGCATTTTATTCTCCACAGGCAGAAAAAAATAGTTGAGAAAAGTACTTTTTCCTTAGAATGGGATGACTTTCTGTTGACCCAGGTGGTGCTTTTGTGTTTGTTTACGTTTCCTAGGCTGTGAATGGGGGCTAAGGAGGGATGAAGGTTCAGGTGGCTGACTTGGACTAGTGTGGTGCTCAGTGTTGAACAGGTGCTGCCTGTGGAGGCCCCCCCTGGGGTATGGGTTTACTGGACTTTGTCTTACTCACTCTGGGGAATGGGTCAGGTAGACAAGTGGAAGCAGTTCTACTATCATAAAGATGTATCTTTGCTGAGGAGTAAATCCCTTTTCTAAGGTCAAAAAGGCCTCAAAGGTGTTGGATTAATCCTTGTCTAGGGTGTAACATGAGCCATGACTTATTTAAATAGTAGTTTTTTTTCTGTTGCAGTACTTGTAGAATGCCTCCATGAGAGTTTCCTTTGGAAACTCCTTTCCTTCTTTCCACTTAGAAAGCTTGTATCTTTTGATATGTAAAATGTATTTCTAAATGTTTATATATAAGCATACACCCATTAAACAGGTGGATGCTAAATCTGTAGATAAACTTTATTGCTAGTTACCTATGGGTAGTATTAAATGTTGATATTATTTCTTTAACTGACTGCCTACAGAAGAAATTTAAGTCGGGCTGTATTGAATCAGATTCTTGGACACAATGAACTTGCCTGCCTTAACTTTCGCTAAGGTTAGGTTGCTTACATGACTTTCTTTCAAGCTCACACAGATTTATTTTGTACCACTTGATTTAAAAATTTTGTGCTTAGTCAAATATGTCTTTATTCATTAACACCTTGCATTTGTTCTCTTAATTTACAGGAGACTTGCTATGAGATTAAATTTAGTCTTAATACTATTAAAAATAGTAAAAAACCAACCAAACCCCAGCCCACTTTCTCCAAAAAACCCCGAACCAACCCCCGTATAAATTCTATGCATTTAACCAAATGCAGACATAATTTTGGAGCTGTTGGAGAATGTTGTTGGTTTTAATGAACCTGGTGAGGGACTCTTAGAGCATCTTTTTTATATCTGATGGAGGGGAGAATGACAGAGTCTTAACTTGGTCCAGCGGTAGCTCTTTGTATGGGTTGTGCCAGGGTTAAGTGCATTGTGAACATGAATAGTTACCTCTTGCTGAAACAGAGCCAATCACCTCTGGAAAGCACTCATACCTCTCCCTGAGGAGCTGGGTAGTGTTCTTCAGGGAGGAGTTCAGTTACAACAGCCCTTTGCCAGTTAAATGAGAAAAATAACAGTATATTGAAGCGCTTTTGTGGGCTTTGTGGGAGGAAAGGTGTGTAGGGTGATGGTTTATCACAAAGCTTCCAAACAGAACAGGCTTTAGATTCTCTGGTAACTAAGCACAGATGCAGAATGGCCTTTCTTAGAGGGCATTTAAAAGTTTTGGTGGGGATTATAAAATGAAAGTAATTATTAGTCATGTGGGCATCTGTCCCTTTGATTTAGCAGGTTGGAGAAGTTCTGTTCTTTTTCTGTGTGAGAATGTGAACTTTTCTTATTGCTTGTCTGTGTCTAGCCACGTGCTATTTTGAAAACCAAGGCCACGTGATATGGATTTCCAATGATAAAGCTTTTTTGTCTGTTGTATCCTTCATGATGGCTGGGATATTCAAAGGCCTGTTGAAGAGCAAATGCTAACTTTAAGGAGTGCTTCTTATAGGATGTTTTTTGCTTTATTTTTGAGGTGGCTAACTAGTTCTCTGTAAACTCTTGGTGTGCAGCTTCATGATACATTTATTCTGCTCTAACGGGCAGCTGCTGAAAGGATCTCATTGATCTGACAGCGAACTAGTTCTTCTGCTGGGTCAGTTTTCTGTTGGATCAGATTCCCTGTTTGACTTGCTGCATGACTGCGTGATTGATAGGTCTGATGCAAGGAAGAGGCTCTTCCTATTAATGCCTATATGCTAATCTTTTCAGGAGCAGGAAAAAAAACATTCTGATTGCTGTCTGTAAATGTATAGAGTGGAAAGTTAAGAGGAAATTTTCACATTAATTCAGATTGTTACAAGATGTCCATAAACAAAAGCATTTTGAAGTTAGAAGGGGATTCCTTCCTGTTAGGAGAGGAGAATCCAACCAACCTTCAGTAGCTACGGAGATAAGAACTGTAGTTGCTGTTAAGGTAGAGCCAGATTTAATTTAGTGAAGACCTGGGTGATCTCCTTCTAAGATTTTAATGCATTAAGTTAAAATGTGCAGTGGATTTTAATGTATGTGCCTTTTTTTTTTTTTTTGGTAAGATGGATATAACTTTGATTTTAAAAAAGCAGCTAATAAAAACAATACTTTGAGACATGTTCTTATGCAGTTTGGGTTTATAACCAAGTATTCAGAATAAAATAACCGAAATAGATTTCTCTGGATTTATGTCCTGTACATATGAGAGTTTTTTCCTCAGAAGCAATATAAATCTTCACAAAACAAACATTTTAATCATAATCAACATAAGAAACTGAACAGTGTTAAAATTGTCTGTATTTTTTACATTGTAATGAGCCCTACATCACCTGGATGAGACAAAGCAGCATTAAATCTTGGTTGGGTTTTTTGTTTTATTTTGAGTGGGTTTTTTTATTAGTTTCTGTTTTGGTTTTAAAAAGTTTTCTTAAACTGATATGATCAAGTGGCTTTGACTTGTATTTGGAAAATGACTTTAGACTCGATGCTCCTCTGCTGGATGTAATTTAATGTTTGTCATCTGGCTTGATAATTGTGAAAGGTGGATTCTGTTATGGAGAAGCAGTGAATTATCTTGTGATTAGGTTGGGTGCTAGTTTTCATTATAAAATTATATTTTTTCTCTCCTCTGCTGCAACTAACTTGGAGAATTAATTTGGCTAGAAAACAACCATAATTAGATCGAAAATAAAGGGTTACTTTTACAAGATGGATTATCTATATTGGCTGCAACTCATTAAAAACATTACCCTAGTTGAACTTGTGTATTTGTCTAGTTTTGCCTTTTCAACTTTGAGCTCCAAAATATCTGATGGTTTGTTGCCTCATTAAGGCACAGTGTTGCTAAGTCAAATGTGTTGGGATTTTGAGTAGAACAAGTTACCGTTTGAGACTGTTCTGCTGATATTATGGTTCTTATTGTAAGCAGCCTGTGAACCACTCTCAGTTAATGGCTTTGGGGTCTTTGTTGGTGTTTCCATGGTATGTTATTTACTTTCTCTTTCTCCCTTGCTGCATATATTGCTAATGGCTCTTTGTCTGGCAGAGAATAGACTCTCCTATTTTTTTTTGTTATCAGAGATCTTTGACTCTGTAGAGATGTCTCTGGTTATGATCGTCAGGAACCTATGTTCATGGTTGTAATGCTGTATGCTGTTTTGAAAAGCTTCTCTATAGTTTGAGGCAACATTACAGGTCTGTGGTGTTCTGTCAATCAGATGCTTGTGTCTCATTCACTTTCCAAAATTTCTTATCCCTGTGCTTGATCAGATTTATTTTTTTTTTTAAACAGTAGAAGGGCTTTCTTTCAGTAGTTTTTATGTATATGCTGTAAATTAAATCAAACCGTGCTTGATGAAATACTACACTGGAGCAACTAAAGCTATGGTAAAACTTGATAGTTGCTCTTGCCAAACCTCTGTAATTCTTGCATGAGAAGCTGCATAATTTGATAGTAATACATAATGCTACCTAAGGTCTTTTAATAAAATTTTTTGTAAAAAGAAGGGTGTATCTGCCTTAATTCTGCTTCAAAGCAAATTCTATTCCTTACCAATGAATCTTAAAAGTTGCTACAGTAGCCTAAGTATATCATGCATGGATGTATTAAATACAGCCTTCATAACATTAATTGTAATTTAAAACAACTGTAGCTTGACAGGAAGGGTTTAATTTTGTAAATTAAATTTTACATTTTGGGAAATAATTGGTCAAGACTTTCTGTCTGCTAATAACCATTTGTAGAAACTGTGGAAATATTAGATCCCCATATAGTATTCTAACAAGGAGCGTCTTTTAGTTCAGTTGCCAGGGTAAAGGTGGTCATGGTGCAATTTAAAAATACCTTGTAGAAAACTCAGTGCTGTGCTGCTAATGAGGCTGTGCAGAGCTTGTAGTTAATTATTTGCCTTGTCTCCACATGACAGTAATAGTGTTGGGGAAGGAACCTCCGTCTTAGCTCTTTTTTTTGAGTGGAAATGAACTTTCTGCATTAGAAATACCAGGATTGGAAACAAGGCTGTAGTTTTCATTGCTTCAAAGAAGTTAGACTTTAAGTGATTCAATGATCAAACTTTGTTATATAATTTAGTGACTTTTAAAAAAAAAATTAACTCATGAAATTAGATTTCAGACTCGTCAGAAAGAAAATTAATTATAGTGCATGAAAATAATAATTAAAAAAAAAAGGCAGCAAAACTTTCTGTGGGTTTCTGGTGATTGCAAGTAACCACCATATAAAGCTTGTTTTAAAGTTACTGTAACTGGAAGGGTAAGGGAACATGTATCAACACATCAGACAGTTGACTGGTGCTATGTAATGATAGTGTATAGAAAATATGCTTTCCTGCTCTTGGAATCTGTGTACTTCCCTCCAGTCCCCATGCTTTTTCCTTCCTCTCCATCCAAGTTCTTCCTACAGATAAGGTCCGGTGCCTCTGGGACCTGGAAGGTCCTGGCTCAACAGCAGTTGCTTGAGTGCTAGAAGAGGAACAGTTCTACTGGTGAGCGTGTGGGAATTTGAAGGGATTGCATAATTTTGACTCCTGTGAAGTATTACAACAACAAGGCTTTGCATCTTCAAAGTAGAACCACTTCTTGTAACCAGCATTGTATTTAATAGCAGGGGCCAAGTTCAGACCTGGGAGAGCTATTTTAGGTTGGGTCATAGCTTGCTCTGAAACAACTGTAGAACTGTTTTACTTTTTTCTTTCAGCAAAGAACCGCTTTCTCTTAGGTCCACGACCAGTTGTTTTTTTCCAGAATCTGTTTGTCAAATGGAGCTTCTCTTTGTTAACTGGAAACAAAACCACATCTGTTCCAATTGGCTTGAGAGGAAAAAACAGTGAGCTCTCCATGCAAAGGAGATGTGGGTGGCTTATATAGAGGCTGCTTGTCTAGGTCATATTTCATTTCTTTGTGCGCCCTTCAGTTGTCTCTCTTCCCCCTTCTACCCCTCCAAAATAATTCAGAACTATAAGGCAGCAGTTGTTGTTTCTTCCCATAAAAATAGCAGTTCTTGGTGTTTAAAGAATGGGCTTTAAAAATTAAATTGGTTACTCTTGTTAACTTCTTGGGTTTGCTGAAGTCACTGCAATACTGCTGAACAAAGGCTTCACAGGAGCAATCTGCTTGCAGAACTTGGAAAATAAATGTCATTAGGAAATTTTCTGGTGCCCAAAATTAAGTGAGTTTCTCCCGTCCCCCACAAGGAATCATACTTAACAGATGTTGATACTGTTTACCCTGTGTAAATAAAGAATGAACTGTATTGAGTGAGTGGATTTTTACTTATTTCTGCCTTTTGCAGCACAGCCCTACGAGTAGGATGAAATCCTGATGGCTCTGCTAAATTTCACTGTTTCTTGCTAAGTTTGAATGTCTTTGGGTGTGCATAAGGGTTGCATGGTTGAAGCCTGTGGATGTAAGAATATTATCATCCAGTAGTGACAGAATGAAGCGGTGCTGGTATGGTATGACGTTGTCAAGAATTTTTTCTAAAACTTTTATTTTTTCCTTCTAGGAAGGAAAAAGTCTATATCTATACGTATATATCAGTATCTAGAACAGAATCTAGAACACTGTTCTAAGTTCTGTGTGGTTGTAGGATCAAGTCTGTAAGTGAAATAAGCAATGCATGCTGAATGTTTGTCTCTTGCCTTCTTTGATGAGGTTTGGCTGCTGTCCTCCCTTGCTGACCCGAGGGTTGTGTGGTGGCTGTGCAGCCCTGTTGGCCACCTGCTTCCTCCTGCACAGTGCTTCTGGCTGGAGACCATGCTGTGGTATTTAACATGTGCCTGGCAGTCTAGGAGCACTAGACTGAAAAGATGGGGAAAAAAAAACAACCCTGCCCTGAAGCAGAAAATGTATTAATGAGGAAAAACAAGGAGAGTATACAGGGAGAAACAATCGTGGTACCCAGCAGTGGGGGACGAACCTAATTTTTCCTGAAACAACTGCTGTCAAGTCAGAGTTACTTTGAGAGTTGGTTACCTTTCAAGAGATAGATAGTTGGGGAATGGCAGTAAAGAGGAAGCAGCTTAATCTTCATGGAAAAGTGTGTATGCTTCCTGGGATTTAGGCAGGCTTCAGTTGACTGAGTGACTGTTCTGTAGAAAATTTACATGGCAGTGGTGGGATGCTGAAAATGCTGATGAAGGCAGTGAGTTTTAAAAAGTCCCTCAGAACAATTCCCAGGTTTGTTGCCACGTTTTTCCGGGGTTGCTCTTTGTGACAATCCTGCAGCTTCCTTGTGAGAGCTCAGTGAAAAGGTTGAACAGTGTTCTCCATTTGTTAGCTGAAATGATAAGTTTGTGGCATTGGTGGAGTTAATATTTTCAGTCCTTTACCCCATGGTATTTGACTAGGTATGTGGCTTTAGTCAACAGCTTTGTGAAACTCCAGGATGATAAATTAGCTGTCTCCATTAATCCTTTGCCTTTACAAATAACAATTTCTGAATCATTTCATTAGCCTAATTATTCCTGTGGATATCTAAATGCCTCTGAAGTATTGTGATTGTAAGTTAAATATAGATGAAACTTGAGAATGTCCTTTAAGGCTGATGTAATGGTTATGTTACATAGCCTTTAAGTTGAGCTATGCTTATGCATTTACAGAAATTAGAACTAACAGCAGACTGAAAATTTGAAGCTTTTTTGTGTTTCTAGTCATGCTTTCAGAAGAATTGTGTACTTAAAAGTCTTGAAGGTCAAGATCCCTGTTGAATGTCTATGTGCCAAGTAGACTTGCTGTGGAGTAGTGGTATAAAAATAGTTAATTTAACAGACCAGAAAAATATTGTGTATTTGTTGATCGTGTTTTCTGTCTTGTAGGAATGATATGAACAAGATCATAAACTTGAACTGTTGTTTTAGATTTCTGAGAAACAACGTACTCAGAATCAGAAGCATAGCCATTCAATTATAAAGTTGCTTTTTTTCTTTTCACTTCTCTGCTTTGAAGACATTTTATTACAGGGACTGAATTTAAACTTATAATTTATTCCTGTTAGTGTCTTATGCTTCCAGACTCTGAGCCACTTCAGACTAATAATAGGAACTTCATTAGAATTAGATTAGAATCACCTAATGAAAATTTAATGATATGATAGTATTTATATTGCTCCAACTCTTCCATTGCTTCACATGAAGCAGTATGAGAAATAGGTATGTTTTTTTTGCTTGTAGTGTGTGGCCGCAATGAACTCAAATTCTAGCGGGCACGTTCTGTTGGGGTGAACTAGCTGAAGATGATTTGTAGCTCAACACTGCAGTATTAATTAGAGATCTCTATGACAGTCCAGTAGCAATAAAGCCTTTGTTTTGGTGGATTGCTGTTCTTCATTCTCGGAAGAGAATGATGCACTATGTGGTGACATCCGGAAGACTTGGAAAATACTACGTTCATGGTATTAGAATTGTTCCAAGTGTTTAGTTTCAAACTAAATGACAAACAACAAAATATGCCAACTAAATCAACACCAGCATTTGTTTATAGTGCTGCTTCAGAAATGAACAGTAATTCTCTTTTAACAGCTTTTTTTTCTAGGCAGGAAGTCTGGTTCAGCATAGCAAATCTTCAGTTTATCCTGTTTGTATAACGAGGAATTGCATGGAGTTCGGACGATACCCTGGTAAGGTAGCTTTTGGCCCCACAGCGAATACCAGATATCAAGTTCTTGTGTCATTTTGCAGAGATCTTTTCAGTGTGAGTTTTGCCTTCCAGATGTTAAGATTTGTATACATATTGAATAATGGTTTCTGTATTGATGATGAAACAACGGGGGAATGAAACAATCAGAATCCATGTTTCTCTTCGTGTGAGGATGAATGGATAATAACGTGGCGTATAAAATCCATAAATTCGTAAACCAAGTTGTATCTTTTACATTTTTCATGCCTTTTGTTGTGAAAATGCAGAATGAATATGGATTTGTTGGATTCATTCGCGTGGAGTGCAGTACATCCACATTTCTCCCTGTCACACAACAGCCCCAGCGTGGTGTGTACGATGGGAGCTGCCCCTGCCCATGTATGTGCCTCCAGGCGGCTGTGCCGCACGGCTGTGCTGCCGACCGCGCTGCAAGAGCAAGTGGCAGTGTGGGTGAAAGAGCCTGCTGCTACTTTCCCTGTTTCTTCTTGCCTAACAAATTTGCAGTGTGAGTGAAGTTGGATTCTTTTTCATTTTGAGGGAAGCCGGAGCATATCTGATTACAAAACTTATGTTAACTGGAGAAGGCCTCGTGTGCCTCAGAGCTTTTCTTTCCCTCCTCTGTCTTTTGAGCTAGTTAAACGGATAATAATACCTTTTGTACATGTGACATTATTACTTGTGGCTCAGCTCTTTGTGTTGGTCTTTTCAAGAATCCTTTCAGAAAACCTTTAAAGATGATCCACATTCCTGCCAGCACATTCTTTTAGATAATCTAACCTAATGGCAAACTAACAGAGTAATCTTTCTATTTTCCCCCTAGGTGCTGGACTCAAATGGATTTATTTATTTAGCTAGTTATTTTTCATTAGCCTCAAAGAAAAGTATTCCTTTAAATCTTTTTAAGTAATATGTAATGTTACTCCTTATTTATTGGCACATGTATTTTCTTGTCCAAAAGTAAATTGTAGTGAAATTCGTAGAGAAACCAAGTGTAGTGTCTTTTGCCCTTACGCATCATGCCTTGTTTCACTTTTTTTGGTCTTAATAATGGCAGCTCATATGGAAGTAATGTGCTTGAGAGGAGAAATCATTCCAGATATAGAACTTGACTTTTCACTGCTCAGTTCAGTTTCAGCTTTAGTTCATTAAGCTCTTAAAATGCTGTACTTGACATTATGTCATAATCACAATTTTGGAAACATGATAGTGAATAAAGTATAAGTGTACAAGGTATATGAAGTAGCTATAAGATACTTCAAGCAGACCTGAAAGCCATGGGACTTGTGAGGACAACATAAGTTCTGCAAACTGGAACAGAGGTGCTTTGTTTGCATTTCACATTTGATGCCCATTAATATATTGTATGTTTTAAGTAGCATGTTTTATGAGAGGTTCAACATATTTTGGGGTCAGAACTGAATGTTTTTAGCTAAATCACCCGTTTGCCTTAAGTTCAGCTGTGTTTTTTGAGTTGTCTTTGTGGTTTGGTTGTTCCCCCTATACGCTACTTTTTCAGCATATGTAAGCAGAATAATTTTGCGGTGCGTGAGAAGTAAATTATGCACCAGAGAATAACATCTCTTTGCTCCCAAGTATCTGCTAATCAAGCTTACCACTAAGGTGACAGACAGGTTCTTTTAGGGATCCTTGGCAGAATGATGATGGCACTAAAATATAGTTATAATTGAAGCTTTATTTTCTTAACAAGATAGTATGAATACTATAGCACAGAAGGTATGATTAGAATGGCACAGTTTCTACAATCAGAATCAGTTTAGTACAATTTATAAGTAGCGTAACACAGAATTTTTAATACGACAACTTAAGATTTCTAATTGCCTACATCCTAACATGACTTCTCATCAACTAAATAAACAGAATTTATAATACAACTTAACTTACAATTTCTAGTCACCTGGACTTTCTGCATATAGGGTCAAAATTCAATACATTGTTCGCTGCGTCAATACAACAATCATAATCTAGACTTGAGGATCATACATGCATAAGTCAGTCCTCAGAGGAAGCAGATGATGATGGAAGCATATCTGGCCACCAGGGGTCATGGGTCCCGCTGTCCCTACTCAGGACTTGTAAATTGCCCTGATGCTCAGGGATCTTGAGGCTGGTGGGGAGAGGAAGAAGAAATCTGGTTTGTCTACTTGGTTCACAGGACCTTCAGGGCCTGAGAGTAAGGGAAAAAGGAATGACTGTGCGACCTGTTCAGTCACAGAGCATAGCTACTTGCCTTAAAGAGTCGTGTTAGTTATGTTAACCACATTACAAGGGGTCAGGAGCAGGGGCTACTGGTCACACCAGTCTTATCCTGGCATTTCCACAAAGCAAATTCCAGTTCTAATAACTCCAAATTCTGAAATAGTGGCATTGTGGATTTTGTATATGAACATTTTTCACTTATAAATAACACTTCTTATAAAGATATTTGAAATGTGGAGCAGAGCAAAAGGAATTTAGTCTTAGGTAGGGTTTATAATAGGGGGCTTGCCTAGACAATCCAATTTGAGTTGCTTGTAGTTCCCTTTCAACTTTATTTAGATGACTCATCTATTTTAAAGGACAAGTCAGGGAGAATATAACACCTGTTGAAAGTGGACTACTTTGCTTTAGGTTTTCCTTACTAGCTGTGATGCTGACATTTCTGTGCTGTAGAATGCTTATGCATGGGAAGATGCTCTCGTATGAGATCTGAGAATGTAGCAGGCTCCCTGTGAGCTCTGTGACCAGCACATAAGAACACTCAAGGCCATGAAGTACTCAGTTAAAAGTTAATTTTTGTGATGATACATGCAGATGAGCATTAAGCTGCCTGGATTTTTGGCATCACTCCACTTTCCTTTGTGACTGTCTACATCTTTCTTTCAGTGTAAAGTATGAAGGTGTGATTGGAATGTGTGCAGATTCATACTCAAAGACAGGCAAAAGGAGAGACATTGTGGTTGCTGTCTGTTTCTGATGCACTTCTAAAAGTTGATCCTCAACTTTGTTAGCACATTATCTTACCCAAAATACTTGAATTCCTTTGTAGGTACTTTCTTAAAAAAAGGGCAGGAATGTGTTTTTGTTATGTGCTGTATCTTATTTTTCTGGGTGATAGGGATAAAAGTTTTCCAGTGTTGAAATGCGGGGCTAAGTGTGTCTCCTGTGGTGTTGTCATTTTAAACACTAATGATGATAGCACAGGGGGATAAAACCATGTTCTGCACTAAATACAGTACAGTGGATAGAAAAACTCATAAGGGAGCTGGGATACTAAATGTCTTAGTGCTGTAGATTCAAAGGCAAGACAGTGTGCTCTACGTGACATGACTGTATGGGGTAGCAGGTGTATTTGTCCAGTAGTGAGGCTTTGCTTCTACTGAACTTCAACAGAAAGTGTCATTTTGATCCACCTCTACTTTATTGTTTCTCTCATATTCTTAACAAACACAGCAGCTTTATTTTTGGTGATTTATTTATTTTACTTGTATTAATAGAGTTGTAGTACATAAAGCCTCTATGACAAAGGAAAAAAATAATCTCAGACTGGGGCTTAACGTCAGCACTTGTCAGTCTCTGTTGGGAGAGCTGGGGAGGGCACAGAGGGAGGGAGAGTTGTGAAGTGGAAGGAGGTAGTGGGCATAGTCTCTATTTTTTTATCCTCTCATTCTCCCTGTGTGCTTATTGCCAGGTTTACTTGAATGCCCCAAACATAGTTAATGGTCATCCATGGACTTTTCAGTCTGATCTTAATGTATTGATGGCCTTGTATCAAGCTGACAAGTGCTGAGATATGTATGGCTCTAAGAAGTGTCTTTAACAAGAAAATGTCTGAAAGCAAAATGCCATCACTTAGGCTGATATTTCGTTTCAAAGCTGAACAGTCACTGTTAAATAAGCCTTTGTCAGATCTAAATATATCTGGTTTCACTTTCTAGCCACAGATTTCTTAAATACCTTTGTCAGTCAGAGTAGAACACTTTTAAAATTCTTTTAACGATGACTCGTGGTGATAACTAATTATTTGTCAGATAAGACAGACATTTCAGAAGAATTCCTGCAATATAGTGTGTCTGGGCTCACCAATGGAGGGAAGTAAGACTTTTACATTTTCCAGATCATTGGTGTAGTTTCTCCACTGTTTTTATATAGCTTCATTTTGTCTTATTTCCTGAATAATTCCTGATTGATAGTTATTTGCTGTACTCTGATGCTATAACCCTCTATGCTCAAGAAAGTAGGTTTGCATTCCCCTTTGCTTTTGGCAGAAGAGTTTTATTCTATTCTGCAGATTTGACAGGGGATGGTAACATAGTACTGCATAGCAAACCTCAAAATGTTTTCTATAATTTGTCTAGGCAAAACATCTGTTATAACCAGTCCTTTTACTATTTTGGTGAGGAAATAAAGACAATAGTTCAGAAAGTGAGATAATTCCCTCCTGTTCCTGCTTTTCATGTATGCAAAGGTTTATTGCTGATTGTGAATCCCCCTACTTTTTTCCTTCTGTATGGAGAATATGATGTCTGGTCAGTGCTGTATCTTAGCCTTAGTACAGGTTGGCTTAATGCTTGCAGAGATATTTTCTTGGAGATTTTCTATAATGCATAATAATTTTGATGTGGACATTTAGACTGTTTCTCTAAGACTTCATTGGGATCACAGAAATATTGGTAGACCTTTAGCCTATTTGGAGAGATTTTTCTGAATTGTTTATACAATATACTTTTAAAGAGTAGTATGGGTTAAGCTAGACCTCAGAGTTTGTGTAAGCTACTCTCCCAGAAAAAGGTAAATACAACAGTTGAGTAACCCAGTGATTCTGTAGCCATAATGTTTTTAAATGTCCAACTGCAAAGCAAATTCATTTTGTATAGCTCAGTGAAGAATTAAAAGCGATTACTTGTTGAATGTTGAAAATGCAGAAGTAGCAGTTCTGTGTGTGGGCATAGATTTCATAGAACACTTAATGTCATAAGCCTAATGGCTAGGATAAGCAAAGTAGTATCCAGGTGAGTTATAAGAGGAGAGATTTAGTCCCAGCATGAATTAAGAACACAAAGTGGGCAGAGATTGTTAGTAAATCGTATTCACATAATTATTGTGGGGTTCCTAAGAACACAAGTATTTATGTCATGACAATGTGAAGGGAAATCATGACTGATTTTCTGTGAAGAAGTTAAGTTTCAGAAAGATTTAGAGTTTAGTAAGGTGGTGTAAATGACTTTTATTAAGCTGATGTCTAACTAATTTTTAATCAATGAAAGTAATATGAAAGAAAGTGAGTAATATTGAAAGTTGTCTAGAGTGTTGTGGAGTAAAAGCTAGAAACCAAAAGAAATTAAAGATTCTCCGTTCTCTGTTTCTTAACTGAAAGTATTGCTTTGCCACCAACAGAATTTAATCTTTCAAAACTGAAGAGACTAGTTTGTCCCAGTGCTGCTCTGGAATATTCTGAAGTGTTGATCAGTTCATAACACATGTATACTGGAAATATGCTACACAATATTGCATGCAATATACAGTATATATGACATAGCTGTCCAAGCTTGTATACAAGCACAGAAGCTTTGTTTGCGACATAAAAAAATTCCATGAGTGGAAATCTAACCTAAATTTGTGCACTCACAGTTTGTGTGCGCAAATACATTTTGTTCTACACAAAAGGAATCCTGCAGTCACAACTGCATATGAGTGACATTTAAGAATGATCCAGGTGACTCTTCTTTAAAAATGGCCTGTCTTGAGAGATTAAATAGAAATACTTTCATAGCTGCTTCATCCATTTTCATAGATTTTATTCTGTTTAGTACTGGCTTTTACAGATAGCTGCAATTTAGTCTTGGATTTGAGGCTGACTTAAAATTTGTGTCCACTAATCAGCTACATTTATTAGGAGTTTTCTGTATGTTGGGGGAGCAGAAGAAGTATATAAAAATGCAAATGGTATAGGTTGGTATGTAAGACTTCATAGATTCTTTGTAGATTCTGAGGTAAGGTATTTGGTATTCTGCAGTTGCTGCTGCTGTCTAACCCTTCAGATACCTAGGCAACAAGAAAACTTAGCGTTATCAACGTTTCATCCTCCTCTTCAGAAACTAGAACCACTGTGGTGTTGGGGAAGGTCTGTTTGGGTAGGGACGTAGAATGCAGATATCTTTAAAAGACATTTGTGCTAGAATACTGCAGAGACTAACACTGAGCTACTAAAAAAAAAAAGACTTGATAAATCATTATGGTCTGAAGAGCTTACTGACTTCTGTTTTTAAGGAGAAGAAGAAAATTGAAAGGAAATGTTGGTGATCTATTTCAGATATAGTTACTGTGCCATGATGAGTGGAAAGTGTCAGACATTTATAAATAATGGAATAAATGAAGTCACATCTTTGTATGAGGGATGTGTGCATGTGCAATGTGCAAGTGATATGGTCCAGCCATCTCACCTCACTGTCTATCTTTTTGAGGCTTGACTAGTGGAGAGTAGTTAAAACTAAAATGTTAATATCAGTTGTTGATCACAGTTGTTCAAATATCCTTCTCTTTGACAGCTGGAAACAGGTTCTGCCAGGGTTAAATTTGTGTTTAAAGGAAAAAAAAGGAGAAAAAATTTTTTTATGTCAGATTTAGAACAACTTGAAGGAACTTTTTCAGATAAACTTAAATCCTGGATAATTTATGGAATTTTTATGTGAATTTTCTGTGAAGAATGTGCTAAGTGGAATGCAGAAAACTTCTTTTTGGCTATATCCTTTCAGAAGAGAAGTGTGGCCATATGTAGAAGGTCTTTATAAGGTTTCTACTGTGTGAACCCAGATAGTTAAAGCCATTCTAATGGCTTGTTGCATTGAGGGCAGGATGGCAGGGAGTTCATGAATGGGCAGGTTGTTTGTAAGGGCATGCTTGCACTAGAGGGAAGGATGGCAGCAAATACATGAGGACAAGATGAAACGCTCTGGTCTGTTGTCTGTTGTGTAATGGGAGAGTAGGCATCTTGATGTGCACTGAAATTGCATTAATTCACTGCTAACTTTTGAAACTGGCAAAGAGAACTTGTCTGTAGCAGAGTGACTCTTCCAGTAGTGGAAAACACCTGTTGTTCGTACAAAGCTGTTTTTTTGAGTCTGACCACTGGTAATCCTTTTGTTTTGTTCTTCTCCAGGAGACAACTGGATTCAAAGGCTTCTTGGTTTATCCAGTCTGAGCTTTCTTTTTATGCATCTATATTTCATTTCATACCAGTTTCCTAAATAGAGAGTGGATGCTAAAACCTGTCTGTGCTTTGGTTGCGGAGTAGTTAGTATTCTCTGCTGTGAGGGTTTTGGAAGACTTATAAGGCTCAACATACCTGAAGAAGTCCTACCTTCTGCCAAGGATTGGTTGACTGTAATATATTCTATGCAGTCATCTTCTGTGATCCTAATTTGTTATGCTAAATAGTTGTCTTTGACAATTCAGTTTCACTGTATGATAGTGTATGACTTCTGCGGTGTGTTATCTCTCAACTGAAATGCTTGTCTGGGTAGTCTGGTTTTTAACAGCTACTGTGGAACGCTTCATGCTTCTGCTTGTTTAGTAGACATCTCTTTACTGAAACAAAAAGAGTCTTCTGACCTGATGTGGAAGCTGCACGTTTTCCTTGTCTCTATTCCTGGTTGTTCACCTTGTAAGCCAGAGGAAAGGAGAACATCTTTTAAGATGAAGGAGGCATATTGCTACTTAGTGCCTGGCTCCTACTTCAGTACTTCAAACTGCATTTTCGAGTGAGTTTTATATGTATGTAGGTCCCACTGAGAATGCAGACTGCACAAATTGTCTTTACTGTCAAAATGCTATATTGTGTAGAGTATTCAGAAATCAGGAGAAAGAAGAAACCAGGAATACTGGCCTTATTCTAAACCTAGAAAGTTTTTTGCTTTGCCAGTGCATCACATTCATGAGGTGAAGAAAATCCCATTGCAAGTCATCTCTGTCTGAGAAAACATGGAAAAATGTACTTTTTTTTGTAACTTAATTTTTCAAAAATGTTTTGAAGTGTTACTTACTGTCATTTAACTTGAGGAAGCAGTAAAGATTTCATCTTGGCATTGGGTGAATAATTTTTCAGTGTGCTTTTTCTGTTTGTCTTTTATGTGGCCTTATGAATCTATTTTGAAAATGATCTTGGATGTTTCCTGCATGTAGGTAAAACTATTGGCATAGATGAAAAAGATGCATAAGGAAAATCTCAGTCTTTGTTCCTGTATATGTAATAGCTAAAAATTTGGTTTCTTTACCCTGCTTCAACCTATAGTTGTGTAATCAAAGTAACAATGTCTACTGAGGAGTTCATTAAAGTGATGTTGATGAGCCTTACCTGAGCTGAATTGTGCTGACTTGGTGGTTCCTTCCTTGGGACGTCTTATTTAATTTTTAAAATCTGTTAATTCTTTTATTACTTACACTGTTGGAATTTTTAAAGGCTTTGTTCTGTAAGTAGACAGAACAGGACATGTCAATATTTGTCTGTGACCACATCCTGCAAAAACATGACTAGTTAGTCCTGTTGAGACTTTTTTTTTTTTTTTAAAGATGAGCTCAGAATTTTGTCATGAAATTCATACACAGTTAAAAAGCTTTGTGATTTGAGGGAAAACATCATGTGAACCAACAATACATGAAAATGGCTAACCAAATAGCAATTAAAACACGGACAATAACTTTCAGTCATGAGGTATTGTTGGTGCTGTTTTCAGATGTGCAGAGGGAAAAGCTCTCAATTGTTCTTAAGTCGGCTGGTAACTGAATCCACGTTTGTAGAGCTTGACAACAAAAGCCTTTTTGTTCACAATTTGTATTCATCTAGGACGTGCCAAATAAATAGAACGTAGTGTGTAAGCAGGCCAATATAACACGTTGCTCAAATGACTTACCAGAAATCCATAATTTATAATAAGATATTTAGAATAGCAGGTAGAATCTACTTTTTGGGCGATTTTAGATTTCTGCATGGATGAGCATGATATAATTACTGTGAGGAAGCACACACTGCTGTATTTGATGGGGCAGCAAGATGTGCAATGCAAGCAAAACTCTTCCTTAATATTACTTGAAATCATTTCATTAATTTAGTGAGGCAATACTGACTGGGGCATTGCTGGTGAGTGCTTAATAAGAGAAGCAACAAAACTTTTTACTCTTGTTGTTCAGAAATAAAGCATTCTAAAGAGAATTATTCTATTCCTTTCCCCCAGATCTGTTCAATTCCCCCAGGCTTTGTTATCAGCGTAGTTGTGTGGCCGTATGTGATTTGCATGCCAAGTAAGCGTGACTGACTTTCTCTGATGGCCCATTCAGTAACCTTCATCTTCTCACTGGTGATGTGATACTTGGGCTTCCCGTGCTCTTTACAAGAATCATCATTCTTTTTGTAGGATGTTACTCTAATCACGATGAATGAGCAGGAACACTGGTGGAACTGTAGAAGATTTGGCATATGCAATTTTTCTGATATTTGTCTGTTCATTGCATTGCGGGAAAAAAACCTGGTTAAACAGGGACTGACTTGAAAGAACACACAGAAATAACATTTGATAAAGCTCTCCCCAGTGTGTAACACTTTAAATTGTATCAACTGTGCAGGTCACGTTCTTGATTGACACAGATGTGTCTAAAGACAAAAGTGTAGTCGTTCCCAAACTATGAAGTTGTGGAGCATGGAACAGAAACTTTGAGGTTTTTCTTCTCCATCTGAGAAGAAAAGTGTCTTGCCTAGTGGAAAGGTATGCATGTGGGGAAAGCACTGCAAAAGGATAAACAGCAGATTGGAGGTTCTTGGTCAGTGTGGTGTTTTTATGTTGGTCACTGCTTTAGACTCCTGTTGTATTAAGACTATGTTCCTTCTCTGCTCTTTTTCAGGTAGTGGTGCTACAGCAGTTGTCCAGGCAGCGCTGTGCAAACCCAGACAAGAACGTGTAGCAATAAAGAGGATCAACTTAGAAAAATGCCAAACCAGTATGGATGAGTTACTTGTAAGTAAATCGGGCGGCAGTATATTATACGGAGACTTACCTTCTGTTTTGGTTTTGCTTTTTGCTTGGTCCAAAAGTGAGGGTAGAATTTTATGCAGGATGTGAGAGAAGGATTTTAAAATAATCTGAAAGACTTTTTACCCTTCCCTAAAAATCTAATTTACTAATGTGTATTTTCTAATGTCACAATTCAAGATGTGCAAACTTGAATTCCAACTTGGGATAACTGTGGGAAGACCTTAACCCCTTGTTTTCTGGAGACTCAATTTTTAAGGGATTACTGTCTGGTTGTCTGTCTTTTCTTAATCCCGAGGAAAAATACATTTTCCTTTGGTTAAACACTGATTAAAAAAATGAAGGTAGAGTTTAGTAGGTCTCCTTAAAATGTCTAAACCACCAAAACATGTTGGATCATTTTGTAAGGATAACTTTTAAGGAGAAGAGGAGGAATGGCTACATTGCCATCTACACAAGGAAACTCTGGTTAAAACTAATAGCACGCATTTATCCGATAGGCCATAAGAGGCTGTTTGAGGAATGCTGTTTGTTTGGGCCACTGATCAGAGAAGAAAAGGACCTGTAAGAGGCCCTTTGTAAAGGAACTGCAAGAGTTTTTCCTCTGCACTGGTTGTGGCAATCCAGACAAAGTCACAAAGAACTGTTAAAATCCAAAACCTATTGCTTTCTAATGCTCCTAGTTAGGTGCTTATAAGACTAATGCATATTTATATATACGCAGCATAACGAGATTTTGAGGACACAAAACCATTCTAAAAGTGAGAACACTCTCTTCTGTTCCACAGGTTATACTACTGCCTAGAGACTGTGGGCTTTTTCTAATGCAGAAATTCCTGTCTCTGAAGGAAATGGTCTCCTCAGCAGGGAATTGCCAGTGCAAAAGATATCTTGAATTTGATACAGAGGGTATGGTCTGTCCAGTTTCTTCAGATAAAATGGCTTTTTTACGGTGGAGGACCCAAAATGCTCTTCCCCTGGTGATTGATGGCATTCACCTTCAGTTTATGTGACAGCTTGTATGCGACATTGTTGTGTTTTTTAAGAGGATTGTGGTAGTGGAAGTTACTTCTGAGGTAGTGAGAATTCTGTCAACTAAAAGCTCAAAAGATAAATTCTGAACTGTTTAAAAAGAGAACAGCCCAAGGTGAGATGCTGTGCATGGTGTATTAACATCTACAGTCCACAAAGACAAATACTAATAATAGTAAAATAAAGTGGTTTAAATTGGATCTTTTTAGTTAGAATTTGAACTGATTATGGGAATTAAGAATTAAAAAGTTACAACAAATAAAATCAAACAAAACTGCCAAAAATCTGCAAGAGAGATTCTTGTGGCTTAGAGAAATGACTGCAGTTAGTTACCAGCTTGTTCAAAGTTACCTTACCAAGTGCTTGAGTGTCTTTACTATTGATATGTCTCCACTGTCTGTCAAATGAGGCAGTAGGTCTAGAATTTTTGGTCCCATATTGCTTTCTTTTGGTACAAAGACAACTGTCCATACCATCTTTTTTATTTTTATTTTTTACCATAAATCAATTTCTGCTTTTCTGTGCTCAGATTTTTTATTTCTTTTATTTGTTGATCTGTTTTGATCTGAACATAAATCCTGGTTAGCAGAGTTTAAAAAGTGCGTACTCATATTGCATGCATATACATACATAATGAACTTTTCTCTGTGAGGGTCTGTATACTTGCTCTGACTCAGTTCTAATAGGGAGATTAAAAAATTTTGTTTAAAAAATAGTTATGTTTTTCTGGAAGGGGGTATCATTGACCTTCAAAACTCTTGTTACAACTGTACTAACATTTCAGTTGATAGTACTTAGAATGCTCTTGCGTTTTTGGCAGATTTTGAGTCTAAAAATTTTGAGTCTAATCAGTTTTTGATCACTTATTTTTCTGATGAAACAGTTTTTATTGGCACAGGGACGTTCTAAAACTGTCTGCTCTCTGAACACGCTGTTTTGTAAAATGCTGGTGCTGAGTGTTTATGGATGGTGTGCATGGGCACCCTTCAGGAATTCTCAGCTATGTGGCCATCAGAGAAGTGGAAATGCAGCAAGCCTGGTGCCCACGTAAGCGGACTTAGGATTTGGGCCAGTGTCAATTAAAATAGAAAGGCAATGTAGGAGGGAGTTTAAATAATACTAAGGTTACACAAACTGCCAAACTCCTGAAATTTGATACTCTGTTTCCTGCAATGTCCTATGTTCTCACTATTGTAAGCTAAGTGTAACTTAATGCCATGAGCCAAGGAAAAGGTTCCTGTCCTTAGTTCTGTCCTGACTGGGTATCTTCCCCATCCACTTACCTCCATTTTTTTTTTTTTTTTAACCGATCAAAAACTTAAGACTACAAGACAAAGAATATTCTGCAGAGTGGTTGGTTGAGTTTTTCTCGGCTGTTGGTGTTTCTGCTCCGGATAGCCCTTGGAGGCAGGCTCTCTGGAGGAGCCCCTGGCCTGTTAGGGGCCGTGCCTGGGTGCCGGTGGAGGAGGCCCTGGGGAAGCACCTCCGGAGCAGTGGCACCTGCCCAGCGACCGGGATCGGGACTGGCCCCGTGGGTGCTGCAGCCGAGCGCTGGAAGGAGCTGTCCTGCCGTTGCTTATTAACTGTGTCACCCACCTGCCCTGAGGCCGACAGACATTTTTGTGCAGCTGCTCAGTGAAACTAGATCAGGAAAAACCTGGCCAAAACAAGTTAGCTTTTAACCTGGGCATGTTGCCTGGTGTAGTGCAGAAACACTTGTGCTAGTGCAAGGCAAGGAGAAGCAGAGGGATGAGGGAGAGACTGAAATTGCTGTTACGGATTTGGTGCTGTTGAATCTTTAAGGTGACGTGAATGTGAAGGGGGTTTCAGGTTGTTCTCCTGTACGTTCTGTTGCAAGCTGTTTCCCTGGCAGCATATTTTAAGTGAATGCTTTTCTCTCTTACCTGTGTATATCATGGGCCTCAAGCAAATATCTGAAGTTTATGAAGGCTTACCATTCTGTGTGTGATAGGGGCTTTCTACAACTGCAGATCTGAAATGAATTCTTTCCTAACTGAAATTTCATCCCTTATCTCTCCCTGGAGTGCTTTCTGTTTGTTTGTTTTTGTTTTGCAAAGACTCTCTGAAAAAAGTCACCAAAGCTGAGACACAAGGTGCCTTTGGCCATGGCTACTGTAGTAGCTCAGTTTTTGCCCACGAGTTGATGCAGCTGGATAAAATATTCAAAGCACTTTTCAGTTAAAATAGTGAAGCTTATCTCAATCAATTAGTTACACTTCTGCATTGTTAATGTGTGAGAAAAATAGATGAGGTGCATTTTTGCTCAGTAGTGGCAGGTGGACTTTTTGAGCTATTGTTATATTACCAGCATAGGAAAATAATAAAACAGTGGAAGAAATGAAATAGTAATCAAGATTATCTCTCTTACAGTTAAGATTTGGAATGGGTAGCTGAATTAAGAACCTGAGGCAGTGATTTGATGTGTGTTTAAGACAGAAATGTGCCCCACGTGTCTGTCTTCTGTTTTTCACCTACTGTCTTCCAGGGGAATGAAGGGAGCTATATTGCAAATTGCTCTTGTTATTCAGTCTCACTGACTCATTATCCAGGCATTCTTCCTTCTTTGGTTCAGGACTCAGAAGTTGTCTAAGGAGGAGGACCTTGGACAACAGGACAAGCTGAAATGTGTCTCAAACTACAGCCTGACTTTAATAGTCACCATTAAGCATCATGAGATTAAATCACAGTCTTTAATACATATAATTAACTTTTTATTAGAAAGCAGCTCTGATTTTAAGTGCATTGCAAATAACAAAAAAACCTCTTTCAAACGTTTGCTGAACTGAAGTTGGAAGTTGAAAATGGCATTTGTGGCAGCTTTAATCAACCTAAGTGGGACCTGCACAGTGCCTGCCTTGCACAAGTGCTGGTGAGTCAAAGTGTAACACAGGTTGACCTCAAAGGAGTTGCTTTTCATGGAGGAAGGAGAGGTGGAAGAGTTTGTTTTTGAGCTGGATTGGCTCCCTGACTGGCTTATTCCCAGGACCATGTCCTCTAGCATGAGGAATGGATCAGGGCTGTGTAGCCGAAGGTGGAGTGGGAGAAGTAGGGTTGTGGGAGCTTAAATTGGTGTGAGGCGAAACTCTCCAGTACAGAGGAGGCCTACATGTTCCTATGTAAAGGATTGGCAGAACAATGACAGCTGCCGGAAAGGTGTTACAGAACAAATATGTGAAAGTGTGAACAGAAAAAGGACTCTGCTTGAATTAACAGATACAAGGCTGTCATTCTTAATGTGTACAGCTGTGGCACGTCATAGATGGTGTTACTTGGTAGTACCACGTTGTGCATCTGTTGGTGACTGTCTGCTCCTCTAGTCAGTTGTTTCCTCTGACTTTTGGTCTGTAATACTGCTTTTTCTCCACTTCTGTTTGACTGCGTGGCTCTAGTGTCCACTTGTCCATCTCACAGTAGCTGAGCCACTGGTGGTGCTGTGTACTTTGTCTGACAGCTTCCTTTCTCCTTTACCACCTACTCCCTTTCTACTCTTTGTATCCCTTTTGAACAGGAAAGGCAGTAAATTTTGATCTTTCCTTGTATTTTGTTGTCCAGCCTGTACCCGCACCTTCAGCTCTTGGAGACTACTCATTCTTCATTGCTTATTGTGAATTTGGAACTTTAACAGTAATTTCTTTGCTGTTCTCAGAAGAAAAGTGATGTAGCTGTGCCTGTATCTCCTGGCCAAACCTCCCTCATGTTCTTAGCAGTAATGGTTTTTTTTCTTGCATGCAGATCTATAGGTAAATTGAAATGTTTTAATGTCTTGATGCATATTCTGTATATACTTTAGTTCTGTTATAGTATTTCACTTTGAAAATTGAACTGTCTCTCTATGCAAGCAAAACTGATAGGTGGCTCTGTTATGCTGGGCTTTTTATTTCTTACAGAAAGAAATTCAAGCAATGAGTCAATGCAATCACCCCAATGTGGTGACCTATTACACATCTTTTGTGGTGAAGGATGAACTTTGGCTGGTTATGAAGCTGTTGAGTGGGGGTAAGTTACTGGTTTTACTTGTTCAGCTGCGAGGAAATAGTATGATTTTTTTCCTAATGTATGTTCTTTGAGTTAATTCACCTAAACAAAGTAATGAGAGGGAGTAGATACTATATAGGATGAACCTTGAGATGTAGGTGTGTTATAGCCGGAATGTGCAAGCCGAAAAAGTTTGTATATGTGTATTTATAGTACAGGCTAAGAATTACTGAGATACAGTAGTTACATC
Organism: Cephalopterus ornatus; assembly: GCA_013396775.1. NCBI lineage: Eukaryota > Metazoa > Chordata > Aves > Passeriformes > Cotingidae > Cephalopterus > Cephalopterus ornatus. The sequence goes on along the minus strand of VZRE01003104.1, from coordinate 446,349 downwards.
AGCAGAATTTAATTTTTGTTCTGAATCAACATATCAGAATCCTCTATTAAGGCTGTGTAGGGAAAACTGCTGAGAATTAAGTCAGTTCTGTCAGCGTGGCCTTTTTTTGAGTTTCTCTAGAATCCACTCTATTTTTGTAAAAATGCATATGTTTCTGATTTCACAAAGAATGTTGCTCATTCTTTATTCAAGGAAAATTCATCCTAGGACAAGTATTACACATGTTGCATCCTTCTTCTTGCTTAAACTAACCAAACCCTTACTGCAGTTTTTTATCGTGATCGTTAATGGGATAAAATACTTATTTGGTTCTAGGAGAGAAGAAAGGGGATGACCTTAATGTGCTTCTAGCTTAGAAAAGAGAGGTTCCAAATTAAGATGTGGTGGTCCTGGTTGTTACATGATGTCCTTCAAGATTAGTCTTGATGGCAGAAGTCTATTGCAGCATGATGCTAGAAAACAAGGATGGGAAATGCTCATAACACTTGTTACATCACATTGATTGAATTGGTCAGTTCAATCAAAACCAAGCATAGAACATGAGATAAACCAGTGACTCACAACAGGAATATGCTGTGAGTTGTTGAATAATGCTTGGTTAATACCAAAATGTTTCTGTTAAATGCCTTGAAATTTATAATAACTGAAGTTCAGTGTCAGACTGGGTCACTGGGAATATTATCATCATTTGTTTGCAGAGAATATCTTCTTCCAATCTTGAAGCTGCCTATCTACATTGTGAACACATGAGCCGTAATCTAAGCTGGATAATAAACCAAGACCTTTGCAGTATATGTCTGTTTTTTTAAACACTGAATTTTAAATAAGTGGTCGCTTAGCAAGATGTTAGCATATTTTTCTAATGGATCATTAAGTGTTTTTGACAAAAAGCAGTGTTCTGTGTCTCATTTGAACAAGTTAGCAGTGTGCTTTATTCTAACAGCTAGTTACATGAAGTATTTATACATGCATGCAAAGATTTAAATTGTAGCAGTATAGAAAGATTGAAGAAATACAGCTTTCTTAAGAATTTAATATGATAATGCTTTGTATTTGCTTTTTTTCCTTCCTGGATCTGCAATACAGGTTCAATGCTTGATATAATAAAGTATATTGTCAACAGAGGAGAGCACAAAAGTGGTGTGCTTGAAGAACCCATAATAGCAACAATTCTTAAAGAAGTTTTGGAGGGCCTAGACTATCTACACAGGAATGGGCAAATTCACAGGTAGGAGCATATACCTAGTGAAAAGCATTTTCCACATTGGCTGTGTAGTTTGTTGACACTCATCAGCTGCAGTGGCCTGGGTAAGCAAACTGTGTTGCCTCTGTCATGCACTGTAAATGCGAACGGTAATTATCAGATGATAATGCTGGAGCAGATGCTGCAATCTTGATTGCAGTTTGTCACTAATACTTAGTACTTGCCTGGTCTTTATGCCATGTGTCTCTCTTCTAGCTGGGATAGGCCAGTGCTGCAATACGGATGCCAGAACTGGGGTCTGTACTCCCGTGCCTGTTGGTACTCCAATATCTAAGCTGATTCTAGTTTATGTGATATGTTTTGTGGCTGGGTTATTGTGTTGCACAGTAAAACCTGTAATCTTGGGTGCTTGGGCACTCCTGTGCAAATGTGAAATTATTTTTTTCCTGATAATCAGTAAATACCTATTACAACTCTACAGGTCTTTTTTTATGACCACATGTGAAGCCGGGTTTGGTACTATGAAACTACATCTTTGTGTGCATGCATCTGGTGATTGCTCTCTTCTGTATATTCTCTCTCCACTGCCTTGCACCATGTGAATTGTGCAGATCCCCTGGGGTGCTCCATATGTATCTGCTGAAAGAACCTGCTTTCACTGTTTGGTTGTTGGAAGTGCTGTACTCTGACCTTGCTAATTAATTTTACTGTGGTGAATTTGTGTCTTAAGGAAGGTGCCTGCAGTAGATTCTCTCTTTCAAGCATTTGCCTATTATAATTACACAAAAAGCAGATTCACTGCAAACAGGACTCTGAGAATGGAGGTAGTGCAGATGTAGCACAGTAATTGTTCTTTGTGTACTTCTTACTTGTCTTATAAATGAACTGCCTCTGATGTAAATCAAGAGCTATTTCCTCCTTTTGCAGAGGGAAAATTAAGATAAATGGAGAAATAAAGAACAATTATCTTGACTTCTGGTCTGGAATGCCGAAGATCTGCCTTAAACCTTAATTCATAGTCTTCTGTTAAGGTGATATTGTTGTGAAAGGCACATTCATGAGCTTTAAGGATAACAGGACTCTTTGAGGTCAGATTTGGTAATTCCCCTTGTCTCTTCTTAAAGTACATCAAAAAACATAAAAAAAGAGAGATCTCTTTGTTACGTGTGACATTTCTCCTTTTTTTATGAAATCATCTGTAAACTGTGCCATACCACGGAAGTCCTGTTCAAGATGATACAGTGTCCTTCTTTTTCCGATGTACATTGTAGGTGAAAGCTGTGGTATAGCTCAGTGAATACTGTGTTAGGTGGCATTTGCTAGTTGGAGGTGTTTCCAAAATTGTTCAGGGATTTTGCTCTGTTGTTTCAATACATTCTTGTTTATATACATACATATATATACATATATATGGAACAGATTATGTTACCTTTCAGTAGCGATGCATTAATAATGGAATGCATGTTTCTATAAGAAAAAGAAACAAACCAAACCAAAACAGCCACAGAGGTTTCTTCTTAACGTTACATGTGAATAGTGTGTTAAATCGGTATAGCTGACACTTCAGTACATGCTGAATTTTTGACACAGAGTGCCAAGTAACTTTTCACTGTACCCAGAGCAAAATATGGCTGCTCTTCCTGAGATTTAATAGTTTAATTGGATAGAAATGTACAGTACATTTACCTTTTTTGAAAATGGGTGTCTTCTCTGAAGAAGTCAAAGAGCAAAACTTCTTTTTAACTTTTCTTTTTCAGTAGTGGTGCCACTGGATGTGACAAAGCATTAATTATTGGTTTACAGCTCTGAAAGCTCTCAATTGGTGCAAATATATTTATCCAAGGTGGTAAAGTAGACTTTGGACCTAAATACTTATCTTCTTAAAATCTATCCCTGAATTTGTTCATTTTATGCCAAAGCTGAATCCAGGTCATTTTATATGTGGGAATTTGTGAGAGTTTGAGTTCTGCACTGTGTTCTTATGTTATTCAGTTACATTTTGTACTTCAGTTTCCTTTTTCTGCATTTTAAAGTTGAAACTCTATCCTGTAAAACTATTCAGTGTGCAGTATTTATTTGTTTACATAAACATGCACGTATGTACTTTCATGCTAACCTCTGTTTGTACATTCTAGAGATTTGAAGGCTGGCAACATTCTTCTGGGTGAGGATGGCTCTGTACAAATAGCAGGTAATGGCGGTTGTAGAGTAATTCATAAATAAAAGAAAAAGGTAATTGCAGCTGGATCAAGGGCAATAGATACAAGTTTTTCTGTTGGCTTTTAAGTGTTTCTTTTGGAGTGCTGTAGCCACAAGTTACCCAGTTACGGATTTCGGGATTCTTGGTTCATGATAGGTGATTCAGAAATTATTCAGTGTTTCTCTGTGTCCCATCAAAAGTATAAGAAAACTTTTTAATGCTCTTTTAATATTTCCTTTTGATTCGCCCATGTGCCCTAAACAGCTTGCAAATGGTAACAAGTCGCATTTCTATTAATTTCATTTATTTCTGCAGGTAATGATAATAGTTCTTGAGGATCCAAAAATCTGTATGTACTGCCCTTCGTAAGGACCTTGACTATAAGTTAACTAGTCACTGAGATACATGAGATACATCTCCCAGAGAATTACTTTTGGCATATCTGCCATTTGTCTGGCAGTGGTATCAGTTGAATACAGTTTAGCATCTTAAATATCCTCTTAGTGTATTGATGTGCTTCTCGAGTGGTAGTCTGTAAGATTCAAAGGATTTGGTCTCATAAGAGCTTCAGTACCGAGCAAGGTTCACATCCTGTCTCTCAAGTTAGTATGAGATTATCTGGAAAGCAGAGTGAGCAGGTGGTGATACCTGCCCCCTCTCTCAGCATACTGCCAGACCTTTCACAATTTATAGCTGGTGACCGAGTGTTGAAAGCTGTGTGTTTAGCAGTCCTTGGTAATAAAAATGGCTATAGACAGAAATCGTATTTTTTGTATAAATGGTACTTTCAAAGTACCGTGTAAACATGTATTTTCAGGGTTTTAATATGCCAGTGTAAAATAATAATAATAAAACTACATTTTCTGTAGTTACTGGGGTTTTTTTTTTCCCAACCTTAAAATCAGGTAAAAATAAGAAAACAATAGGAAAATTAAAAATTGAAGCAAGTCTACAGTAAACTACTCTATTTCAGTATAACTGGATTGTAAGTAGTACAGTTGAAAACATTCTTCATATAGCTCCATTCAAAATTGACAGTATTTCTCCATACATTGGTAACCTGCTTTTTCTTCCACTTATAGCCAATCTCTCCCATACAGCTGCCACTGACGTAGTAACAAGTCAACAGAACACTGAGCTTCTGAGCTTTTTTTTTTTTTTTTCCTTCCTATTTTAGAATTTGGAAAAAGCTATTCATGTCCTGGTCTACTAATAACTATGTATTATTGATGACTTTGCTATTGATCTTTGGTTTGTCAAATTTCCCTATTTAAATGACATGTAATATTCGCACTTGTTCAAATCGCATCCAAATTTAGTAGCTGTCAGAAGTAGCTTCTTGTCTTTGAATAACAGCAGATGCAAACCTTGGCTCAAAGTGTGTATTTGAAAACCTTAAGTGACAGCTGTTCCAGAGTCCTTTGTAACCTTATTCAGGAAGACACATGCTAGGAGCTTGAACTTGGGGGTGTTGTAGTACAGATCTCCCAGATAAAACTATCCCTTCTATTCCAAAGCATTTCATGAACAGTGTGTCGTGGAACAGAGGTCAGCTCTACAATGGAGAGTTACTATAAGTATACTGTTATGAACTGACTTAATTTCTAAAATGTAAAACTTTTGCTTTGTTATTGGTAGTTTAACAGATTTTGACTTTTTTTTTTTCCTCCTTCCCAGATTTTGGTGTTAGTGCATTTTTAGCAACTGGAGGTGATGTTACTCGCAATAAAGTAAGGAAAACATTTGTTGGTACTCCCTGTTGGATGGCCCCTGAAGTAATGGAGCAGGTATTTCTAATGTTAAAAAAAAATTTAAAACCTTTTCAGTCTTTTATTTTTAGAACTTGAGACATTATCACCTTGGTTTTCCTTTCTGATTCTGTTTCAGGTGCGAGGTTATGACTTCAAGGCTGATATGTGGAGTTTTGGGATAACAGCCATTGAGTTAGCAACAGGAGCAGCACCTTATCACAAATACCCTCCTATGAAAGTAACAATCACTTTGTATTACTTAATGCTATTGACTGTGTTATTAATCCTGCTAGATAGTTAGTACTACTTCATTTTCAATAGCAACTCCAGATATCTAAATAGATATATTCTGTGGAGTATTTTTTGTCTTGTAATGTCTATGTTTTGAATTGGTTTTGCTTACAACAGCTCTTTTTTGGATTTATTTTAGGTGTTAATGCTGACGCTTCAAAATGACCCTCCCACTTTAGAGACAGGTGTAGAGGACAAGGAGATGACGAAAAAGTATGGCAAATCTTTTAGAAAACTAATCTCATTATGCCTTCAAAAAGATCCTTCCAAAAGGTAGGTCACTATTGCCATGTACAGTAGAATTATTTTTTTAAAATATATAGACTACTTTAAGTTACAGTGACATAATTTTTTAAGTGTATTATTTGAATTTTGTAAATAGCAGCCTTCAGTCATTTTCATCTGGGGAGAAGAAATTGCCTCTTAATGATCCCTTAAGTTTTCTTCTTCTGGGTTGTTAACCTGGTGTATTTATAGGTAAACATACTATTGAATTAAACTCTGATCAAATGAAAGTCCTTGCTCTACATCTTAATTTCTCATCTCAGACAAGATATAAATCTTGATACAGTCTAACAAAACTGTACAGATTGGTCAGCAGAACTGTTGGTAACCAAATGTATCAGTCTCTTGGCCTCTAAAAGAAATCATAAATAAATAATTTTATGTTGATTTTTCTCATTTTGTGACATAATTAGTGTTGCCTTATTTTCCAGAGAAAACTACTTTTTAAGATATATTTATTTTTTACTGTGAAGTTAGTGGCTCCAAGCTTGTTGAGTTTTCTTCATGTGTGTGTGGGCAATTGCACATCATAGCATCTTTTTAGATTGTTCTTTCTTGCTATGTTTTATGGATGGGACAGCCAAGATTATGAAAGTATTAAACATCTATTCCAAAGCCATTGCTGAGGTCCCTGAATGATTAATTTATTCATCCTTTGTTCATTTTTATGCAGACCCAATTTTGTAGGCTTCTTTTGCTGAAGAGTTGTAGGAAGCACATTCTAATTAACATTATTTCTTAAGGCATTTAATATATCACCATTTTGTAGAGTTTCAGAGCTAGTATTTTTGGGGAAAGATTGTTCTGAGAGAGCAATCCTGATTGTATGTGTCTCTTAGGGTGTGTACTTCTCTTCACTAATGTTATGCTAACCTAAGTCCACGTTGTGGTTGTAGGACATCGAGTCAAAAAGGTGACAGCAGGCATACTAGAGAAAAAGTATAATTAGGATAAAACATCTTTATTCTTGAAATATTTCACTTAAGGATCATTTGTGTGCTGTTTTCAGATTCCCAAACCCCTTACACTTGTTGATCTTAGTAGCAAGTCCTGTGTTTTAAGCTTAGTGCTGGAGTTTGGCTGCTTACAGATAAGCATGAAATGTGCTCTGGGTAATCAAGCTTCTTTTAGCTTCCAGTATTCAGCAATTTTCAGGGCAAGATTAAATGGGTATGAAGTCCTGAGAAGTAAATAAAATGGGTTTTCCTTGTCTCCTTTAACACATAATGCTGAGTTACCTGACCTGTAGCTATGGCATTAGTGTTGAAACACTAGTGTTTAAGGTAATTATGCTACCGTATTAAAACACATGCAATATCTTCATACTCAGGATTGACTTGAATTGAACAATAAGACCAGCAGATAGATGCTCAAAACTGTGTGCCAATTACTCTATATTGGTATAGAGCAAGTATTCTTATATTTGGGGTCATCTCTATTTTTTATGTTTCTCACAAGCCAGGATGTAATTTTGCATGGAGATACCTCCAACAGCCATGTCAGGTGTGGGAGAAGTGCTTGCTCCTTGTAGCAAATTCTAGGACTGGCATTGAACTGTTGTTGTCTCAGATTGTGATGTTCTTCTTTTGGGGATCTGGGTGTGGGTGTTTCTCTCTCTCCCCAGTGCCAAGGATGCTGCTCACAGTCCTCAGCTGCAATTCACTGCCGCAGGCTGGGTGGAAAAACAGGGCCAGAAAGCATGTCCAGACTGGTTCAGAAGTGTCTGGCATAGTTAATGGTAGAGGAACGGAGAACAGTAGTTTGGATAAAACTTTACTAAAATCTAGCTTTTAACTGTGCTTAGCCCTGTTATGAAATGTGATGGTACTGGCTCACTGTAATTAGAGATAGGAACTTTAAAACTTTGACACAGAAGCTGATTTTTCTTTTTAATTGTTTCCCTTCCTTTTTTGCTCATCCAAGATATATGTATGAATTACTGCCCAGTCTGGTGGTCTCCACAGGACCATTAATGAGAACTCCTTTACTATAGAGTTTGGTGTTTTGGAGGACAAACCCCCCCCCCCCATGCTCTATGGAACCTACTGTCTGTGTCTAAATTGAATACTTTTTGTTAATGTCAAGTGTTGATTCATTATTTCTAGCAGGAGTGAATTGATACGTACATAAGGACTACTTACTACTCCTTTTTTCGTTGGTTGCTTTTCAGATGTATCCTCGAAGAAATAGACTGGTTCAGATTTTAGGGTTTTTTTTTTTGTTTTTGAGACTGGAATTTTCCAAATTGAAGCTTTCCACTATCTTAACTAGTTTGTGCAATATTCCATCTCTTGCTTGAATTAAAATGGAAAATGGGAGCAGATGTTGGTACTGTTCATTTGGAAGTGATGAATCTTGACTTCCATATGAATTGTGACTTCCCTAAGTTTAGCTATGTCAAAATTACTCTTTGATGGTGGTATGGGCTCCTCATGGAAATGATGAAAAGAATATGGAGGATTCCATTTCATCCTAGGAGATGCTTTGTTTTCTCTCCAGAGTCTGTTTCATAAGTAGCTTTTTTGATCCCTGAAGCTAGGGGAGACAAAATCTGCTGTTGGAATCACTTTTATAGCTCTGAGATTGTGATTATCTGTTGAAAATGTCAAAAATATAAACTTAATGATGATGGGAAGAACCAGACTTGAACAGAACAGCAAGTAGAAATGAAATGTCTCAGTTTTGACATTACAACTGTTACTTTGATTTGTATTTGTCCATTTGATTGGAAGATGCTCCTGATGACTCTCTTTGGTTTATGCATCATGTTAATTGTGTCAGTATAGTTTCTTTTGAATACCTGCTGGTATCAATCAAGTTAAAGATTGCCAGTAGCAGGTATTGATGCTGCTGTTTGGAAAATGTAATTATGCTTTTATTGCTGTGGAGCAAAGTTTTAGTTGCATTCGTAGAGTGACTTGGGGAAGAAAACAATACCTGACTTTTTTGTGTGTGTTTTGTTTTTTGTTTGTTTTAAAGGTAAAATGCACTTGCACTTGTGTTGAACAAAAAAAGGGGAAAAATTGGCAGCTTGAGAGACTGATATTTTTTTCTCTTTTTTTGGTATTTTTACCATAGAGAGGCTTAATTTTTTTCATGTGTGGTAAGTGAGTTTGTGTGAATTAATTCAGTAGCTATTATCATTCATTCCCCATTCATACAGTACTAATTCAGAAGTATTAGAGACGTACCATTTAACTAACGTCTTGTACTGTATTCACTGAGAGGGGTCTTTGTTTTCTGTTCTAATTTATTATTGATCTTTCAGGCCCACAGCAGCAGAACTTTTAAAATGCAAATTTTTCCAGAAAGCCAAGGTAAAACGTTTAACCCTACGAGTAAATTTTGCTCTGCCTTAAAATCTGTGTGAAATTTCTTCTTTCCTCGTGTTGATTTTTAACTTAACAAATGTTGGTTTTGCAGAATAGAGAATACCTGATTGAAAAGCTTCTCACTAGAACACCTAATATAGCACAAAGAGCAAAAAAGGTGAGTGTATTCATATCCTTTTCTTGACTGGTGTGGAAGAGGAAGCAAGGACTCTTTAGTTGCTTCACCTTTTTAGTTGACTGACTGAGTCATTCATTTAATGCAGTCCTTCAAATATGGTGACTGTTGAATGAATGTTTTCTACAGCCTCACATTATCTAGGAAGCCCCTGAGGCATTTTGACTTCCTTTCTGGCCTTGTCAAAACAATACACGATGTTTTTCATACATGATATGATTTTTTAACACTTTTAGGAAGCTACACGTGAATCAGTAGTAGAAAAAAAGGTGATCTGCAAGCATAAAGGTTCATAAACTGCAGAATTCCTATCTTCACTGATCACTTAGAGGAAGGGTGAAGACACTATAAATGGTATTGATTGAGGACTACCTGGTTCTTTTGATTATTTCAAATGTACATAAGTCAGGTCCAAACTCCGCAAGAATGCTTCTGAGTTACTCAGACCAGTGGAGCCTTATTCCATGGGTGGCAGAGTTAAACCCACAGCTATGGCATATGGTATTTCTCCGGTGCCTTTGGCACTTGCATAAATGAGCTTACCAAGTCATGTGCAGCAGAACACAAAAAATAATAATTCTTAATAGGTAAGTATTTTAAAACCTTTAAGTATGAAGCAAACTACTGTTCATAAGAACTAAGAAATAGGAATGAATGTAGAATCCTATGTGAGAAATTATGGAACTCCCTTTTCCCTTTCTGTTGTGACCGAACTCGCATGTCTCTTCAGTATGAGGAACCTGCTCAGAGACTGCTGTGCCTCTGCAGCTGACAAGATAGTGTGCCAAGTCCAGCTTTCTAAAAGCTTTCTGGGACAATGTTTTGAGGAGGGCATTTCATAAAAGGAACTGTTTCAGGCTTTTTTGGCACATCAGTTAGACTTCAGCTGCCTGGACTGGTGTTTGGGAGATGTTCTGTTGTCTTTGAGATTTACTGCTTTGGTACAATTCTACAACATTTCAGTGTGACAGCTGGTGGCTCATACTTGGAAGAGGCAGTCAGCAAGATTTGAATGCTATAAGTTCTTTCTAATCTTCTTTTAGATGGAAGTTATTTTGGGAAATTGTTGGCAATGGTGGGGCTTTGAGAGGTTGGAGTGGAAGGCGTTCCTGAGAGGTTTTGTGGCAGGACTGGTGTGCTGAGCAGGTTTGCACCTGTGCGGGGCAGGGGAAGGGTAGTTCAGCATTTTGGCCGTGTGGTGGCAGCAATGCCCACACAAAAAATGATCTAACTGGGAAAAATCATAGTCGTTTGGTTTTCACTTTACATCTCGGGCCGTACAGGAGTGATTTAGACATGTGCTAGTGCCAGCGTGCACCTCATGAGATTGGTCTCCCAGCTCTATGCTCAGGTCAGCTTTAGAGACTGCGTGTTAACTCATGCATACAGGTACATATACGTACTTCTTTAGGTAGCTTAGCATTTGGAATTGCAAAATGAATGCAGGGTAGCCTCCCATACCCCACCAGAAATAATTTTCTAAATGACTTTTTTGACAGTTCTTTCTAATTTGAAAGATGTGTCAATCTTAAGAAATCAAAGCTGTACGGTGATAGGTATTTAATTACATCATAAATAGAAAAAATATTTGGATTTTAGCTAGTGAAAATGCTAAATTCTGTATATTTTAAAAGGACACAATATTAAAATTAATTTGAGATCTAAAATTTAATTAACATGTTAGAACTTTGAATGTAACTGCAATTTTAAGACACCATAAAATATAAATGTACTCTAATAATAAAACAGTATTGATGTTTTTTTAAAAAAACTTGTGTAAGTAGAGTTTGGTTGCTCAAACATTTACATGTAAAATCTCTAAGAGGTCACTCTTGGAAGAAATAACCCCTGCAATTCAAAAACTAATGTCACTGGGGCAATAGAGAGGAAGGAGCTGTTGTCATCACTGCTTAAACTATCTTCTGCAGCACTTCGTGTAAAATGCCTTTGACTAATGATCTGTAGCACCACTGCTACTACAGATGTCAGATCTGCCCTGCAGTAATTTAATTTTTCTTCCATTTACCACGTCTATAATTGCTTTGCCTTGTTGGCCGGAACTCCAGCCTCAGTTTAGTTTTAACTTTAAATTCTTTTCTCTTGACGTATTATTCACATGTTTTGCTTCTGCCTTTACAGCTTATACTTGGGAGCTGTTTTTTATATGAATATGAGTTCAGGTCTGTTTGTGAAATCCTGAAACCAGGTACACAGGTCTTGTATATGTGAGGAAAATGTTTGATGCTGTAAAGATGTGTCCTGCTTTATATTTTGATGCTAATTTGATAAGCAACATCTACATCGTGTGTTTAAAATACTGTTTAATATTAGAGTTGTAAACTGCATCTTTGTGCACATGTGCCCCCTGTTCCAGTATTTCTTTATTTGCTTTTAATTCTGCTTATTTTTAAATGATGCCCTTCTTCCTTGCCTTAGCCTAGTAATTAAGGATAACACTGAACCAGTTCTGTAATTCAGTTACTCAGGAGAAACATGTCTTGCCTCTTCCTGTGCAGAACCTGCTTAGATATACACTAGTTCTGATCCACAGGAATGAGTGTTACACAATACAACTTCTTGCTGACAGTTCTGGATTTCTTTAATGGGACTGCTCACCTGTGAGAGTACTGCTGGTGTCAAAAAGAACTGGAGAAAAGGTAGTGGTGAATGATCTGAGCTTGGTGCAATTTGGTAAACGAGGACATGGTCTGAAGCCACTTTTGTCATTGATATAAATGTGGGAGCTCTGAAACCCCCTTTCAGCCTCTGCATGGTGGTGTGATGGTAAACCAGCCTGCCCTGTCCTGCTTGGATGAGGGCAGTGTACACCCCTGGTATAAAATAGCTCACCCAGGTTTTGGATCTACTATTTATTAACCCGTGCTGAAGTGGTTTTAATTTTGAACCGAACGCTAAGTTGTTTCCTTTATGATTAGAATTGCTGTATCGGAATAGAGCAAATCTGAAACAGCTTTTAGAGTTCCATAGTCAGTTTTCAAACCTTGTCACACTGAAAAATTAATTATAATTGTAAGTACTTTGCATGCCCAAAGGCCCTGGGTCAATTTTACAGTTTTATAATCCTATTTTTTTAATTTTGAAAATCTCCTGCATAACTGCCACTTCCACAAAGTGAACAGGGAAAAATACATTAAATGTATCTGCATTTCATTTTATTGCTGTCTGAAGTGCTGCTAGTGGAAAAAAAAAATCTAAGTAATAATTAGGCTTGAATTCTATTTTTGGAAAGGTGGTATTGCATTGTGCTCTGAATAGAAGCTTTTTTAGAGCTGGGAGTTGTACGTTACTGGGGAAAACCTGTGACAGCATGAAGAGATGATTAGTATGAGCGATATCAGGTTTTATTATACTTCACTAAAAATGCCCTTACTGATGGGTTGAAATTCTAGCTCCTCAATACAGCTATTTTAAGAAAATGGCCATGTTTCCTTATATAAGAAATCATCAATCCCCTGCATTTAATGAGCAAAATATCATTATATCCTGGATTTCTTGGACAGCTCTAACAGCATGATCGCACCTCAGCAAGCCATACATGTGCAGCGCTTCCTTGTTTCAGTAATGGACTTAATCTGATAGATACACTGCACCAATATTGTATGTTAGTACAGCTGGACTCCAGCTGGTTTGAAAAGCAGAGAGCTTGAGCTCAGACTGTTAGTAAAAATGTGTATTAATTTTTCTTTACACTTTAAGAAATACTTATTTCAGTAATGTTGGTGTATCAAGTGAAGGGATATGTACTATACTGGAACACTTTTTCTGGAAAGCAGTAGCTGAACTATAAATATGTATTTGGCAAGGCTTTGTGTGAGGGAGGCCTCTGCATCGCAGAGGATTAGCTTTTCAGTTTATCCAGAACACTGCTACAAATAAAAAAAAATAGTGCAACTTTGTTTATATTGTTGGATATTACTAGAAAAAAATAAAGGAGAAATTGGCATTCAGACCATGTCAGGTTTTTTGTTTATTTTCAAGAAGTTGTTGGAAGGGCAATTTAATCCGTAAAATGTAAATTTGATAAAAATTCACATAATCAGAAAGCAGTGCCTCCTGTAGTGGTTAGTAGAAGTGGAAAGTGTTTTAAGGGGCAGATACGTGCAGTTGCATCAGCTTTATTTTAACGTTTCAGTTAAAGGAAGAAGATTGCTCGGCATTTTTGCCTGAATGTAGTTGTGCCATTGGATGCAAAGAACTTCATACAGTATATGGGTTTGTTCAGCTTTTCTTTCATAGGGTGAAAGAACTCCCATCTGTATGGAGTTTGTGAGGTTGGATTTTGTGCCCTCTCAAATGGACCTAATTGGTACAGAATAGGCAAGCTTTAAAACAAACCATGGCTTAGTTGAGTGCCTTTGTACTTCAGATGGCCATATACGTATCTAAAATAACTTGTGTTACTTGTTGTGGCAGAGTTTAAAAGCTCGTACATGGTTCATCTTGGTCATTAAAAAGCAGCCCCCTTCTGTATTGGTGTGTTCATGGACTATCCCTGAGATTAACTTGGTTAAAGCATGGTGCTAATAATGCCAAGGTTGCATTCATACTGGTGATATTCTTGGAAGTTCCTTGGGGGAGCTGCAAGGGAAATACAGATGAAGCAGGACATTCTTGAGATGGTGCTACCCAGTGATATTATAGGGGGCTTAATTTAGCTGAGAAGTGCTCTTGACTCAAGAAGTTAAAATTATGGCTGGAGCTGAAAACTTCAAGGTTTTGATCAGAACAAGTAGACTAAGGCAAGCAGAGCAGAAAGGTGGGCTGGAATAGTAATAATTCATTTCTGTTTAGCAGCGAAAAGCAGCTTCATGAGAAGATTATTCAAACGGTGCCTCTGCAGGTGAAGGTAAAGACACACAGTATATGAAGAGAAGGGGGAATGACAGGGATGTGTGGATCCCAGCAGAGCTGTGTGGGATTTACCAGCAGCAGAGGGCAGCTGCATCCAGTGTGCCTTGTGTCCGGGGATTCCGTGCTGCCTGAGCTGTGTGTGGAGTCAGTTTGGGAGAGCATCGCTCAATTAAGAGCACCTCCAGGTCTGGGATTTTAAATGCTGTAGCCTGATTGAAAGCATGCTTGAATGCATGCTTCGTTTTGGTGTCTGACTAAAATAGAAACAGTGGAGTTTTATAAAATTGGATTTTATAAAAATTGCAGATCTGTGTTCGTTATTTTCATGCCAATTTATAACTTTTTGGAGAACAACACTCAAATTTCATTTTAATCACCCTAGTATTTTAGAAAATGTCTTGAGTAAGTTTAGGTCTCTAAAATCTGTGAGGAATACAGAATGTATATTACAGTAATTTCTCATATATGCATAAGCAGATGGAAATGCTGGAGAAAATAAAGGGTAGAAATCAGAATTTCACCTTGAAATGGTACTTTAAAGCCTCTGAGTTTGAAAGTAAGTGAAAGTCATAGTAAATTCTTCTTTGAATTCTACAGTAATAGACTATTTTCCTGAATATTTTTAAATATGTCTCTATTGCTGACCCACCTTATAAGGAGTTTTCTAATACTGAATAATGAAAGCTCTAAATGAGGCTGTATTTGCCTTCTTTCTTTTCATTTCTGGTTACTTTAAGAAAGCAAATGGCTTGGATGATAGAAAAGGATGGTGAAACCAGAAAATGCTGATTACAGATGTGATCCCTTTAATGGAAAGTCTTTCAGTAGTGAATCTTTATTGTTCTTTGTCACCTTTCAGAGTATTAAGTTACTTTGCCAATTTGCTGTATCTTTGATTTGCTTCCTTTGATTCTTGCAGGTACTTTCTTGGCCTTGGCACCTTAGTTTGATTGGGAGTATGAAGGGGGGTAGGCAGGGAAAAGAAAGAGAATAGAAAAGAGCATCTCTCTACATGTCATTCCTGATGGCCCATTTGGGATTCCTTGTTTTTGAGGTGAAGTGTTGCTTTTGAGGTACAATGCATCTCCTCTGCACCATTAATTGAAAACAACCTCCTCAGCACAGGTACACATCCTGCCTGAAAGGACTATTGTTAAAATGTGAATGAAAGAATCATTTGCAGTTAATAACATTCAGTAATGAAGTTTATGTAGCAGAATTTATAAAAGGAGAAAGAACGTCTGAAAACTAAAAGTCATACTGAATTATTAAACTTGCACATTTGCCATGTTACTGGAATTTCAGCAGAACACTGCAGTTTCTCAATAGCAAAATCAGATTCAAATTTTGGACTCCAGCTGAAAACAGAGATAATAAGTATGTTGCAGTATTTATGTAAAACTTCACGGTTTTGGAAAGCAGATTTAGGAGTTCAGGGAATTACCTGCACTTGCAAACAAGATGGCAACAAAATAGCATCTCTAGTTTGAGCCTGCTAGGTTTTGCTGTCTCTAAGCAGCATTATCCCAGCAGCAGAAGAATCAGTGAAGAGTGATAGGAGGAGGGCTTTGGACAAGGAATCCCCCAGAGTGGATGGGGGTTGGTACACTGGGCGTCTATACCCATTTTTCATCATTTCCTCTAGAGATGTAGGAATGTGCTCTCTCCTCCCCTCCCTTCAGCTAATAATGCCTTTTTTTCCCTCTCACTGATAGCTCCACTGTATTCCATTTCTAAACTGAGAGTGTAAGATTTCATGGCCGACAATTGATGGCCAGGCCCTCGGGTGTCACGCTTGTCATCATGTAAGCACGATACTGTTTGGCTATAAAAACAAACCAGTATCATAAATATTTAAAGCAAATGGTCTCTCTCTCTCTCTGTTCTGTTTTTTTTTTCTTAACAGATTTCTGTTTTTTTGTTGACTTGTGCTATGTTATCCCTTAAAAAGGGTGCTCTTCAAGAACCAATAGAGAGAGATAAAGAAGCCCTGTTCAATGCAGAATTATCACTTTCCTTTATTCGGTTTTCTTTCATGAAGGAAAATGTAATGATCTTACATTTCTTGCCTTTAAGTTGCCAGTGTAATTTATTCCAATAGTGAGTATTCAAATAGTTCCTTCATATGAGTATGAAACATTGCAAGTTCTGCCTAACTTTTTTTCCAAATGGAGAAATGCAAAGAAAAACTAAGGAGAATGGTTTTTTTCCCATGATATTTGCAGTATGCAGAGTGGCTTAAGAGGAGGGGACACTAACGCCAAATTACTGAGATATCTTAACACTTCTTGAGTTCTACAAAGCAGAAATGCCAGTGTTACTTTAGAAAGGCAGTGGTACATCCCATTAATAACAATGGTCTGCATAAGTCATGGGGGGAAAAAACAAGGTTTCAAATTGTATAAAACACATTCAGGTTTGCAGAATTTTTGTGGCTTCCATCAGAATAAAAATAAGACTTCACATTATAATGAACTCAGAGGAATTTAAGAATAGTCAGCACTGAAAGGATTAGGATTTTCATGGGACCTGGGAGACTGGGTTTAATGGGAACTAGCCTTCTCTTGAGATAGTACCTCAACTCTTGAACAAAGGATCATGAGTACCTGTGGGAATTCATGCTCTGTATTGGACTTGAGGTTATTTCTTTTTCTTTTTTTGCAAAAATGGGATTACAGTATAGGTGTTCTTATGCAAAAAGACCAATGTTCTTTTGCATTAATACATATTGTAGAAAGTGACTTCTCCATATATTTACCTCAGGTGCTAAGCTGTGATCAAATTTGTAACTGTTTAAGGCTGGTGCCATGATTGGATAAACACAATGATGTGCTGATTTTCTTTGTTGCGTTGGAATAAAAACAATTTCATAGGGATGAGGATTAAAATTTGTACCTTAGGAAAGGTTTGCAACATGGCCAAAAGTAAAAATTATAAAATCTGATTGCTCTATAGGCTTGAGCTGTGTATGGAAGGAACTGGTCAGGGTTTTTTTGAGAGAAAAATACACAGAGCAAAGTGTGGTGCTAATACCAAAACTGTTCAGTAATGTCCTATTTCTCATAATTGTTCTTTTTATAAAATAACTGACATGGTAACTAATTTTGTAAATACTTCTCATGAAGTTGCATGAGAAGTGAAGCTCTTGGAACTTTTGATTTAAAAAAAAAAAAAAAGGAGGGGAACACTGGCTATGCAAAAACCCGCATCTTACTAATTACCAAGTAATATTCACACTTTAGAGAGTATTTTTTTTCCTATAAGAACTTCTCTATAACAGTGGGAGTCCTGTCTCTTGTAAGCACCAGTCTTAGGGGAAGGTGAAGGTATACAGTGTCGGTTGATTGGTCTGTCTTTCTCTCTGCCTGAAAGCCAAATTTAGGCTTTTATGAGGACAGACTGCAGAAAATGAAAACAATGAGGTGTTTAACCACTTTGTCATTCCTGCTCTCTTGGGCATATGGGATTGGGTGTACCTTTACTGCTTTACTAACTGAAGCACTGATGTTCTTTGGCTACAAGACAAAACAATTTTAACTCCAGAAAAATCTAGGCTGCAGTATTTCCAGAAGGATATGTATGTTGAAAAAAAAAAAAAGGATGGATGGCCTTCTGTAGATACACAGATGCAAAAAATGGAGAACAGCACGGGCTGTTCTCTAGTTAGAAATTAATAGGAAGAAGTGTCAAGGCTCCACAAAGACTTTTGCAGATGTGTTTTCAATGAGTGGAGTCTACACAGTTGCTGCTCTCCAGGAATTCAAGAACAAATTAAATTTGGACTCAAAGTTACCTGTATATGGAGGGTGGCAAGGCACCTTCCATGATACTGAATATTAGTGCTCATTAGTGCCATCAGCTTTGCTTACACAAGTGCATCTCATTAACCATACCTTCAGGTCACTGCACTCTTTCTGTGGAACAGAATTTAAAAATGCTGTTTTAAATCTATCCGGGACTCCATTGCAAATATTCAGCTGGTAGAGACTTTAATAGGGATACCTTAAATAGTTCAGTTAGTGGTTAAAAAAGATTACTAGTTTAATCATTTTATTCTAGAAAGAAGGAAAATACAATAGATACATAATATTACTCAATGAAAGAATGAATTTGTAATGTGGTCTAGATCGTGTGCTGTACCATGTATGAAATGCAGTAATGTGTGTATACACTGGTATCCCACAGTGTATCCTTTTTATTTATTAAATTTAGACACTGAAATAAAATACTAAATCTGTAAGAGGGCCCAGTTCTTTGCTGTTTTGAGCAGTTGTGAATAATGAAGTAGAAAGATCTTAATGTTCAGAAAATGTTCATTCCCCTTCTTGTCACTCTACAAAAATAAACTTGTGAAGAGATTGCAGCAGCTAAAGAATCAGTGATGAATAATAGATTCTTCTTTCCCCAGTCTCTAACATCTACATATAGCAAGCACGTCAGTGCCTAGTAGACAACAATTTATGTTTTGCTTCCTTATGCTGCAGCCTTCTTTTTGTCAAGCCTTGGGAAATGTGGGCAGCTTCTGCATTCTGCTGCTGTAGGTCTCTCTCTGTCAGGCTGATTTGGGCTAACCTTTGGTGGTGGGATTTAAGAGTTGCCCTGTTCATTTGGTTAAACAGACATTTTCCTGGAAAGATAGTGTGTGCCATTATTGCCTGGGAATGTGAAAGTGTCTATATCCTGCTTTAAAAGGGTGGGGACAAAACAGTTCTGTCAGCAGCTTAACTTATTCTTAGATATTTGTGACAGTGTTGTATTTTGGAATAAGCTTTAACCAGCAACAGCATATACAACAACAACAATAATAATATGATGGTTAATATTTTGTGGTGGTCATGTTTTTTTCACTCACTGAACTGTCCAAGCATTCTCTGTTGTAACTGATGTTCGTAATGTCTCTCTTCCACAGCTGTGGTAACGTTGGCAGTAGTTTGTTAAACTTTTCCTCTAGAAACTGCTTTTGGTTGTAGATTAAAATGTTCTGAGCTGCTTTTGTATTGGGTGCAATTTAACTGCCAGTAACTCAAATTCATTTTTTATTCTCTGGGGCTCTTATGATTTATGTGAAATATGTTTTCCAATACATGTCAATTTATCTTGTAAAACTGAAAGCTTTAATTTTTTTCTTTATTAGATAAAGTTATGATTCAGTTCAGTTCTTACTCTGGAAGGATCATTTAGGTTTTGAATCAGTAAAATCCAAATTACAATTCGGCATATTTTAATTTGTTTTCCTTTCCTTCTGAAATATTTCCTGAGAGGTACACAATCCAAGGAATTATCCTTGCTATGTATTTTGACTGAAGCTGATGGAGAAAATGCATTTGTGTGGCTACCGCACGCCTTGTAAAACAACTTCCTTCTTATTTTTGTAGAGATACAAGAAGTTTGTTTTGATTCCCTGCTCTGTCTTGAATTTGCTCTATGCCCTTGTACAAATCGTTTCATTTGTCTGCTGCATTGTTTCGTTCTGTAAAATGGAAGATCTGTAGCAGGATATCAGGAGAAATGTACAGAATATTCTCAATTGCCTTAATGCTGTCATTACCAGAGTGAAATGCAAGCATGCTGCCCATTATACCAGTCTCCTAGTAGTATCTAAAATGATAGCCAGAACAGAAATTTAAGCTAATGTATTTCCATCCAATATATGATATTAGTTATACATGTTTATGATGAATGAAGAGGCATTTAATTTATTTGCAGACGTAGTGTGCTGCTTATTCTGTCTTGCACATAGGTAGGGTATATGTCCTCCATATGTGACTGATTCTTTGTGGCTGTAACCAGAAATGAGCCTGAGCTAAGCCAGGCTTGTTAGTCAAACATTGTGCAAGTTAGTTCACTAAGTGGTGCAATTGTTAAGCACACACCCCAATTAAAAATTTGTAGATAACAACTGCACATTTTTTAAAGTTGAATAGGTTGTGTGCTTTGCTCTAGCTGAAATTGTAATCTCTTTCCTGTGAATGTGTTTGCTGGTAGGAACCAGTCTGATTGCAACAGAGTACTAGTAAACCTGTTTTTCTGCCTTCAGAAACCTTTCAAGAAAATAATTTGATTCAACATGGTATTTTGCTTTGTAGTAGCTTTCATTTCCTTGAGACGTTTGTTTATTGTTTATTAAAAGGCAGTCCATTCTAAAACTTGAAATGCACTCCATCTTCATCAGTAAAGCTTTTGCCCATAACTCTGCAGATGATGTGAGCATCATTAGGCTCCATTAAAATGATTCTATTTAGAATAAATCTTCAGAACAACTGAAAATGGAAGCAGAAGAGGTTTTGATTAATGCATGATGCAGTGTGTAAATGTGTCTGTAAACCATTCTGTTCTATTCTGTTTGAAAAGCATGTGTTTAGCTGTGGATGATGTCCTCTCCTAGGTTTGCGTATAGCTGTTGGGAAAATGCTTGTGCTGCTAAACAAAAACCTTCATCAGGAATTGAAGGATAATAAATTGCATCCACAAATACAAGGCAATCTGCCTGCTAGATTACCTTGTATCTTGTGCTAATCCCTGATGGTGTAGTCAGTAAGAGCCCACTGATTGTGCCTGGGCTGGTTGCAGCTGAGTGAGGAATTGCTGTGCTACCGCTTCCTTTGGCTTCTGCTTGGTCCTCCCTCCCAAACATACGCAAGCTTCTTTTGCCAAGCTTTGAGGCAGCTAAGCTAAAACTGGTGTATTAGGAGCCTGCAATGAGAAACAGGGAAAACAGTGAGATTTTATCCTTCAAGTGATGGAGTAGGATGTTCCCCCAGTGTCCTGCGTAGTTTTCCCTCTTCTCCATTACAAAGGAGTACAAACTATGGAGAAACTGAGCAGGGCATTCTAATCCAGTTGTGCAGGGAAGAAATGTAGGGGAGGTTTTATGAGGTATCTGTGCTGGCAGAATGGGTTTCCATCACTGCCACCAACCATCAGAATGGTAGAACCAAGTTAATCAGTGCTCAATATACTTCAGCGCAAGACATCAAAACAGCACAGGCGAGAATCTAGGAAACCAAAGTTTAACTAGGCAGTTGTATAGTGCTGTGGATACTGGCAAACAGGTTATGCAATTTTGGGCTAAGACCATGTAGGTGGGGGGTTTTTTTGTGTGTGTGGTTTTTTGTTTGTTTATTGGTTTTTAAAGTTATTTTTATTGATATCTTCTCCAACAGTAGGTTTGGGTCTGAAATTACTTTTCTGCCAAGTTAGCTCTTTCTAAGTTAGTGTGATGTGAACATTTAATGCTTTGTTCCTTTTGTTCTCTTACTAATGTGCAGGCTGTTTTCTGGAATAACTTTTTTGTAATGAAAAGGATATGCTTTAAGCTTTACAAATTTATAGCACTGGGGAGCTTACCTGTACAAGCATTTGAAGTTGTACAGTGGAAACTGTATATTGGTTCAGTGGTGTGAAATAATTAGAGAAACAGATTCTAATCTAAATACCAGCGGGACTGCTGCTTATTGTGCCGTGCTTCCAACATCATGGGTCTTAAAATGCATAGGTGTGGGAAGAATTGATCGATGAATTGTTGTAGTCTAAACATGATCTGGGGGAGAATAAGCATGTTGTCTGGCTCTGAAAAAGGGCAAGATAGCACCAGGAGAGTATTTGATTTTTAGATTTAGCTGCTGGATACTCCTATTATCCTTCATTAGACTTATATAGACATAGATCTACAGGAGTTTGCCCAGCCAGTTTGTTGTGATGCATGCCTGCCTATCTTCTTAGTCTGCATTCTGCTCCTGCCTTTTTTTTTTTATTAAGGATAACTTTGCTTTTAAAGTATTCTTAATGCCTTTACACATTTTAAAGCTTTTTAGCAGAGCAATTCAAGTTCTTGTGTCTCAAGAACAACCTTGTCTGTGTAACTTCGCTTTCTTGAATAGCTTCCTTTCATTTCAAGCAGTAAAGCGGTTGTCATCTATTTGAGCTTGTTCCTAAGTGGTTGTAAAATATATTCCAAACCCTGTTTCCCTCTATGAATTTTGCATAGTTTAGCTGTTCCCACTGGCTTAAGGATAACCCTTGAGGTCAAATATTATTAGAATATGTTAGTGACTCCTGCAGCTAATTACTGAAAGCATATAAAATAAAAATAGCAAAGGCTGATTAACCAGAACACTGATAAAGACTAAGAATGCCTGTGTAATGGTCAGCAATATTTTGGTAGGTCAGGCGAGTGCCGGGTTCCAGTGGTCACCTCCATAAAACAGAAGATGGAGACTGGGAATGGAGTGATGATGAAATGGATGAGAAGAGCGAGGAAGGCAAAGCTGCTGTTTCTCAGGAAAAGGTACCTTCTGTTTCTGCCAAGACATTTACACTGTGCAAGATATTCTATCTTTATGTTAATTGTTTGTATTTCTGGATCTTTATTGCATAAAGCTGCATAGCTCATATCTCACTGCATTTGTTTTCCAGTCACGAAGACTGAAAGAGGAGGAGAACACAGAGGTAAAAATGTCTTTATCAATTTTTCTTTTCTTCCAAGTGTTTGAGTGAAGGGATTTCTTTTTCGTTTCTGCTGTCAAAAATGTGAATTGAGGTGGGAGTGTTGTTCTGCAGCCTTGTATAGCAAGTACTTGTGAGAATAGAGCTGTATGTAACTGTGCCTCTAACAATGAAGTTGAGGACACAGTGGATAAGATGGGTAGGAATTTAAAAGTCATGTTTGTGCCCAGGAAAATTCACGAAAATATGTAATTTGGCTGTTTTTAGGGAATCTTCGTAACTGGATCACACTGATTGCTGTCTTTGTCAGAGTAATGATGACTGTGTTCAGGAGAGGCCAGAGGATGTCCAAATAATTTTTCATTCTTAAGATTTGTATCACGACATGTAGCTTATAATTAAAATGTTTCATTCCATACACAGTAAAATATTTTGGTACTGAAGCATATTTAGGTTAATTCAGAGGAACAAAATATCATGTTGAATTTCATGGCCCTGTGCTGAGAGTGTGGGAAGCATCACTGCTATAAAATAATTGCTTAATAGAATTATGTCTTAGAGAAAAAAATTCTCTTTCATAAATGTCTGTTTCTTGGGTCAGTGACCCTTGCCACTTTACCTGCAATTTTGGATTCTCTGGTTCTCATTGGTGTCATAGAAAGCTACTAAAAGACTAACAGCTTCCTGCCAGATTTGGTCCTGTTCGCTCCTGTGATGACTCCAGTCTCTTTGTTGCACACCTAGCTTACACAGTGCTTCGGCATCTGAGATAAAACTGAGTAGAATAAAAAAGGACTTCTTTCTGTGTCTTAGTTATTAAGAGTCCTACAGTTTGTGATTCAGTTTATACAGGTAGCTCGTAGTAAAGCAGTTGCTTAGTTTATGAAGGAGAAAAAAGCCTCTTCTTGAAGTCTTCTGTTGATTTTTGTTTTCCTAAGTGCTTCAGAAGATGACTTGAAACTAAGACTAGTGTAGCTCACCACTGTTGGTATGTGTCTGTTGGGTCTTTGGGATGCACATTCCTATGCATTGAAATAATATGTCTGTTGAAGATACAGAAGTAATGGTAGTAGCTTATATGAATGGAAGGAATTCAATAGAAGCAGAAAAAAAATCTGCTCTTATTTTGTGATTGTGATAAATAGTTTTCCAAATATGCATTAATGTTTGTTGAAAATACACAGATAACAAAAGATAGATCCTGTGTAACATTTCTATAAGTAACTTTGATATGGAAGACTGTTGCAAAAACAATCAAAAGAGATTTGTGATGCAAGTCTTTTATTTTGGGAGAACTTGACTGTAACCTTTGAACAGGCTTCTGTGAGTGGTGACAATATGCCAAGTTGGGTATGAGAACCCTGAGGTGCCCTGAGGTACATAGGATACAGTTTTGCCCGAGACTTCACGTGAATGTTAGTTGAGAGCTGGGGAGGATATCAGAGTGTGAGGGAGGAGTGAGAGTGCGAAAGATATCCATATTCCTGGTTTTTCTCTGTGAAAGACATCTCTGAGTTGTGATGCATGCTTTGATATGGTACCAGTTCTTTGCATATGGGTAGATGCAAGACTTCCTTAACAACCAGAACTGTTACACAAAAATAATGTGAGTAGCTGTTTGGTATTCTCACTGTGTGCAAATTATTTAATAGGTTGTTTGAGCTTTGATGCAAGGTGGATTAAAAGCTCCTACACTCAGTGCTTTAATGCATTATCATTTGTATCTCTGTAATTGAAATTTGGCAGTTTTACTAGTATCAGCTATATTTTAGACTGTGTACTGAAAGTGTTTAAAAGGTTTCTGAGAGTTAGAGAATGTGTTAAATATTCTGTGCTAACTTCAAACTGTTAGCGTGGGAAAGTTTTTTGTGATTTTTTTTTTCTTCTTTTTCTTTTCATTTGGCATCCTTTATAAAACTTTGCTTTTTTCTCTCATAGTCTCAGCCTGTTGTTAGTGACGAATATAGTGAAGTTCCATGTGCGGTGAATCTTGTCTTAAGATTAAGGTAAGAGATTCTTCTATTTATTTAGCTGTATTATCTTGATCTCCCTCATTACTTTCATAATATTAACATAAAATCAGTACTGTACATCTCTCAGTATGACCAGTATGAATAGTGTTTCTGTGACTAATTGCTGTCTTTTAATTGCTTACCGAAATAGTGTAAAATGAAAAGCAGAATATGAATGTGACTTCAGGCTAAGTGTACCCTTCATTAAGTATTTTCTTTATTTTTTTCCTTGCAATGAAGGATCACAGTGAGAGATTTTTAATGAGTTTCTTTCACACTTCAGCAGTCAGCCTCTGACAGAAAGAAACCATAGCTATATTACAAGTTGCCTACTCAAAACATTTTCCACTGGCGAGTTTCATCAGCCATTGTGGAGAAGTGACAGATATCTTAGAAAATGGATACGAATATGTTGTCAGACTTATATTTAGTTAAAATGATTCAGATTACCTTTAATTATAATCAGTTTATAACTAAGATTTGAATTGCTTAATTGTGCAGTCTTGTATAGGTCTTGTATAAAGCTATTTTTTCAAAAGAAACTTTGATAACTTTTTATGTATTTACAGCCATTTTCCTTAAATGGCTAACACAGATAAAAAACTCACTGCCACTCTAAAGCTTGCTTACATCTAGTTTGTGTTGACAGGATATTTATGAGAGGTTGTAAAGTCTTAATTATTGCTATTGGGAAAAGTTAAATGTTATAGGGTTTTTTATGCTAATAAAGAGATAAGAAGTCAGAAATAATTAGAAAATTACAACCAGTGTATTGGAAACAACAGATTTATGCATAACAAATAGCTTTAAAACAGTAACATCAAAAATTGTTAATATCCTGGTTTCAGCTGTTAGTAATCAGAAAAAAACCCAACTAAACAGAATTGAGTGCCAACTTCTAAAATCTATTTTCTTCCCTTTTCTTCTACTGCTTTTCTAGTGACAGCTGCAAAAAATTGCGTGGCTGCCAAAGGTTGTTTACAAAAGGGAAGATTAATAAATTTTATTGTGGGGATAGCAAAGACTTAGAGATTATTTGGAATCGTTTTAGTTGTCCAATTTACATAACTGCCCAGTTATGCTGTCAATATTCTTTTTCATCTCTGCTGGCCGGTAGATGAAACCATTTACAAAGAGACCAATTTGTATTGCTGTGTGGATGTGAGGTGCTTTGCAGTAGGTGCTTTGGGCACTTATAAATTATGATGAAACCTGTGGAGTGATTAGCTTCTACCCAGTGACTTGCGCTGTTGGCATATTCAGAGGGCAAACATTTTAGTCCTGCAAGTACAGTGAAATGTCAGGGATTATGCTTTCAGCTTTCTGCAGCTCTTAAACCAGAAGTGAAGGAAGACTGATCCCAAGAGACTTGAGTTTCCGGACTCTTATTTCCACAATGAACTTTTGTTCTTCTTAAGGATCCTCTTAATTTGGGTGGAAGAAATTCCCTCTCCCTGCCCTCCCTAAAACCAAGTCTGTAGTAACTAGGTTAGTGTGTTTATTATTATCAAGGTTTAGGTAGCTATTGGTAGAGAGGGAAGAAACAAGAATTTCAGTTTTAGGAACCAGAAAGTTTCCTTTAAAAACTAAAAAAAAAAAATCAGTCTTGAAAAGCAAATGCACTCTGGAGTCTGGTAACACTGTTAGTGGTGTCTTGGAAAAAATGAAAATCTGATGCATAATTGTGCAGAGTGAGTTTTGTTGATTTAACTGCCCTACTTTTGTGGGAGGAATGATCTGCAGTACAAACTTCTGTCCCCATGTAAGCTCTGGCTGTGTCCTGTCTCAGTGGTAGGAGGTGGGTAGAGTTAGAGATCTTTGCACTGTACATCTGGGTTTCCTTCAGATGGAATCCTGAGCGTGTGAGTAGGGTCAGAGCTGGCTCATAATCAATGTGTGTGTGTTTTGGGGGAAGTTAGAAGCATGGGCTGTACTAAGTAGCATGCTTTTCTTTTAGCTGGCAGTCTACAGAGTGCTTATCTGAGAATGAGGGCTACAAGCTCCCTATACTTCTGCCCAGTGGTGTAGATTTAGAGTTAGTATTTTAGCATCCCTTTATATTTGCTAATTTAAAGGCAAGAATTATTTTCTTTATGGAATACTCACCAAAATTCAGGGCAGCCACTGTCTGACTGCTCTATACATTGTGTTTAGCAAGGTACCTTTGATAGCATTTGAGTTGTGTTTCCTCTTCGCTGTTGACACCAGGAGGAGAAGAGCTGAGGCTGCTGTGGACACAGCAGAGCTGTGCAGTCTGCTGAATACATGTCGAGATTTGTGTTCAAATGTCTTAGTCTTCAGTAAGTCAAGAGAAACCTTATTTGGAGAACAGAGCTGGTGATTATTTGTTAATTTTTAACAAAATACGTACATTTCTTCCATTATTGGATTATGTGTGGGGAGTTATCTAGCTCATTTGCCTGTCAGTGTCATGTATCTGTCACTATATTACTAAAAGCTTTTCACCTCTGACCTTGATGTAGGCACATTAACAGTGGCCCTGGCCTGGAAGTGAGTGGTTTCACCGGAGAGTAGAAGACTCTTGCCTATTTGTGTCTAGGTCTATCTACAGTGAGCAAATTCAGAAAAGCCAGACCTGGAGAAGTAGTGACTGTGGTAACAGTGTCTAGGGGTCTTCTTCCTCAACACCAAAGTCTCAATACTTGGACCTTACTGCTCTGCTAAACAAAAGCCAGAGTATGTTGGAGGCTGGCATTCTAGTGAAGTATTAACAAGCTTGTACCACACCAAGTAATGTGAGTGACAAGCTCCAGAGATGCTATTTTGAGAAGACAGTGTATAGAGCATTGTAGTGTTAGTGCTCAAACTATTCCTGTAATCTGTACAATTAATTCAACTGTGTCTTCTGTTCTTTTAGCAGAAATGCAGTTTTATGTGTTTTCCTCATAAAAGTCTTCCTGTGTCATAGGACGTAAAGATGGAGAGGCCCTCAATCACTCACAGGCAGTCCTTGGATAACTGAGGAAGTTCCCTCTGCATTCCGGCGTGTGCAGCTGTCCTTACACTGGGATCATTGTGGGGTGAATGAGCTTACATTTAGGGCAGCTGTATATGGAGAAAGATGCTCTGGCCCCAAACTGCTCTCTGTTGTAATTAACTTACTGAGTAAATGGTCTTTTGCACATCTGAAAGTAAAAACACTGCTAGTTTCGGCATTTGTAGCCAATAAAAGTGGTGTAGGTGACTTGCTTTGTGTTATGCAGGATTCCCCTGCAATTTTAAGGTAGAAAACAGCTAATACCCTCACAGGGTTTTCTGAATTTATCCACCTCCACTGCAGATTTTAAACTATTCTGATGATGTCTTTTGGTGAATTGATCATTAAGTCATATAGCTGATAGAGACTTAAGCGTATCACAGGATTTTTATGGAATTTGTTAAAATGAACAAAGTTGTGAATCATATTAATAAGGATCAAGTTAGCTACAGTAAGAGGGTAGAATAATTTCCTGTGATGCTTCATCTGCTACTATTAAATAGCTTTTAAAGCGTGGCTTGATATTCAGATAAACATTGTGAACATTAGATGCCAGACTTGAAGACTCGAAGCTCAGTTTATCATCCAAAATATTGGAAGGTTTTTCTTTTAAAATAATTCACTTGATGCAATCAAATTCTATAAACTGCAATACCTGGATGAGTTCAGAACACACTGGTTTCAGATGCTGAGAATTACTGTTAAAAAAAAAAGTTTAGTACTGATGTGGGTAAAAACATAAATACTGGCAAAAATAAAAGAGGAATGAATTGACTGATGAGAAGGATGAGAGTGGAAGGGAAGATAACATGCTGAGGGCAGGCTCAGGAAGGTGTCATCTCTTCATTGCTTCCCCAGAGAGGGGTCATGTGGTATGGGGACAGCAAAAGGTGAGCATCTCATATGGGAAGGAGCACTTGCTGTGTGATAGAGGCTGGCTGGGCTAGGAGCTGAGGGGAGAAGGCCCTCGGGCAAGAAGGGATGGTGGAGAGAAAACTTGGATGACCTCTGTGGGTGCTGCTGAGTCTTTGGCTGGGGAACTATCTTGGTTGCACAGTTTATTGTGGAAGTTGATGCAAACATTTAGAACCTTATGGGCAGAAAAAATTTAATATGAGGCTCCAGAGTGTGGACCATAACGTTTAAAGAGTAGTTTCTGGGGATTTGGACAGAGCCAAAGCTAAGGAGATAGGCATCCTTAAACAGGAGTGAGAGGGGCCTGGGTGGGGCCTGATGGGCAGGAAGAAAGGGCTCCTCTGCTTTGTTCTTTTTTCCTCTTCTGCAATGAGGCTACACTGTGACAAAACCCATCAAACTTTAGATGACAGTTTGAATTTTTTTCTAGCAGTATGTTCCAAAAAAGGTTAATAGTACCCATAAAAATTAAAAATTACTTTCAGAAAGGAGAAATTCTGGCAGAAGAATCAATGCATTTTAGCAATTCTTTACCTGGGTGGACAGGTTCTGTTATTTTTTTCCCAGTTGGAGCAGGGTTGGCCTCATTCACTAATTGAGTAAGGAGTGCTAAATTAGCACCAGCCTCCGCTTACTGCAAATGCCTTATTGTGGATCAGAAGCAGAACTCATGGCACTCTTTATACAGGTGGTGGTATTTAATGCTCTTACTCAAGTTGGAAACCACACAGACCGTCTGATTTTTCTGTCCTTAAATTGTATTTAATACCTTTCTTTATTCATAATTTTCTCAGAAGGACTAAATTGTCAAAATATTCTCTCCTGTCAGAGTTGCTTCTTCACTTGGAAATGACAATTTCTGTTTTGTTTTCTATCTTTTACCCTGTTGTGCCTTGCAGTATGTTGCCCCAGAAGTGAAATTAGCAGCAGTCTCTTTTAGGTAATTCCATGAAAAGCTTTTGAAAGGCTCTAGTATTAAATGCTAAATACAGTCCATTAGTGTTTTAAAGCTCAAGAGTAATTAAGAAATTGTGCTTGAATTTTGCAGTGAACTGAAAATACAGGTTCTTAGTTGCCACAGCGTGTAACTATGACCCAGACTGAGCGATCATTACATTAAAATGCTGATGCTTCTGTATCCTTGGCCTCACAGAGGAAGGGGTATTTGAGAGTAGGGAGGAATGAAATCTATAATCCACATTTTGTCCAGTAAGGCTCCACAAAGAGAGGCTGAAGGCAATTGCCTGTGATTTAGTCCTATAACAGGTTCATACCACCAGGGAAAGGGAGTGGGGAGGAATTATCACCCTTGATTTGAAATTTCCAGTCTGACCACCAAGCTGTTACATTTACAGATTTAGGAAGGTCACTGTCAGAGGATTTGACTACTTGGATTAATAACAGATATTTCATGTTAAATTAGGAGACTTGTTAATGCTTAATAGTTAAGAATTGCAAATTATCTGCAGCAATCTAAGATGGTTAAATTAGCTCATATGACAGGAAGATAATTTACTGACAGTAATTTGCAATGTCCCAGGACCTAATTTAATACAGTTCCTGCACACTAGATGATTAAGCCTATGGAAGAACAAAAGGGGCAACTGAAAATATTTTACTGGCAAATGAGTATTTCTGTTATTGCATATCTTATTTTAAATAGTGTGTAGCAAGAATGCTGAGGCAGACTTGTCTGTAATGTCACTCTGTTATTTACATGTAAGTGTTCGTGTGTGTATTTCATACAAAAACATTAATATAACTGGAAGCTATGTGTTATTTGATCAGCTCTGTGGAATGTATCTTCTGGGGATCTGGACAGGCACATACAAGTCCAAAGAGTAGCTAATAGTGCCTGTGTCGCACTGCAGCCAGAGAGTTGTTAGGACTTCAGTCAAGCGTGATTTCCTCTGCGTGCCAGGACATAGATGATGAGGTATCACTCATTAGTCTGAGCAGAAGCTCAAATGTTAATCTTCCTTCTTTTATGTAGGACTAGTTTTTTTTATCTCTTTCTTACAAAATTAGTTACAGGGAAAATGTCCTTAGCTGGAGGTACCTAGTAGAGCTACTCCTCTCTTGGTAATATATATGTTTGAGGCTTAGATTTGTAGGAGTAAATACCAAAAAACTATAAACAAGCAAACCCCAAAATCTATTCTGTCTAGAGGCAGAATGAATTTGATAATTGTGTCAGTGTACCATAAGCCAGCATTCTCAATTCTCATTATTTTCTTATCTTTTTTTTTTTCTTTTTTCTCCTTCTAGTTTCATTTTGGGTATCTTAAAAAAACTTCTAATATTTCAGTCTCTTGTAAGAAGGGGGGCTGATGTGTGTCCTTCACCAAGTATTTCTCAACATTTTTGCTGTTAGAGTGGCTTCTGTTCTCAAGTGTATTTAATGGCAAAATCCACAAACAAACTCCCAGCTGTGTGGTAGATTTACTACTGGACAGTAACAGAACTTGTCTATAGTCTGGGAATTGATCCAGTAACAAACATCATAAGCAAAACCATTTGTAGTATTCTTGAAATAAATGCACCTGTGATTACAGTATTGAGCACTGTCCTGTGTTTTATTTTGCCATCAGCACTAAGGCTTTGTCCTGTGAATTGCGGAGGTGTGGGCATGTGCTTACTGAACTGAATTTTATTTTCACAGCACAGGAGACTTAATTTAAATAACTTGTTTAGTCATGATTAAATCATGACTGAAATCAGTAAGCAGGAACCCTTGATTAAACTATTGATTCTGATCCTTCTTTCTGTTTGTACCTCTATTTTCTTCAAAGTTTGCTCTTCAAAAATGATAAATTATGCATTTCTTATTCACTACTTAAGTAAATTTTTATTCCTTGCTGTATTTTTTATTGAAAATAAACTAAAAATTGAAAAATTTAGTATAATTATGACCTAAATAATCCTGTATGCAATTGTTATACCATCACTTATTTAACCAAGAAATGGTATATATATTTGTTCATTAAAATAGCTTTTTATGTAAAAGTTATAATTATTGAGCCAAAGAATCAATATATTTTTTCTGCTTGTTAAATTTGGGTTATCAAGAAGATTTGCCTGTCTAAATATTTAGATGGAAAGGAATTAGGCTTTTAACCTGCACAGCTGTGGTTGTAAATTATGCAGGCCCTTGCAACTTGGGGATGTTGCTGATACTGAAATTTTGAAATCACGAGAGCTCTTTTGTTCAGTTCTTTTTACTGTACTAATTACAAAAGAAAAAAACCCAGGGGGAACAAAAGCTAACAAAGAACCCTCAAACTTCAACCCCCAACCTTCTTTATGTTAAAGGAAATAATTTAAATCTTAACTTGATCTCAGTATTAAAAGTAGTTTTATTTGTATTATTAATGGCATGTGTGTTACTGGTCAACTGTAAGAGGGTTTACATTTTGATAATTCAAAATTTAATTCTAAATGGATATTTTTCTGGTACTTTTAAGAACATTGCTTTTTCATTGACAGACCACACTGTTCCATCTTCATCTATCTCATCTAGAGTTGCCTGTGAATGTGGCAATGTAACACACTGGGCAGGGTTGAAACCATTTGAAATAATTTTGTCTGTTTGTTCCCACTCATTGTTGTGGTTCTCTGCCTTTCCACTGGTAGGGGTGTTCATGAGACTGTCTTGGGTCACTGTAAAGCAGTCAGGTTTTGGTTGGTTGGTTTGTGACCTCTGATATTTTTGAGGGGAAGGCAAAATTTTAACTGAACTCATTTTATTGATCTTGTTTTCTCCATAAAGCACTTGTCATTGCTGCCTTAGTGAGGCCAGTGAATGACCACAGGAGGTGCACTGGGACACAGGAGAGACAAGAACTTGGACACAGGAGAGACAAGAACTTTAACACAGGAGCAGACTTTGCTAGTGAAGCTGATTTACTGTGAAGAGAAAGTTTGGCCTATGGCAGGAAAACCAGATAAAACCTTTGAAAGTTTTAAAACAAAGCTTAGACTTTTTTCCATGCTTCCCACTCTTTTTGATAAGCAAGTCAGTATCCATGAATTTTAGATGGATGATATGCAGATGGTCGTAATTTTTATGGTAGCTCAGATGTCTTTTTTGTTTACCTACAAGTCTCCTTTGGTTTTAACAGTAATATACCTATAGGTAATCAGGAGTGTAAAACTCCAAGCCAGTGGCAGGATGCACACATCCGGGGAATTTTTGATTCAACATGTTTAAAACTTCCTTTGATTTAGATAAAGCCAAAGGTTTCTCTGTACCTTCCCTTCAAAACCTGTTTTGTGCACTGGGAGCTTACACTCTTCTGTTAAAAAAATACACCTGTAGAACTTGTTGCAGATCTTTTGTCTTGATTTCATAAAGGAAATCACTTTTCTAGAGCTCTGTTCTGAAGTACCCTTGGCCTCCTGGCAACGATCGGCTTTCACACTTCGATTTAAAGAAATGAAATTTTGCTTCAAGCAGTGTGGCTATTTTTCAATGCTGTACTTGAAGAATTTGTCACTGGAATAACAGATTATAATCTCTTGTGCACCAGGTGTGCAGAAGCAAACAAAGTCAGCCTTTACATACTTAGTCTGTGTGTTGCTCTGGTATTTCTTATTAGTCATGCAGATGGTGCATCGTTTCAGTCATGCACATAATAGAGGCTTGACTTCCTTAAGGTGTGCACCAATGAACATTTGGTATCAAGAAGTACAGAGATCTTTCAGAGATCTAGTCGTTAAATAAGCAAATCCAAAAAGGTGACTAAAACCACAGTGCGCTGTAATCAAGTGATCAAATTTTGTGCATGTTGTCCTCTACTGGTGTTACCAGTATTTAACTTCAGATCTTTCCAGGAACAGGTCTGTTTTACATCACTTCTGGTTTCAACCAAGCATTATTTTACCACATTAATAAATTCTCAGTATAACTGTGTACTGTCCTTCATTGTATTTCAAGCACTTGTTAAAAATTGATGCTTTTCAGAAGTTAAATCTTTACCTCTGCTCTTAAAAAAACTTTTGTGCTACTTCAGGAATAATATCAGGGGAAAAACACTTATGATCAATAATGCCATCTCTGCAGCAAAAAAACCCTGATAGCTCTTTGACTAAGTTGTTTGCACCTGCTGATATATGAAAGAAGGTGGAAAGTGTGAGCCTCAAAAATGATTATGCAAGTGAATACTGCTTTTCGCTGCCTGTGCAGTGAAAGGAGTCACTGATAACTGAGGAAAAAAATACTGTTTGTTTCAGTTTGCTCTTTGATTTAGCTGGGAACGAACATAACAAGGAGAAAAAAAATGAAGGGCTTTTAATGTTCTTCTGATTTAGCTTCTGGCATCAGCATCTGCAGAAAGAGAAAAGAAGCATATTTAGATTTAGATATATCTAAAATGTCTCTAGTTCTAACACTTCTATGTCACAATATGTAGACTTGGGGCTGTAAACCAGGGAATGGAGAGAAAGGATTTAATGTTCATATATCACTTCTAAAATGGTAAACATGATTTTCCAGACTTGCCTGGTGGCACTTGAATGTATCAGCTAGTTTTCTTGAGTTTCTTCTATCACGCAACTTTTGCGTTTTCTTAGTTTTACTGTCACATCCCATCTGTTTTTACTAGACTGAAAGCACTCTGGTTTCTTTTGAGTCTTAGGCAGCATGGGCCTGTTAGCTATGGATAGAATAGTTGTAAAGTCCTCTCCTGAGGGAGGAGCTGTGAGCTACCCTGGAGCCTTGGGCAGTGTTCTTAGCTGATCTGATCGTGACCATAACAATTCACTTAGTGGCTGCTTTTTGTAGTGTACGCTTGCCTTTTCTGTATGATAAGCAGCATACAGACAGTAAATCTTTTAACAGGTAACTGCTGCCTCGTTCCAAAAGCTTAGCAGCCAACTGACAGTGTTTCATTGTGACATTGGCTGTTTTTCAGTCCTGAAAGCATCATTTGGCTGTGCTTTGCCTTTAGTGTTGTTGCTATCTCTTGATGTGTACTGATTATCAAGAGTGTTGCATCATTTCAGGGATCTGCTCTTTACTCAAGAACGTGTGATGATTAAATGGTAGGAGCAGTTTTGTATATTTAACTGTTGAGTCCGATAACTTGATCTTGAAACATCATACGCTAAGCGTATTTCCTTCTTCCACTAAGGTGTGCAGAGGGGGGATAAGTTGTAAACCTATGGAGTTTTTTCAGAACCACTGAAGTAAATGGTAGGGTTTTAAAGGATTTATAACTGTGTATTTTGGAACTACATTTTATTAATACAGAGAGATTTTAGTCCCATTCTTCTTGGTGGCAATCTGGAAGCAGTCGGACTTCAAACATCTATTTTGCTCTTACCAAAAGTTAACAGCAATGCCTTTTCATTTAATCTAGAATTGAGCTGAAGTCATTAGAAGTAAGTTGAGGAGAACCATCTCCATAGTGCTGAACAGACATAATCTGCTCTTGATACTATGGTAATATGTAATGAGGAGCCTGGTTATTGATTAGCAAATGACAACTGAGCATGAAAAAAAGGGATTTACATAAACATGTGGTGAATCCTCAGGAACCTAATGCTTCTTTACAGTAAATGCTCTGTTCTGTTGGCATTTATATGATCCCACAGGAGCTTTAAAGTTCTGATTCACAAAATAATAAACAGACTTCCTCTTCTTACTGCTTTGGTTCATCTGTCTGCATGGTACCATGACCTCAGATATCAAGAAGAAAGGGAGGTGGGGGCAGGGAAGAAGTGAGCTGTGATTTTTATTGGGGTAGGAGAGGGTTCTTACTTGCTCTGCACTAGCTGAATGTTTAAATTACCACAGCTGAAGCATAAGAATATTGCAGGGCAAGGAAAGTAAAGGTACAGAAAATTGAGATGCCAGGCCAAACCTCAACTTTGGGACCAATGTATACATTCACTTTCAAAGCTTTTACTCCTGCATCCTCTTTGCAGTATTGAAAGTACAGTACCAGTTTGAATTTCACTGTTTTGTGTGTATTAACTGTGTTCTGTAAATACAGTTGAAACAAAGTTTTAATTAAAACTGAGATAAGAAACAGGTACTACATATCTTCAGAACAGGTATTTAGTATTTAAAATGGGGTACAACATAACTTAATCTATGGCTAGTCAGAAAGTAAATTTTGCTGTTAATAAAAAATACAAGACATTGGCTGAAAAATACAGCACCTGTGAAATAAACTAGCACTATAAAAACAAGATTACAAAGGGAACCATGTTTATCTTGTATTTTATGCCTTAAGCGTGTGAAAGTGAAAAATGGGTGACAAGTCATTGATAGAATGATGACCTTTTGAATTTAAGTGACATTTGGTGTGGTCAAGTACTGTTTGTCCCTCCAGCAAATATTTTTCCAGCAAGAAAAAAAAAGTAAAATTTCTTTTAAAAAAACCTTCAAACCCTAGTCTTCTGTGGTTTTTTTCCTAATTGTATTTCTTGCATCATATGCACAATGATCTTGCCCCAGAGATGTAGAATGAAAATTGCATGAGTTCAGCTCTAGGATGTACAACCCACCTATCACTCTGATTAGTCCACTTCATTTTGATATGAACTTCTGCTTTCTCTGCAGTCTAAATGAGTAAGTCATTTAAATTCTTCAGTGATTTTAATTACACCAGCAACTGCAGTGAGGTAGTGCAAATGCCAGACTGCTCGCCCTTGCTTCTTAGGCTATGCTGTCCTGTTTTTTCCATTCTAACTTAGTTTGCTTCCGTGGTAGTTTCAATGCAGTTCAAATTATGGATGGAAGGAGCATCTGTGAGAATGAAATTTTGTACAAGTGCGATGTGTGACTTTTTTTTTTTTTTTCTTTTCAGTCTGTGTTTTTTGTTAAAGCACAGTGTCTTAGACTTGGCCCTGACTTAGACTTTGGTCCCTGATGGTGGGAGAAATTCTGTCCTGGTGGGAATAGGGCTTGTTAGGAGTATGAGGAGGGGAGAGCTGATTGGTGAAGGGTGCTATGTGGCACCATGTGTTATGTTGTTATTCATAATAAAGTTTCTACAGTTTTAGTGGAAGACAAACCTTACTTCTGGTTCTAGAAAAGAATATGTATTCTGCATTCTGCTGTTGTCTCTTCCACTCACAAGTCAGCTTTGTTGATTACCATTCTGTCTTGGGGGACACTGGGTCCGTATTTCAGTCTTCGTAAAATACATGTGATGATTGAGTACATGAAGTCTGAAAATTAAGCAAGCGATGCAGAGACAAAAACTGCATGTTCTTACACACATGCTGTGGAACCCCCTCATTTGGCTTAACTTGTCTGGGAATTTTTTTTCTTATTTTTTGAAGGAAGAATATAAATAGTTACTTAGCTATGGTAGGATGCATCTCATCCAGGAATACAGACTCTTCCTAAGGGTTTTATGGAAGATGCTGAAGCTTGCGTGAAATAGAAGCTGATGTTTCAGATAACTCTTCATAAGAAGTGGTGGATAAATTTTTAGGGGGGGAAAAAAGTAGTAAAGAAGAATGAAAATCTGCTGCTTGATACATAATCAAGGTACGCCAGCATGATTTAGACCTAAAGTTTAATTCTCGTTTTCTTGAATTGCAGTTAAATGATAGACATTCTGCATTTAAAGGCAGAAGAAATAATGACATTTAATGTCTCTAATTTACAGTTGCATCATTACACAAACATGACTTCTATTTTAATTCAACAACATAGATCTTTTGTCAATCATGTGGAACATAACTGACTATAGCAAGAATTATGCTATCATTGGGTAATTATTTGGAAGGATTTGTCATTAAATGTGAATGCCTGAAATCTCTCGTGTTTTAGGATTTTTTCAGTAGAACCATGTCAATCCAAACAGCTGCATAATTTGTTTAGTCTCTAATCCAGATTTTGGTAAATATTAGCATTGTTTGGCAAATAATTTCCTTCAAAGCAGAGTATCTTGCTTTTTTATTCTAATGACAGGATTGCTGAAGCTTGGATGTGGGGGGCTAAGTGATGAAGTTGGCCTTTGTGTTTTTTCTAGTTCTTTAAGGAAGCATTATTCCCTGAAAAATCAGATCTAGCAATCTTAGTGTGCACATCAAGTGGTCCTGATGGAAACAAAGTAATAATGACTTGCAGAATGTGCTTTCATAAAGTGTAAAGTTTTAAATTCTGAAATTACTTTGCCAGAAAGATGGCTGACAAAACGTCTTAGCATAGCATGCATGCTTTGGTGTCACCCTTGTTCAAAGCACGTGGAATTCTTTCCGTTGGAGGTGAGCCCATAATGAAAAGCAACTTGCAGTGCACTAAAATGCACAAAAGCGCCTAAAATTTACTGCTTTAAAAAAGAGATGGGCTGGTTTTATCCATGATAATCAAGGTATATTAGTCTGTAATAGCACAGAGCTAGAAGCAAATAAGAGGTATTATAAGAGATGGCAAAAAGGTCTGAGTTGGCAGTTTAAAATAGAAATAACTTTTTCGCCCATGCATTTGAGAAACTAGGAACCATTAAGAAATGATGAAGAAGATAAAATTATTCATCACAAAGATAGTAGGTGCCTTTCTTCAAATCCTGTTTCTATTTAGCAGAAATAAAGTCTGTGTGTGCTGCTGCATGATAAGAGTGTAATGGATGTAAGTAAAAAAAGGAACAAATGAAACGCTGCTTGGAAACTCTGCCTACAAATAAATCAACAAATCCAAACAGTTTTCACCAAGGGAACTAGCAAACCAATTTGCAGTTACATTGACATTAACTAGAACCAGAAAAGTGTCTGAAGGCTGGAGAAGAGCATGAGCAGCTTTTAGGGGAGAACTCAAGTGCATCTTCTATTTAGTGGATTATACAATGGGATACATAATTTATGGAAATCAATAAATGTCTGGAAGGTAATGGAACAATAAGCAAAAGCACTTACAGGCTTCTAGCAAATTAATCTTGCCAAACTTCCTTTGTTTTGCTTTCCTGAATAGTAGTATACCATTAAAGAGAAAGCAACAGTGTCGTAAGTTCAAAATACTTCAGAGTGTAACAGTCCCCAATAGCAAAGTTGAATTGCTGAATACATATCAACCTTCCCTGAATTTCCACCTTCACTTAAATAAACTAATTTGACAAGTTAAATTTCTCTTTGGGATATTCTGCCATTTGGAGACAAAGTAAAATAGACCCCATATGCACCCTGCTTAAGGAAAGAGTCTGTGACAGGAGCAGCTGGTCTTTCACAGAGATGGGTCAGTCTGTTAAAAAGTGGTAATTTTCATAAGAAGTCATGATTACTTAGTGCCTTTTTATATGGTGGATGTTCTACTTACGGGAGGTCTGTGGAAAGATACAACCTGAGCACTTAATGTGTTACGTTTCTAGATCATAGAATCATAAAATGGTTTAGTTTGGAAAGGACCTTAAAGATCATTTAGTTCCTTCCTTCTGGTTTGCTTCTGCAAAGGTGCGAGGGAAAGTTTTTATGTGTTTGATTTGTTTCTTCCAAAGTGTGTGCAGAAAACGAATATTTGAGTTACATCACACATTCAATCAAAACATATCTTATTTAAGAATAATGCTAAATTTCTGTGCAATTTCCCTTTTATTGGAAAGCAGCAGCTTTAACAGGTTTATTAGGTATAATAAATGTCAGCAAAGGGATGTGGATTGTCAAAAGGGAACTTGGAGATGGGTCTTATGTTGATTATTTTTCCTGATTTTTTTTTTATCAGAAAGCCATCCAGGTTTTTCTAGGAGAGAGAGAGGGGGGAAAGCTGAGATTCTCTGTTGAATAAAAAAAGTGCAATATTCCATATGATGGCATACTTCTACAAAAGAAGTAAATGAGCCTTGTAAATCTGTACCTAGCTAACTGCATTATCTGCAGCTTTCTGTTGGTGATCTTAAGTTCCTGTAGTTCTTTATTTAGAGAACATGAAACTCCTTCAGCTTTGAAGCATTCAGGAGATTGGTAAATGAGTACTTTTCATTTTAGGCACTGCATGTGGCATACTTATTTTTCAGGGTTTGCTATCTTGCTGTTGCCTGTGCTGCCAATCATTTTGGGTTTTGTGTTTCTGCGTGTTGCTGGCTTTGACTCTGTAGTATTCTTAGAATTATTTAGCAGGCGATAATAGCTGTTAAGTCACAGCTGAATATGCCTGCCTATTGGATTTAGTTTTCCCACAGCAAGACTTCATGGCCTAGTATGCTGAAATATGAGGTTGCGTACAGATTCCTTGCTGAGGAGAAGAATAATGAACCTCAAAACACATTCTGTTGCTATTAGCTTTTCAAGTGGATTGAGCTATTCATTGGAAAAAGAGTGTGCTACAGCAATTAAGTGCATCCCTATGCTCAGTTTGCTTGCCATTTCCAAAAATTGGATGGACGTCTGTTTTGCAAAGAGGCTAATGTTTTGTTGATGGTAGAAATTATTAACTAAGACTGAAGCTGGAAACATGCAAGGAGTGGAGGTTTGGGACACGGTAGGAGGCTGTAAAGGAGTTCTTTAACATTGGTAATAAGTAGCTTCAGACTGTTTCCCACACTGAACTGGTTAAAACCCTCTTTGTGGCAAGCAGGAGAGCAGAAAACCTTTGGCTTTAACACTGTGCTGCTTGTTTTATGTGTAGGTAGAACCTCACTGCTGAGGTAATGGTGGTCAGTGAATACCCTTTTCAGCATTTAACATTTGCTGGATACTTTGTTTCTTAAATGAACATCTTTGTATACATGAGATCTAAGGTAGGGAGGGTTAAGTCCATGTGAATCTTCCATTGTTCTTGGAGGAAAAGGTACATATGACTCGGACTGTATTGAGTTATTAGAGTCAATATGGCAGAGTGTCTTTTGAAAATGAAAAGGAAAATATTAATCAGAGGAATTTATTTTATCCTTTAAGTTACCGAAGGAATTGTCAGCTTAAGCATATTTTTTTATTAGTTTTCCCAAAATACTGCCATAAAAATACAATGGAGTCTCTCCAGTCTGTGTGCTTTGGGAGAGCAGTGTTTTCAAGGAAATACACACTACAAAAACATGGTTGTAAATACCAGAGGTGTTCTTTGGGTATAGGAGCTGAATAGTTCTGTTCTTCATTACATTTTAATGTATACACTGACTGTTTTTCAGGAACTCCAGGAAAGAACTTAATGACATACGGTTTGAGTTTACTCCAGGCAGAGGTAAGGCTCCTGCAATGGAATTATTCTCTTACTGCTTAAAAAGGTATTTTGGAAATTGATTAGTACTTGTGGTTAATACAGACTCCTTCTCTGGAATGTTTCCTGCTGTGCAGAGCTTTATATGGAACCTAACTTGAGTAAGAATTGCAGATATATGTAACTCTACTGGCAAGGCTGCGTAATATATATATTAGAAGACTTGATTTGCAGTATACTTTTGTCAATTTTGTGTCTTATTGAAATGATTTATGTGGTATATAAGATTGTGCATAGCAGTATTTACAGCTTTTGAATTTCCATTTTCACACTTGGAAGACATCATAGGAAATGGAATGTAGTAGCCATAAAAGTGTATGTGAAAAACTTTAAATTCTGCTGCGTGCTTGTAGAACTGTATAGGCTTTCTAGTGCTGAGAGTTTTAAGAACTTCTGCAGTTACCTTTGTTGGAAGAAAAACAGATATTACTGGGATAAAATGCACAGTAGGCTGGTATGTTGAGTAAGCAGGTATCATCCTTGTTAAATTACAACCGTTTGAACTATGAACACATTTCATATTCCTCAGAAGTTGGTATTCACTATATTTAGAATAGCCTTCAAAGAGTTTTCACCTAAAAATGAATCCAAATGGGAAGAGGTCTCTTTTCTGGTAAATCCCAGTATCTGTCATGTGCAATAGTTCTGTGCATGGATATATTTTGTGTTGTCTACCTGCCTTTCTCATTGATTTTGGCAATAAGTAATAATGAAAGGGACCATTTACTTAACTGGGCACAGAGCATCTTGGTTTGTCAGAAGCGTTACTTGGGAAGCAGTTACATAAGCCATTTGA
Source organism: Cephalopterus ornatus (assembly GCA_013396775.1). NCBI lineage: Eukaryota > Metazoa > Chordata > Aves > Passeriformes > Cotingidae > Cephalopterus > Cephalopterus ornatus. Next base: position 404,910 of record VZRE01003104.1, on the reverse strand, counting down.
GAATTCTTACTTGGTCAAACAGTAAGAGGGTATACCAGGACTGTTCCTAGTAGTCAGTCACTGAGGCAGCCAGAAGGCCACTGTGGTTCTCATCTCCAGAGCTCTCCAGAAACTGCAGCTGGCTCAGCTATGTTGTTTTTCAGCTGTGTGTGTTTCTTGAGGAAATGATGCAACTTTGTGTAACTGCCTCAAAGCATGGGCTCCATACAGATGTTTGGTGTTGGAACACATTACGGTTGAGATTTAGCTGGAATTTAGCTTGTTCCTGCTGTTTCTGCCTACTTCCCTTTAAGCCTTCTAAAGTCTTTATCCAGGAGCAAGTACTGGTCACAGGGGCTTAGGAATTAACCCACTCAGGTACAAGAGTTAATAGAAAATCATCCAAAGCTTTGAATTTCCTGAGTCATAATACTTAAAAGCTATTCTAAATCTAAAGCTCAAAATAATGACTGTTCAACTACTTTGCCCCAGCGGTAACAAACAAGAAAGGCTACTCAGCATATCTCTGTCTAGATTTGCAGAACAATGAAGGGGATGAAGAAAACAATTAAAACCACACTAAAACATTGTTTATTTTCTTGGTTGTGAAGATACTGAACTTGTAAAATGTGTAGAGTATGTAGTTAGATAATAAAGGAAAAATGCTAGTGGCTAGGAGAGATCTGTAGGGAGTTTGCAATGAATCAAATCATCACCTCATGCACTTTGCTGTGCAGAGGCCGATAAGATAATTATCTTTTTTTCCTCCTAATTAGAGATAATTTTGAATTCAAGCCTGCCTCCATGGGTGTTTTGGAACTAGAATATATTTTTGTTAAATTGCATTGGATGACTGATACTTTTTGTTGTTTTTGTGGCTCTCATACTTATTCATTTCACCTTTTGCACAGACACAGCAGATGGCGTTTCCCAGGAGCTGTTCTCTGCAGGCCTGGTTGATGGCCATGATGTAGTTATAGGTAAATTACATTTTTGTTTTGCTATTATGCTCTTGTGACAAGTTTGTGTTAAATGGATGTGAAAAAATGTTTTCTCTGATGCTGGTTTTCACAAAATCCTTTTTTGTCCTAATTTTGCTTTTATGTATGCTTAGTTCAATCAACAAGACAATTTTGATACCAGTCCAAGGATTGCTTTTGGAAGTCAGAACTCTTCAATGGTTTGAGAGGGGATGATGTAATATAGTTCTCCTGAAGGATTATTTACAGTTCAGTGATTGATCATTTTTGTGATAACTTCATTTTTTTGTTTAAAAATAAAATGATTTTTCAGTAGGATTTTGAAAAGTGTGCTTTGGCAGCTCTGAAGTTAGTAAGCAATCTATTTAGGTTCATAGAAATAGAAGTAAGACAGAGTTCAGGACCTATGGAAATTGCACCTAGAGATATTTTTTCTGTGGTGAACAAAGAGGTAATCAGAAATGTTTTGTGGCTGCTGAGAAGAAAGATAATTCTCCATTTTTCTATTCTGTGCTTCAGTAATTGTTTAAGTTTTGTGGTTTTGGTTTTTTGTTTTTTTTTTTTACTTGAAATTCAGTGTGTTGCAGAGATGATTAATTTGGAAGTGCTTATTTCCCTGCACCTCTTTCCTTTCTTCTGGGTGCTCAAGACTGGTAGATGTATAGTCACCAATATCAGACGGGGCTAGTATATGCTAAATGTGAGAGTAACGATTGGAAAAATAGAAGCAAGTAAATTTTTGTGTTGCAGTCAAAGAAGTTCATATCAATTGGTTAAGAGATCCTTAACCAAGCTCCTAAGTGGTATGAATAGTGTTTTACAACTCCGTAAGGTAACAGTGATATATAGTTCCCAATTAATCACAGTATTAAACCATTTGAAATTGAAGCAGTTGTCTTACAGCATCACATCTGCTGAAGCTACTTTCATACTAAAATGGAACCATGATAAAGCAAGAAGCCCAGTTTATTAGTACACTGTCCTTAAAAACATCTTAGTTTATAGTGAAACTGATAATCCAGTTCCTAGAAAAGCCACAGTGTTACATGGTAAATATGCTTTTGCTTTCCTTGGTTTTTCTCTGCATTTGCTTATACCTGGTTTTATTTTGTCTTGTTAGATTAATCATCTTTGAAACTGAATGAAGTGATGGCTTTCATTCAACTAATTCCAACTCATCTTCTTAACTGTAATCAGAAAATGGGATAGAGCTGCATAAGTAGCAAACATACTGCATATATTTATGTGAGAGTGCTGTATTCTAAGGCATTTTGTAGAAAGTTTTGTGCCTTCAACATGTACACTTAACAGTATTTCTAGCAAGATACACAAATGTGTTACAGGTGGAAGAATATCTCTAAATCCTCAGGATTTAACTAAGGACTTAAATATTTCAACACATCTGGCTCATTTAGAGCTAATGCACTGAATGGTGACTCATAATGACTAGACTGCCAGGAGTTCCAGAGGCTTGAGGGACATCTGCAGGTAATGAAGTTTTGCATCAATTGCAGCTAAGTTATTTTAGCTATATCTGTTGTATGAAAAAGGTGCACTTGAGAAGGTATATTGTGTGAAACTGGCAGGTTTCATGAAAGTTCCCACCCTGCTGAATTTTTGGTGTGGTGGAAACTTACAGGTTCAAGGTGGAAAAAAACCCCTGTATTAGGTGAATAATCACCGCTGTTGTAGCTGTGGCAGAACTATAAATACATGATACAAGAAATTCTCCAAGTGTGCAAATTATTCTTCATGCATACATGTATGTATCATAGTGAATGTGCTTGTCTTATAGCCATGATAAAGTAAATAATAATTTTTAGTTACTTTAAAGAAAAAAAAAAAGAAAAAAGTAGAATCAGCAACTGTCTTCAAAGAAAGTTCCTTTTTTCACCATGCAGTCCACCAGTTCCTACTTACTTGTGTAAATGAGGAATAAATCTATATGGTTTCTAGTGGGATTAGTTTGAATTTTGCCTGATAGAGAAGTGATAAACTCTTGGGCCTAGTGTGCGTTCTCTGCCCTCATGGATCTGAATCATAGTTTTGAGGACTTTCTTTTCTGCTTAAGACAGAAAAAACCCCCCAACTGTGAATTTGAATCAGAAATTGCAAAAGCAGCAATGTAAGGAATGTTCCTATTTTTAATAGTAATTTAGTTGCTGTTATTTATTTTCTTGACATTCACTTCTCTGCCAGTGGTTAGTATGTCAAAATAAGGATTTATTGAGGTTCTACAAATTAGAGGCATTCTATTTCAGAACCTAACTTGAGCATATCAGGGAGGCTTTTCCAAATATATTTTTCCTTGTTTCAAGTTTCAGATAAAAGGTATTGAAGTAGCCTGGCTGCTATTTCATCTTCTTAATAGTTTTGTCAGAACAGTATCTATAATTCATAGCTGAATTTAGGACAGGAGGACTTTTGAAGATCTGATGGGGAGAGGAGACTAGCAAGTAATAATATGCACGGCAGAATGTGACCTGCCTTATTTCTGCATAGACCAGTATTTCAAATCTAATCCAGCATGATGGAGATATTTGTTACAGCTGTCTTCAACATCTTGATGACTATCAAACTGTTGTCAAAACCTGTGTCTGAAAGCCAGCACTTGCCTTCTACATTCAGTCACAGGCAAATGATTTTTTTTCAACCTTGTACTCTGACTCATTCTTTTGTATAGAGAATTTATGAGCACAATTTACTGTAATATCTCAGGCTCGTTAAATATCCCCGCTAGCAGTGATTGGCAGCAGGTCTAAATTTTTACTTTAAATGTTCATTTGAGACTAGACTGAGGTTTACAATGCTCAGGATCATCAAAATGAAGGAGAAATTGTGAAATCTGTATATACTCATCCCTCATCTTCCTGGATATTCTACCTCATCAGACACATGTAGAATCAAGGTCTGAAATAGATAAGCATTTAAGTATCCAAATATATTCCACCCGCCTTTTTATAAACATGATTTATAAATCGTGTTTTAAACATGCAGTGGTTTGTTTAACTGTTCTTCTCACCCTCTGGAGGAAAAAATCAATTTGAAATACCAACCACCTATTTTTTAATAAGTTTCTGGGAAAAGGTATAATTTGCCAATTATATTTATATTTTAATTTATCAATAAAACCAGTTATCACAATTTCAGTCTTTTTCCTTTTTTTTTCCTCTTCTCAATGACTATAGAATGTAAAACACTACCTTGGGATCAGATATCCATACTAAGTAGTTGAGAATTTAGTAGTTTAATAATGTGTTATTGGAATTGAAATAGGTAGATTTCTAGCACTAACTTATTTCACTTTCCATTTTGATACGGTGCTACTGTTTAGTAAAAATATACTGCTTCTGTTGGGTGGGAATTTTCCTATCAGCTTCCTAAAGAAAAGTTAAATCTTGTGTACTATTTTATCAATCCTCAGTTTTCTAGTTTTTGCTGTGACCTCTAGTTGTTAATACCCCATGTTAAAGAATCTTAATGTGAAGACATTTGAGGTCTATTATTATTCATTAAACTTGTATTTTTTTTTTTTCATTTTGAGCATGGGTAATTATTTACAGTCTTTATTTGTCGGTAGAGGTCAATCAGGAATATATGACCCTGATGTCTCTTCCATGCCTTTGAGTAACCTAGTGGAATTGTTTAATTATTAAAGCTTTGGTCCCAACCACCCCTCCTTTTTTTGTTTGTTTGTTTGGTTGGTTGGTTTTGTTGGTTTGTTTTTGAAAAAGACAGCCTGATGCCAAAATGCTAGTTCATGTCCTTGATGTTTAAAAAGACATGAACTAGCCTAAACCTTGGTTGTCTGTATAGAATAATGAATTAATAATGAAGGGAAATCACAGATTTTGGTACTCTTTAGGGATAGCACAGGGTGCACCTACGAGTATTCTGTACGTAGTTTAAAGCATTGTTTGCCACCTTTCTTTACTATTGCTGTACATTGGACCATCCTTTGGGAGATGAGGATGGTTTTACTTGGTGCTGTTGTTCCTCATGCCCTGTACTTTACACAGGCATGAAGCTGCACGCATTTCTGGGTTTACCATGTTTATGGTATTGGGGCTCAGAACTCGTATGAACCACAGGATTGTTTTAATATTGTTTTAAGCTGTGGAAATGGCACTGTGAAATCGTAGTCCTGTTCACTAGGATGCTCTAGGAAACCATTTTCAGTCTCTCGGTGTTCCTTTCAAGACACAACTCTTTGGCCATGTGTTGTTCTATAGCTGTCCTCTTTAAGCTGTGTTTTCTGATTACAAGGCTGCAAATGAAGCTGTTGGATATTATTATAGTATCAAATGTTGAAATGGAGATAGTTTCCACTGTCTTTTATCTATATCTACTGATTCAGCAATGTACTTGGAGAATTTAGACAAATTTGTGAGCCTTAATTTCCCTTTGATAAATTCCTAATGACTGCCTCTTCATAAATAATACATTTCTAAATGTTTTTAATGTTTCTGCCTTATCGGTGTCCAGTATCTTCCTCAGAAGAGAAGCCAGGCTTGCTGTTGATCTTTCTATTTTCTTTTATTTCTTTCTTACAAGAATCAAACTTGCAGTTGTCTGGCAATAAACACTTGTTACTTAGTGCTGCCACAGATTTCCAAGTGCTTTAATATTTCCCTTGCTACTGTTCTCAAGGAACATAAACAAAAGGGATTTTGTGACTAGCATCCTGAATGGGTGAACTAGTGGAATCACACTATACTTAAATGACCTTTTTGATCTCTTTTTGAAAAGCCCTTTAATGTTTCAGGCAGGCAATTTGTGAGCTATTAGATGGTAACAAGATAGACAGAGATCTGGAGGAATTATTAACAAGTGCTCTAAAGGCTGATGGTTTTGATTGTTTGCATAATATACTATAGTATATATAATCCAGTGCTAGCTATCTTTTAGAACTTAGTTTTGATTTTGTTCTGAACTTGCAAATGCACAAAACCCAGTGTGTAGTATGAAATACAAATAAACGTGTAGATTACAATGAACCTCTTGCAGTATGTGAAACTGCCTCAAGAGTGTGCATAATAAATTCAGCCCTTTGGACGAAAACCCTAACAGTAGCTGAATTTTCAGCAAAGATAATTCCACTGAAAAGTATTCCCTGCCACTCAGGCATCTTGCTTCCTAAGACCCATATAGGAGAACACAGCATTAATCCTCAAACCAGCAGACTCCCAAGGCAGTTAATTATGGTGAGCTCAGTGTATCAGATGAAAATGGTAAAATAACTGCCTACAGTGGAGGAAGAGGTAATATCTGAAACAATCAACAGGGAAGCCAATAAATCTGGGTAGCTTTGAGCCTGGCTTCTCTAACAGCCATACCGCTGATGAAGTAGGGAGCAGCTGAAGGTGGCAATTTTTTATAGACTTGAGTTTTGGACTATATTTTTCTTTTAACTTATTAAAAATATTTTTCATTGTCTCAGAGCTTACAGTTTTTCTCATTTTTTGGTGACAATAATTTTCTGCCTGAATAATGTTTTCCTTTCCTCATATCTGAATTTCAGGATTACAATATGCAATAGCCTTGCAAACTGTTGAACCTAAGCATACTTTCAGAGGTTGCCCATCCATTCTTTGCAAAATAGAAAAGCAGGTGAATCATTACTCTTTTGAGTGCACCCCAGAAACATCATCTCGAGCTTTAGATTCTGCTTGTGTCTGTGTTTATGCCAGATGGCTCTGGCTCAGTTGGTTGGGTGGGCATTGTACTGGAAATAGTTTAACTGTACTTCATATAGCTTTATTTACTGTCTCATTAATTTTAACTTTTCCAGAAGTTTTCCCTCTTCAGAAGCCATTAGGATTAGGTTTCATGCTGTGTTACGAATTTTTAAGTAAGCGGAGAGAGCCCTGTCACATTACAGGAGCAAAACAGTTGTTTGAGATTGCCTGAAGTATGATTATTCTCGCATATTTGTTTGTGATCTTGAAGGTGGCGTTTTTTGTTCTGTTACCTCAGCTTATACTGATCACTTGTTTAAAAAATATATGTTGTTGAGCAAAATTGTTATATAGCAGAGTGATTTGTATTGTATATATGCTAGAGACTCCAGTTAGGTATGGCTTTTTCTTTATTACATCTGCAATTAGCAGCCTGTGTAGTGTATATTTATGTGCCAGGTTTGACCTTTTATCCTATTGCACTTTCCACAAATGCAGATACTTACTTTGTTAGAGTGGCACAACCATTTGTCACTGAGCAAAACCTGCAAAAGGGCCTGGAATGATTTGTGGTATATAGGTTGATTAGATGTCCTTCAGAAGCCTTCTGAAGAAAGCGGAACAGCACCTCATTTATTGTTGTAAACAACAAAAAGCCTCTTGTGGTAGCTGCTGCTAATGTTTGAAGAGGGCTTTTGCTCCAAGGCATGAAGTATACTCTATTTACTTGAGGTTACGGCTGGCAAAGATTTTTCCATCACCACTTAATTTTTTCCTGCAGTTATCTAGTTCATGTTTCCTCTTCTGGCTTTTATAAGAGCATGGCCATAACATATTGAGAAAAGACCCTGCAAAATAAAGTTGAGCGTAGGGTATCCAGGTCTTGTAAAAATCATGAATTCCCAACAGGATTTTCTTCAAAGAAAAATGGTTTTGTCAATAGGAACTGCAGTACACTTAACTTAGAGATAAGGTATAAAGTAGACTCAGAGACGTGTATTTTACAACACTCTCCACTTTTCCAAATAATTTAAGTATCAGTGGAGAGAACAATTTCTGCCTCTCAAGAAAGTCCTAATGTGAAACTCCTTTTGACTTTAGGAGAGCAGTACAGTATTAAATTGACTTTCTTCACCAACTTGCAATACAAGAATTGTTGGGAGTGCAGGGCAGGGAGATGTGGTGAGAATAGAATTGTTATCTTCCTCCCCAGTGTTTACAGATGTGATTGGGTTCATCTGCATTTAGAAACTTTAGTCTCATTTGTCGTATTTAAGCCAAATTCGAACTTTATACATGAACTATACAAAGAGGGTTAGTGAGTCTCAACCTAGTGAATCATTTTCCTTGATGAAAGGAGCTGGGAGAGATTTTCATCAGTAAAACCTAATAGCAGTTCCACTTAAAAATAATTGTTTTTCTTACTTGCCTGATATGGCCAGTAATTCTGAATAGTGCTGAACAGTAGCAGCACCTGCTTGTCAATGAGAGCATTGGTTAGTTGTGAGGCTATGCCTGTCATGAATTTTTTGGTGTCTTTCAGGGTACTTTGCATACTTAGTGGTCCAAACTGTGTACTTTAAGTAACAGTCCTGAATTTTTAGAAGTTTATTCATAGGAGTGGTAAGCTAGTTATATTTAATGCAAATGATAGCTCAATTAATTGTATTTAAAGTAGGATGAGTATTTAAATGTAGAGTATGTTGTTGTATTTATAGTTTTGAGCATGTCTTTAATGTAGTTAAGGTGGGATTCCCAGACCTTCTGGAGAAATAATTGGAAGGGACTGCAGGCTGGCATTCAGGAAGGACTTTCACCTGCTCAGATGGCTTCTCCTGACTGTGCTCCAGGCTCTATTTCCAAAGGAAATTAACTAAACTAGAGATGCTGTGGACAGCTCAGTTCATGGGTTAGTGCTGTTTTTCTTAGCTGACTACAGCAGGTTCCAAAAGATTCCAGTTACCAGTTGAGCCCAACTTCAACGTTTTAGGTGCAGAGAGACACATCCAGTGCTATGTAGGTACTGAGGTTCTGCTGAGTCTTACTGAGAACCTTTGGCTTGCACTAAGGTCAGAAAAGTCATGATTGTCTCATCCCTAAAGAAAATGAACCATATTTTTAGTAGTTTCCTGAAATACAGAGTCAGGTATCCCAGTTCGGACAGTTGCCTCTGATTGTTGCCCTTGTCGTCTAAATAAGGACAAGACTCAGCAAAACAAAAGCAAAGAGTTAGAAAAATGAAAAAGATACCACCAGGACAGTACGGTTTTTCCTACGTAATTATGTGCAAATAATTGACTCTTAGTTGATGATAATTACATACGCTCTCAGACATTGCAGAAAGAGTGGGCTTTTGGGGGGATTCATATTCACAGGCTTGATTGACGGTGATTAATGACAGTTTTTTGGCAAAATTATTTTTATTGCCGTTCTGCAAAGACCAGGAAATGTAAAATATAGTACCAAAGTTACAGGTGAAATCCTAATTTTACTTGAAAATGCTGAATATGTGTCATTAAAATTGAAAAGTTCTCCCTGTATGAAACTGCAGGTGTGACTATTTTTAGTGTAAACTTTTATTCTATTAGGTACTCTTTGTAGGTCTGCTTTTGTATTTTCAATCGTAGCCTGAAAACATCTGGCATTACTACTTTAAATCCTCCTAATCTTCTGTTTGATTGCACATGTTCCACTCTAGTTACAGTCCATCAGAGAAGCAAAAGTAAAGTATATTTTGTATGTAAAAATTTTTGACTTGTGTTCATATTAAAAGTAAATAAAGGGAATAAATGAAATTATTCGCTTCAGCCTTTTACTGAGCACCGTTCTCAGGAAAGTAGTTTTTTTGAAGAATGATAACCATCTAAAAATATGACTCCTATTTACATATATTGTGGGTTATCTTTTGCTGGTTTTATTTGGAAATTTTTAATCTCTTCCCTGGTAAAAAGACTTTGATACTACTTGTGAAGTCCTTGATGCTGCTTTCCACTGTATGCTAGTTCATTAAAACACTTGCTGATCATGGGATGCTGCTTGCAAGTGCAGTAATTAATAATTTTGGCAGTAACTGTGTCTAAGGACAGCTGGAAGTTTTTGCACTCTGAGCAAATAGTCCAGCGTGCTGACTTGCAACTGTTCAACATGAAATGAAAGGCTGCCCCTCCTGAAGACACACGTGCACTTGAAGCTCAGATTTTTGTAACATTTTATTTAGGTGAAGTTAGGAATTTTTGGATTTAGGACCCAACTCCTATCTGGTTTTGTAACATTTCATTTCAGTGAAGCCAGCTAACGCTAGCTAGAGAATTTCTTCTTCCTTTTTTTTTTTTTCTTAAGACATGTTTTACAGAATTTGGATAAGCCAGAGCTGCTCTTGAGTGCATGATCCTATTTTATAGATTTTTAAGACATAAAAAATTGAGGCTATTCTACCCTGGCTTCAGGAGCTGTGAGGCTGAATGTTCCTTTTTACCTACATATGAGGTTCTAACTATTAATTGTAATGAAAGGCATTTCCTATATTTGCATGTATTTCATCAGGTAGGAGGTACTGCACTAAAATTGACTTAGAGATTGTGGAAGTGAATTGTGTGATTAAAATAAAAATTGCTTGTAATGGCAAGAATAAAGAAGATTATGAATAATGAAGCTTAAAAAATGGAAATACTTTCTGTTGTAGTGCCTGTAGTTGAGTTCATTTAACTGTGAAGGGTAATTTTTTTTTCTTTCCAAAAAGTGCTCTCTACAAAATGTACCTTATGTTTGCTTTTAAATCTTGTTTTTAATTTCAAACTCACTTTCATCTCTGGTTAAATTTATTACAGGTGTATAAACAGTCCTTAGTGCCATTTTGATTATATAAAGAAAATGAGACCCAAAAAAATTGATTTACATTTAACAGTGGTAGATTGGCATAATTGTTTACTTCTCTAAATTCTCTTGCTAAATGCTGTACTTCCCCTGTGAGGCCAATTTCTGTTATTACACAGTGAATCGTGTGTGATCAGGCACGGTAGGAGTGAAAATGCTGCCATCACAATGTTAGAAGATGGAGGAAGTAGGAACCTGAGTTTATAGCAGTAGGACATTGAACATGCAAATGTTTGCTGTGTATCTTCCACCACATGAAGTATGTGGAAAGGGTTACTTATGGATTTACTTCTTTGCTTTATGGTACTTTCCTATTCAGTGTACTAAGAAATGTCTGCTACTTAACACCTGTTTATTTCCTTTTTATAATCTTGTTTAAACAGCTCTGCAAGGTGTGAAGTCTTTATCTTGTGTTCATGTCCTGTTGATGGCATCTTCTACTCATAAGTCAGTCTTGAACAAAGGAACTTAATGATTCAGTCTGAGTTCGGGATCTATAAATGTGCAAAGCTGGGAAGCAAGTTTAGTAAACATATAAAGCTGAAAACAGACAATTTTTTTTTTGTTCAAGATAAATGGTAGCAATATTTTTAGAAAATAGCAGTTGAAAATCTAACTTAGGTGTTTTGATAGAAAAAGAGTTTATTGTTTCCTGCCTCCTCCTGTGTTTTCAAAGAGTATATTGTTTCCTTTCTGCTACTTCTGTTACAGCATACAGCTTCCTTTTTTGGACACTTGGGCTCTGTTCATCTAATTAAACTGTTTATTGCTGTTACTTAACAAATCTTGATCATGTTTGCTAAGGGAGTAGTTTGCAGACCAGCTCTTTTTGTATCACTCTTGTATTAAAACTCTTTTTTATTTTCTTTGCTAGTGAGTTGTAACACACCACCAAGAGTCTGTGTGGGTGCTAATGTCAGCCCAAAAAGGGACAGAAGCACATGCATATTTAGAGGGGACATTGAGCTCAGCCTTGCTAGAAACTTGTGCTGATGGTGGCCCTGGCTATAGCAGAAACACGATATAAATCATGCCAGCCATCAGCTTATCCTTTGCTGCGTGATTCTCTCCTTTTCCTTGCACTTGCATTTGTGTGATTGTTAATTGTTTATGGAATAGACTACGCTGAAAATTAGTAGTTATTTTTTTGTCATTTGGTTTGCAGGCAGATTTTTTTCCTTGAATCAGTTCTCATAGTCACAAAGTATCAAAGTGACTGAAAAGAAAGGAGGCAGGATTTCAGGCAGCCCAACTGCCCTCTGGCTTTGAAACAACAGCTAGAGAGTGATTAAATGATTGAAGTAGTAATTTACAGATCTGCATGTGTGTAGAATTAAGTGGAAGATTCAGTATGAAGCTTGATGGCACGTTGAATGCAATTTTCTATAAATCATATTTTTTTCATACTTTATTTTACAGTTGCTGCTAACTTACAGAAAATAGTAGATGATCCAAAGGCCTTGAAAACACTGACTTTTAAGTTGGTAAGTAACAGTGTGAAGGTAAGAAACTAATTGTCACAATATTCACACAGAGTTGATTCTATCTCATTTACAGCTGTTTTAGTGAATAAATGTGTTGACAGATGACTGAAACTGCCATGTATGAGAGAAAAAGCTTAAACCCTGTTGTGACAGGATAGCTCCATAACTCTGTATGGGGAAGGATGGTCAGTCACATGAGTTCTGAGGAAGTCTGAGGTTTAGATGAGAAACTGCAGGAAGAAAACCTGTGAGAAGAATTTCAGAAAAAAAAAAGCAGAGAAAACTGTAGTTCCTAGGTAGACACTCCTTCAGCCCCACTCAATTAGCTCGGCCCTGACTGAAATGTCCTCTGCTAATGGACATTTTTTTCCAACCCCATTTTTTCTAACACCTGCCACCATTTTTCTTGCATGCAGGTCACCCTCTTCACTTGCTTCTTCTTAATTCTTCTCAATCTTCTTTCAGTTGACCATCCACACCTGCAAGTTTATCCTGCTCCCATTGTATTTCATTACTTTTTCTCCTTCACTTTCTATCTTCTGTATGTACATCATCAGATGTTGGGTTTGGGTTTGGAACTCTCTTCTGTGCTGCATTTTATGCCCTGGACCATGGGTCCTAATTTTGGTTCATTTTGATGGTATCATGATAGATCTAATTTAATATTAATAAATTTACATTGCAGAAACTTAAGTCAGAATTGATGTGCTCTGGTTTTATTTCTTGCTAAAATTAAATAGAAAAATGTATATACCTGAAATTATTTAATTATTAGCTATGGAAATACCAAGCTTTTATCAGTTAGCTTTCAGCACCTTTTGCTGAGAGAGACTCATCACATATGAAAAACTAGAATGAATATCTGTTAGATAAGCTTTGTTTATAAAAGCAGCTACTTCAGATGGGCTGTAGGAGAACCATTTTTAGACCTAGTTGATGATAATGTATTAATTCAGGATTGTTGTTCCCGTGCCATACTTGAAATACAAAGTTGAATAGTTTTAGCTGACTCATTTGGACTCTTCTACAGTCCAGTAAAATCTCCAAAACTGACATGTTTCTTGTGAGAAGTGGTTGGGTGGGGGAAAAAGACATGCAACTCAAATTATTTTGTTTCTGTGGCCTTTGCTATAAATACAGTGTAATGGCTGATGCTTCGCTTTTTGCAGCTGATCTGTGCTCTTGCTGCCTAAACATCTGAATTGGCTTTATTGTGTAGTCAATGACTTCTCAGTAAGAGCATTTAGATAGATAGATACTCCTGAGGCTCTACAGAAGACTGGGTTTCTTGCTCACACACTTAAAATAGAGGCTTGAAATTCTAAAATGTAATATCCCATAGTATTCAGGTTATATATTCTGAAAACAAATCCTCCTGAAAATTTAGGTTGGGGTATTTCTGTGATTCAGCTGGATTTATTCCCGGGATACAGTCAATGTTACATGGTATTTCAGATTTCAGTGAGTGAATACTGCTATCATCCTAATCCTTACCTTAATCAGAATTAACAGACAATGCAAACCCAATATCTCTGTCCCTTCTGAAGCTAAGTTTCATTGGCTAGATAACAATTCCTGAGGTTATTTTTTTATCTAAATTTCTTCCTGGTACTTTTGACCTAGGTTTCCTGCATTAGTTCTGTACTTTGTGGGAAAAGAACATAACCACAAGAAATATACTAACTTATTATTATTATTATTATTGGATTAATTTAATAAATGTTCAATTTCTGCCTGTTTCTGTATTGTGTAGTAAAGTTGCTAAATTAATTGTTGCCTAGGAGAACTGTGTCATATCTTTGTATGCCCTCCTGGGTCACTACTGAATACTTTCATATTGCAGTTTGTGTATAGTAGTTGTACTTACACTAAGCACAAAATCTAAGCTAATAAATTCCAGGTGCATTTAATAGATATAAGATGATATTTATTGATAAGGAAGGCATTTAAAAATCTATATGCATCTAGATATGTTACTTACATGGCTTTGAGAAGATTGACAGCTAGGTAGAGCATAGAATGATGTTAGTAGTATTACCTCTTTTTAGCATTTCGAGTGCAAAATCCAAACTGCATTTATTTTGTAAATTCCCAATCCAAGATCCATTCACTTAATATTACTTAATAGTAACCAATGGTGATGATCCCAGGTCTTTAACTTGCTGCTTCAGTGAAATAACAGCTGTGAAATACTATCTGAAGAGAGAACTTCTGTTCTCTGTGTCTGCTCAAAGTAAATTTAAAGGAGTAGCCTGATGTAATGCTTCCACAAGTGGCAACATGGTTTATTTTTGGTCATGAAAACTGAACAGATTATGTCACTTGGTGCACCTTGTATGCACAGTCTGAGAGCTCTTTACCTTATACTGCATGAACACGATCCAGGTCTATTGAAGGGTTCAACTGCTACTCATAAAGGATCAAGAGCATTTTTATAGGGTGAATCAATTGTTCTGCTGGGGATTTTTTGTGATATGCAAAAGAATCTGAAGGCATCTGTCATAACTAAGTTAGAGCTACACACTTTTAATCCAATTGTATTATTGTTTTGATTTATCTACCACACAGATAAAAATGCATGAAAAACTTTATTTAAAATGTAATCACTTTTGTCCTACTGAAAAATAATTGTATTTAAAAATGAAAATACAAAAATATTTTGCCTCCGGCATAATTTTATTTAAAGCAGACCTGAAGTAACAGTTCACTCCTAAGCAAGGTGGGTTTCTATCCTTACCATTATATGTGAAAAATGAACTGATCACTTGTGCCGGTTTGTATTGTGATAGGCTTTACTGAAGAATGCCAGCTATACAATTTCAACTACTAGAGTGTGCTGTCAGAAGGGAGCTGTCCTTTCACAAATATTAGTATTTACTCTTTGTAGACTGCTTCAGTTTCCTGTGTAAAACTTTAGTTGTTGGTATTACAAACTGACTTGCTGGCTGGACTCATGAGACATTTGCTGTGTATAGCACAGTGGTAAAAAGTGTGTTCTATACATATATATTAATTGCTCTCCGTGAGTAACAATAGCATACTCACATGAAAAAACAAGTTTGGCTCCCGTCGGGAAAGTTTGGTTTAAAGAATTTGGGTATTTCAGTGTTCATTTCCCAGTATTTTTTTTCCATAATCTTTAATATTGATTACAATGGTTTGCTAAAATTAAGGATGCAATTGGCTGATGTTGACAGAGGCTACATCAAGCAGTCTGAAAACTTTCATTCAACTGAGCTGTTTGCTGACCAGGCGATACGTGGAAAATTTGTATCCTGGCTGTCAGATCCTCTGTTGTAGCGTGATATACTAAACATTTCTGTTTGTACTTGTAGGCCTCTGGCTGCGATGGCACTGAGATTCCCGATGAAGTGAAACTGATTGGTTTTGCTCAGTTAAGCGTCAGCTGATGTCTGTCTCTTGACCCCAAGCCGAATTGTGAGATTGCGAAGAGGCCAGCTTAGATGCAAAGGAAAATTAATGCACCACACACTGAGTTCTGCTTCATTATCTAGCAATTCACAAAGTCAGAACAAGCAAAGCCCACAGCTACACTGCTGCTGTTAACATTCAAAA
Organism: Cephalopterus ornatus; assembly: GCA_013396775.1. Classification (NCBI taxonomy): domain Eukaryota; kingdom Metazoa; phylum Chordata; class Aves; order Passeriformes; family Cotingidae; genus Cephalopterus; species Cephalopterus ornatus. The sequence continues at coordinate 389,340 of VZRE01003104.1, read as the reverse complement.
TGCTCCTAAATGTCTCTTAGCAGTTGATTTGGATTCCCCCTAAGTGAAAAGCTTGTGGAAGTACACTCAGGTGGCTATATTTATTGGTTATAAAAGGAATTTTCTATCAAGCTTACTTCTTTCATAAACTTTGAGTGATACTATTTTACCTGTACTTGTGGTTGATAATACTGCCTCTGTTCTGTTCTATTTAGAAATTAACATACATATAAAAGTTTAGAATTATTAGCCAAACTTGAATTCTAGTTTTGAAAATGACTGTGAATTTTATTTTTCATATATTTATGCATTACACATACTAGTAATAAGAAAATGATTTGACTTGATTATGTACTATTTGCAGTTAATCTCCCACTATTTAAAAAAGTTTCAGGTATGTCTTTGAAGTATTTGGTAACTTCTAGGGGTTTTTTGAAAGTAATTAATTCGGCATTAGCAAACTTTTGTTGGTTGTGTGTCAAAAAACCAGTCCACAAACTGATTGTCAAGGGAGTGGGAGGTGCCTTGCCGATATTAATGTTTAAAGAATGTGCCTGAGGCTGCTTATATAAATAATCTCCATTTTCTAAGTACCATACGTGTGGTACAATATATATAAATATATATAGTTATCTGAGCAAGGAGGGGATATACAGTAGCAAAGGTGTTAGAGTATTTTGACTACGCTTTATTGGGGAGTCTATGAGCTAGAGCTATTTTGAACTGTTGTTGTTAAGGTAGAATGCGTACTGTGTCCATCTCTGATCTGACTTACCCTTAATGATAGAAAGCAGTTTCATACAGGCGATAAAAACTTGAAGAATGGAACTGAAGCTTTATTTCAAGTTCTGTAAAATACCAAGGTGGAGTGAAAATAATAGGGCTTTGTGCAATGATCAAGTAAAACTCTGTTACAAAGAAAACACTTCCGACCCAAGTAGTCTTCTGCTTAACCTGTGACATAGATGTTATGGAGCTACTGAACCTTAGAAGGAATTCCAAATTTGGAGATGTGTTTCTCAGAGGTTACAATTTAAACTACTTCCTAGCTAATCCTAGATAAGCGGCAGCTCTGTAATGTACTGAAAATGGCAAATATATATTATTAAGAGAAGTTATTTATAATGCCTTGTCATAATCGTTGAGGTGTTCTAGAACCATTTGCATACAACTCAATGTAATCCCATCCCATCCTACTGTTTACATGATGATTACTCCAAGATGACTGCAAAGGTTAAAAAAATAAAGTAAAAATAAAGGTGTATTGCACAAACTGATTTGTGTTTTGAATTTCCGTGCTCTGTGTGCATCTCAGTGGCACAGCGGTGCTGCAGGCGGTGTTACAAATGGCTGCTGCACTTTGTTTACGAGCAGCACCTGAGGAGGAGGAGGGAAGGAATTGCTTCTTGCTCTCCACTGCTTTGCAGAAGCCATTTTGAAGACTCCCAAGGTGTTTGTACTTTAAGAAATAATTTGTGTTTCTGCACCTGTGGAGTGCTGGTAGGTGTGAGAAGAGACAAGGACGGCCGGGGTAGGGCAGGTGGCCCTAGCTGAGGCGCGTTGGGGCTGATCAGGCCTCTGGGGGTGATTGGTGCCCTCAGAGGCCTTGGTGGGTGAACTCCAGCCCAGGAGCGGGTTTTGTCAGCCCTGGAGCAGCCGAACAACAGCGGTAAGTGAGCCTTTCTCCAGTAACGTGGGCATTGTGGCTGGCCTTGGTCCCATGGCGTCTTTGCGAGAGCGGTGGATAGGGGACTGGCCCCAGCCACCTGTGGCAGTGTGGGGATGGTCCTGCCTCCAGGGAGCTCGGCTGTGCCGGGTGGGAACACGTCGTGTCTGGGCTGGGGGGTAGGCTGCGATTTGGCAGCTGATGACTCACCTTTGTGTTGGAGTATGGAGTAAACTGAAAAGGTACCTTAAACATGCACCTACCAGTTACACAGTTGTTAACCTGCAACACTGCAACGATGGGATAGTTGCTGAGTAGGACCGGGAGGAGTTAAATGCTGAGCATTGCAATTGGGGTTTTCTTGTTACATATGTTAATGTAGACTTCTCTAAACGTTGCACCACTATTGATTAATCCAACTGCAAAGTAGTTAGCTAGTTAGATTTCTTTTCCAGACCAAGAAAAAAAATAAAAATGTTCAGGGAGGCTTGTTTTCACAGATCAGCAAGAAGAAGTGGAAATGTATAGCTGGATGAAAATCATGTTCCCCTTGCTATACGCTTCCCCAAAGGCTGGGGAAAAGGTTTTGGAGTATGAATAGCAACTGTGAAAAGTGCTTATCTGCTGTGCTGGTTAGGGCTGCAGGAGGTATCTAAATAAAGAATGTAATACTTTAATTGTGGCAATTGGCAGTATTGTGCCAAGATGAAGTGGTAAGAGTTGTTGCTCACTTGTGATCTGATGTAGAAACATGGTGATGCTTCACTGGGCTTCCTTGATTCAGTGAGACAGCAAATTCGTGCAGCAGTGTTGTTTATCTCATCTGTGTTGGTTTCTTAATTTTTCTTTTGTTGCTGCCAAGATATTGTGAATAAATACAAAGTGAAAAAAATTAGTTTTTGAAAAAGTAGAAAGAAAGAAAAGATAGTTAAAGCCTTAGTGTCTGTTAACATTAGTTTGTAATTAGTTTATTCTCTCGGTACAAAAAAAAAATTCTCTGTGGAAAAAAAAGGGTGAAAATATATGGTATTTGTACTAGAAAGCTGTGCAAGCAATGATACAGTAGAAATAAATGCTAAACGTAATAGGAATTTGCTTCCTGCATACTGTATTTGCATCTTCTGTTAAATAATAAACAAAAGGAGAAAATCAGGAGCTTATTCATTTGTTCATGTTTACATGAAAAGCATTTAGGAGGTGGGTAAAGTTCTCAGGTGTACGACATGACTTGTCCCAAAGCAGTTGTGGTGCTCCTGTTAGAAAGGTGTTGCTGGCTGCAGCATCTGTCTGTGTTTGAAGGAAGAGGTCTCTAATTAATGAGGTGAAGCTGTAACAAGTGAGCTACCATATAGTTATCTCTAAGGCCAAGAAAATAGGACTTAATTAGATGCTGCTAAAATTATAATCATCTCTGGTGATTATATGCCAGTGCTTGCAGCTGGGCACTTGAAGGCTCTGTGGGCTGATTAATGTCAGTGTCCATGGAGCCAGCCATGCCAGTGGGCTCTGCTTCAGTTTGCTGAAAGTAGCTCTATGGGCTGAGATCAAAGTCAATTCATGAAACGCAGTTCTGTATTTATTATTTTAAAGTGTTAGAAAGGATGAATATAAATGTAGAATTTAGATCAGTACAAAACTAGGCTTGGAGTGTAAAGGAGTGGGAGAGGAGGGACATTTCCAGCTTTTTATCTCCTGGGACTCCAGCGTGGGCTTTAGGCCAGAAAAGCTGCCTCCCATGCTGGTAACACATGCTTTTCATGCCAAGAGAACAGGAGCACGTGTCTCTTCTGATGAGTGCTGACCTCAGATATTCACACCAGCAATACAGTTTTGCCTTCAAACTGAAATTCAGCTAGCTAGTTGGGATAAGTATTCTTGCTTTCTAGAATATTATCTTATGTACCATCACAATTTCCTCTGTAGATTTCCCTTCCCCAGAGCACATTTCTGCTTTGTGCACGGAAGTGGAAGGGGAAAAAGGGAAATAAATCAGGAAACATAATTGAAATTTCTCTTTCTGTGTTCTCCCCTGAGATAAAGATGTGTGTCTCTTCACCCAGCTTGGTCCGATTTCACATCTCCAGTTTTGGGGCTTCCAAAATGGTCCTATAAAATTTGACTGTGGGGCATTTGTTCAGAATGTTTTTAAACGCTGGTGTTTCTCTGAGAAGGAAATGCAGTGTGCAGCTTGTCAATGGTGTGCCTTCCCCTCACGTTTTTCTTCAATCAGAGGTTTGTTTTCCTTTTCGTCGCCTACCTCTGCATAATGATGTTGGATGGTGAGATTGGCCTGCGCCTGAAATCAATTAGCTGTGATGAGGAATGTGACACAGACCTAAAACACTGCTAATTGAGTGCATTGAAAATGCTGATTTCTGTTTAGCAGGAGCAGAGGATGTTGCCACCTGCTCCCCCCCTCATCCCCCGTATTTTATCGAAGCTGCAAAAAAAAAAAAAAAAGACCTTGTTGATAATGAATAGCAGTTGATCTATTTTTTCATATGAATCAATTGTGATATAAATTTATTCAGTCAATTGCTGTGGGTTTTTCCACTGTATCAAGTGGGCAGCCTTTCCACCCTCTTGCAATGTACTCATGCATGTGTACACACAAAGAATACTAATTACTTTAAAATAAGTTGGAAAAGCAGCAGGAGCCTGTATCTTAAAGTTCCCTGTCCATGAGCTCTGCTAATGAGCAGCTGGATTTACTCAAACCATGAAAACTCCAACAAAGTTTTATTATACAGTGGTCCAGCTGATGAAATATCCAGACATATTAGTTGAGTATTATGACATTTTAGTCTTTTATTTCCCCTCAATGACTAAGAGTAATGTTGCAGTGCACATAAAAATGTGGTTTTATAGCTGCTTTATGATTGTTAGATTGATGCTCATCAAGCTGCTTGCATAGTCATTGTCATGTGAGATGTTGAATCAAACTCAGGAGTTGTGAAGTTGTCTACTGCTAATAACATTCAGAATATGGAAAATGGTGGATCAAAGTGCAAATACAGAGATTTGGAAGAGTGTGTAGTAAGAAGGAGAAATGCAATTTTCACTGCATAAAACAATAGGGAGGCAATCTTGTTCTTCTTGGGACATGAATATCTAATTTTCAAATGTGAATTTGAAAGGCTATGCTTGTTTATTGTCTCAGTAGAGTGTAGGAAATCACTCATGCAATTGGATGCATTAATGTCGAGAAACAGCTATTAGAAATAGAATTGGAATAGATGGGAAATACATGCATTTCTTTTCTTATTTTTTTCCCATAGGTACATATTTTAAGAATTAATGAAAACCAGGTATCTTTCAAATATGGAGCTTTTTTATTTATTTATTCTTATGGAAAGAAACCAAATGGTTACATGAGTTTTTTTTCATCCACATAATTGTTCAGATTCATTAACAAAAGATGCTGCTCCTGCATAGGAGTGCTGCATTCTTTAGATTTACTTTGAGCAAGAGGCTTTTCTAGTTTTGTCGTGTTTTCTCTGCTTCTGTAGACCCCATTGATCTAGCTTTCTTTTCTTTGAGGAGAATTGAGGTATGACTTCTCAAAATGTAAAGTAATTTAAGGTTATTTGGTAATGCAACTGTCCCTTCACATAAAAAGCAGTGCATGTAGCTGTCATCAACAGGCAATCCTAAAAAATGAAGCGGAAGAACCAGCGAGGGTCCAGTGGTTTTGAGTAGGTGGACTCTGTGCCACTCATGTCATATAGAAATAAGTAAATAAATAAGCAAAAAGATTTTATTTCCCAGTAGTAAAACTTCTCTGTTCTGGAAGATTCAGTATGTAATGCTAAACTGCCTCTTTAAGGGAGAGGTCTGATTTCTGCCTGCATCTTTGTTTTTGAAAGCTTGGAATTGGTTTTAGGAAGCAGCCTGGTATTGGGGGGGAAAACCCACCAAAAAAATGTAAATAACTTGTAATGTAAAGGGCAAGGAAAGTTTTTGAAGGTCGTTACATTAACCTGCTGATAGCTGTATTATTAAGTTTCCTAAAAGTTTGGTTGTTTCATTCTGGCGAAATAGTATCTTTTGCTGATGCCCTGTATTGTGCCAGTGCTCTATTATTGACCCAGAAAGAACTAAATACTATATTAAAGAACAAAGTATAAAATCAAATGGTCAGCAAACGGGACCTTGTCCAGATCAAGGGAGGTGTGGGTGTCAATCCTTCCTCTTCTCCCAAGCTTTCCTGTGGTTTAATCAGTCCTGCTTCCCGCTGCCCAGCACTCCGTTCCTACGCTGCCTGGTGGGAGGAGGCTCCTGTGTGATGGTGCAGCAGCACATCCCACCTCGCTGAGGCTGCTTGTCACTCTCGCAGGGAGCACTGAGCTGGGGCCTTTGGCCCTGAACATGCCCAGGCAAGAAGTGAGCAGTGCTCCATTCTGATATCAAAAGTACCTTCTTAAAGATAAACTTGCTATATCTTATTTTCAGGACTTTGTACTTACACCAAGAACAATACTTTATGGTTTTCTAGGTTGTGTCAGTTGCAGAGTTTTTTAGCATAAGTTGAAAGCTGCAGCTTTCTGACAATGCGAGATGTGCTATTTGAGAAATTAAAAATTCCTAACCATTTTTTTCAGCTCTACGGAAAGGTTTTTGTGAAGTAAGTGTTTACATTGAGAAAAAATGCAATAGATATCTGATTGAGGTTGTTAAACCTGGAACTATTCCCAGCATCCGGACTTTTTTTTCCTCTCTCTTTCTTTTTATTTTTCCCCTCCTTGTTAGAGCACCTCTGATTAAAACAAACTTTAAATTCACTGGAGCGTTTACTCTATATTATAAGAACTAGGAAGAGGGTGGAGAAATCCACCTTAAATTAGAACAGAGAATCCAGAGGGAAGGACCATTACTGAAATCTCTGCCCCATGAATTAATAATACTTCACAATAGCTTCAGTGGGACTAAAATTTCACTCCCAATCTGTGTTGATTGTGAGCTCCTCAGTTTACTCCTGGGACTATGAAATGGAAAAGGATCCAATCATGATTAAAGAGTAGGTGTGATTTGAATGGAAGGTGATTACTAAAATCTCCCTGAAGTCTTCCACCCTGCTTGTGCTGTGAGCTTTTCCTATTTATAATAGCATAGTAGAGCTATCCAAGCAGAAAATGACACCAGAGAGAAAGATTTTTCTGATTGTCTCTGATTAGGTTCAGTGCTAACCTTGTAAATCTGCCTGTCAGATGGGGCACTGCCAAGTCAACCATAATCCTGATGCTTCACAAAAGGTGGAAAGGGCTAGGAAAGTCCTGCATTTATGTGTTGCTTGATATTTTCTTTTCTTTTTTTTTCACCAGAAGAATTTTTGAGAAGATAAATCTGCACTCTTGGTGGAGAGCTACTGAGCTACAGTTTAGTGTTATATAAATTACTCATTTAAAATTGCTTTGTGTTCACAGATTTGTGTGTATGTATTTATGGGTGTAAATTTATAAAGCCAACAAAGGTCTGAATCTCTTAGGTCTGTCCTACTTGAAGGTAGCATAGCATGGTAATGGTCTGTGGAAATCAAAGCAGGGCTATGTTTAGGTGAATGAGTGTTACTTTTTCCCTTTTTTATCATCTTTGTATTCTGTTGTCAGCGTACTCAAGCTTTTTCATAGTCAAAGTTTTTAATTTTTAATAAAATAAATGCAGATAAAGTCTAACAGGCTATACATATTTAAATCCAAAGATGATTAGGGCTGTTATATTTGTATATGCCCTCTAAATTGTTTTAGGCAACACAAATGTTTATGCTAAAAATAACAGTACTGAAGTAAATTTAATACTCCTCTTCTAGTATAAGCCAAAAGCCTAAAAATATTAATCGGAAGAGTACTCCCGTGACCTTGTGACAAATCAAATTTAAACTGAAGACAGCTGTTCGATGCAAAAAATTACAACAAAGTGAATTAAACATTCTGTTTCAGTCCAGGAGAGTGTAAATAGATCTGTTTTCCAGTTTAGGGTGTGTTTTCAGTGTTATGGTTTTACTTCCTGTGAAATTGGCATCCTGAAAAGATTTGGTACCATTTTGGTTTAGTGAGGGATATAGTTTGACATACTGGAACATGCAGATAATATGTTCTCAAATTCATTTGAGGAAAAATATGTTCTTTAGCGTAAGATAAATTGTGACTGGTTAATAATTGCAAAAGGCCTGTTTTGTTGCATGTGCCAGGTATCCACAGGGCTACCACTTATCAAGTACACCTTCTTATGTATTTATTTATGCTAATTACTGTCAAGGCAATGCACAGAAAAATTTATTCCATAATAAATATTCCCTTTTGTGCTGCTCTTGCTTGATTATAGGCTGAACTTGCTTCCTATCTAGAAAGAACATGGTAGCAATTTCCTAAACAAACAAAACTCCACTACTTCACATACCAATTTAATTTTATTAGTGACATTTGATTTTTCCAAAAATAGCATTGATAATTGTTCAGCTTTACACAATATTTATTTTCTATTCTCAATTTATAGATACAATTATGTAAAACTATTGTGAATCTTGCAGTTCAAAAAATGCTTTGTTTTCCTCTTCCTCTGTTCTGCAATTTTATTTTTTACAGTGGATTTATCTTTTTGGGTGGGTCCCAGCCTCACAGCACTTCACTTGACAATGTGAGATATTGGGCCCCTTGTTCCATCTTCCTACTCCTCTCTCGCCTTTGCCCTTTCCATGGACAGCTTGCTGTCTAATGAGGAGATCTCTGGGACCCACGAATGTCGTGTTGTGGTTCATGCAGAGCTGTATGTGCGGACTCTTCAGAAGTTATAACTGCTTTTGCTTGGGAACTACCCCTTCTAGAAGACTGTTTCAGAGCTTGCTTGCAGCTTTACATGATTTAGTTCCTGACAAGTCAGCGCTGGAGACCAAGATGCAGCTGCACTAACTGTTGAGCAATTTCTTAATGTTCTGTATTACAAAATCCCCCAGGTTTGACTTACTCCAGTGGTCATTTGTGGTTTTTAAAGCTACCACTATAACTATGAACAAAATCAAATGGAGCTTTGATATTTGCAGAGTTATGTGTAATGTGAGGAAAAGATCCAAACCTACTCTGTAGCTGATACTCAGCTGTATACCTACCTTAAAATATTGAGCTTTTGGTATGTCCAGGCCATGTTTTTGTTTGACTGTCACCTCTGAACTTGCATTTTTCATTCGAGACCTGAGTTCTGTTTGTGTGTCAACACAAATTAAGCTAATGGAGTATTACTAATGCTTGACAAAATAAACCTGTGCACTTTAATGATTTGTTACTACATTTAAAGGCATTTGAAAAAAAAACTAAAACCATTTCAGTCCCTTTCATGCTCAGATCAAAATGAGAACCCTTTAAAAGCTTATTTGTATATAATGTCCTGGTAAGTGCAGATAGTGGCAAATCTAGGGACAAGGATATAAATGCACTTTGCAAGATATAAAATGGTACATATATAAATTCCATTTTAACAATCAGGCAGGTGAAGCTAAGTTATTGGTGTATGCCATTTGCATTTATATTACCATCTTCTTTCTGTTTTGGATATTCTCTCAAACTAGCATGGAAAAAGTTTTTCCAGAAAAAAGAAAATTAGGTAAGTTTTAGTAATTTTGCCTATTGGTGACATATGTTGAAAAAATCTCATGTGGTTTATGGTCAAATTAGGTTCAATGGTGTAATTTAAATTTGATATAACAAATATGTACTTTTGGCTTATATGCACTGTTAGAACTGAATTTGTTGGAAAGCATGTTAGAATGAGTTGTAGGAAGAGGACAGAGTGCACACTACTCCTCTTGAAAATGCTGCTTTTCATCATGGTGTGGGTCCTGATACAATTAGAAGTGCAGTTTCAAAAATGTGTACTTTATGAGCTGTTAAGATAAATCTGTTGCCAGTTGTCTGATGAGTTCCAGGCAGCTGCAAATGCCATAGATGATGTTTCCTCACCCGTTGTGAATTATTGCTTGAAGCAAATATGTGTCTTTACAGCAAACTGTAAATGTGGCATTACAGAATAAACATGTGGATCGGAGGCAGTGGTGGGCATGAAATCTCACAACATGTTTATTTTTCTAAACTTTTGTTATCTGACATAGGCTTCAGAAAAATAAGTGTTTTGTTATCTGTAGTGTATCACTTCCACTAAAATTTCTGCAGCTCCCAAGTTTTATGTGTGCTTGTACGTAAGGCTCCTTCGCTCCTTTTCCTGTCCAGAGTTTCTTCAGCTGTGGCCAGTGATGTTGTTTTCACTTCCTTTTGTAGAATAGTTTGGGTTGGAAGGGACCTTTAAATGGTCATCTAGTCCAAACCCCCTGCAAGAGCAAGGACGTAGAATCATAGAATAGTTTGGATTTAAAGGTCTTCTAATCCAACACTCAGTCTTTGATTAGATCAGGTTTTCTTGCTCTCAAACAATAGCATGATTAGTAAAAGCAAAACCTGGGAAAGGGCAGTGCTGTTTTCTCTAATCTCTCCTCATGAGGTGTCACCCATCATAACAGTACATGTTAAGGAACCACAAAATGTTTCTCTTTCTGTTTCTGTATTTCATGTCCATGTTGCCAGCAAGCATGTGCATGCAAGTACAATTTCCAGATGCAATTTTTTCTGTTTTTTTTTAATTTTAAAAAGTTTGCATTACATTAAACTTTTTTTTTTTATTTAAGCAAAATGCAGCTTTACAGAAATTGTGATGCATAAAACAATAATAGACTGTTAGATGCTATTGAAATGAAGGGCATAGAAAAGAAGAGAATGAAATGATTGATGATCAGAGCTGGAAAGGGAAAACATGGTCAGGTGGTAGAATTAACATGGACAGTTCTTATAATTTCAGTTTACTTACTGGTGTGTTTGTCTCAGCATTCAAATGAAATGTAAGTCACTCCTTTGAAGTGATATTTCTCTTGGACTTAGCAGAAGATGAAAGTCCAAGCTTGTTTTCAATGACATTTCCAGCACAGCAATTTCAAAACCGTGAAAAAAAAATTTTAAAGCATTTAATTTTGAATGTCTGGGAAATAGATGATTTGCTCACAAATGAGGTAACTTTGCCTGCTGAGGGTTCACTCCCATTACTCTCTTTAGATCCTAGAAATCCTAAAATGTAACATTTTGGGGCACCATGATTTCTTTTCTCCAAGGTAAAATGTGCTCTTGGGCAGTGCAAGCTTTGTGCCAAAGTGTGACCTAGGATCCTGCAAGGTTTTTGCTTTGTTATGCTAGAAAGCTTTTCTGATATTGCTATTATGGAGCTCGATAACCATTCTTGCCCTACAGATTTTGTTTGGCTATCTAATACTGGTGTACTCTTCTGTGGTACTTAGTAGATTAGCCATTTTTCTACTTGTTGACTTAGGATATCCACCACGTGTGGATTTAGGATATTCCTGGAGTTCAAGACAATAAGCAACATCTGGAGCTTAAACTTTAAACTGACTGTAGTACAGGTCTAGAGATTTCATATGCTATTGCATGTTCCTGTGGATCTTCCACTTATCTCGTGTTTTAATAAGTGACTTTGCCCTAAACAAGGACAACAGTAATCATCCCACACTAGTTACCTCAATTCCACACATAATGAATGTGCGTTTTTTGGGGGATGTAAGGGTAATCAGTTTACATTTACTAAGTCTGATCGTTTTTCTCAGCATATGGCTGGATATATTGTCTCCAATATTCACCTGTCTCTGAGATACAATTATACAGCCATATCTGTCATTAGGCACATTTATCTTGGGTGAATGGTGGGTTTTTTGGTCTTGTTTATGTATATTTACTTATATAAAACAAGCCACCAATAACTATTTTGTCAAATACTTACTCGCAAGGCTCAGTTTGTTTTCCTATAGATACATGCTCAAAGTCCCCTTTAAAGGAATCTGTGAACCACTGTGTAATTTACTGCACCAATTAACACAAGCCAATACTTTTACAAGTAATTAAATCAGTTTAAAAATGTTGCAAAGCTCACACATCTGTTTGAAGTATCAGCTAAATTGTATTATAATACAAATTAAAATGTATACTTCCATAACCTCTACTTCTAAGTACATGACTTCTAAGCACCTGCACTGTGTGCACGTATGTTCCCCTATTAAATAATGTAATTTTAATTACCTGCTGTATATATTTTTTATTCTAGCCCATTAGTTTTATCCCCCTGTGTAGAAACGCTGAATCTAAGAAACAAGGCAGTAAATAATACAGCCTTTTAATGACCAATTAAAGCAGCCTACCATCAACCTTGGCATCCGCTGAATCACTAATTGAAAGTACAGATATGGTTAGAATAAAATGGTGCTTGGGAAGTAGAGAGTCAGCCTCATCTGTGCAGGACACTACTCTCCAGAGGCAGCAATACTTCGTTTCATAAACCATCCTGCAACCAAAGCTTGTTAAAACTGGAAGCTAAATAAGTGATTCTGAAGTGATGGCAAGCGTAATACAAAGCCTCAGTGCACCTTGATGGCTTTATCCTGAATGATCTGGACCTTTTTATGGCTTTTGTGAGGGGAAATGGTGTTGTATATAAAATTCATTAGCTACATACTTTACTTTTAAAAATAGCATGGATCTGTTGACACCTGTTGAGGAATACATCTTGTGCTGATAGCTCAGTTTGCAAGCTGCAGTGCGAGATGCAGGTTAAGCTCTAGGTGGGAGCCCAGAGAGACAAAGGGCTGTGAACTGCCAACCCTTTGCCAGGTGAATGGATACTGGGAAACACAGTAGGAGTGGAGGACACAGGAGGAAGAGCAAGACTTTCCTGCACCCGGGCTGTGAGGGTATAAAAGCCCAGAGATTCCTTTGCTGGGGATCCCTCCTTGGAGGCAGCAGCTCGAGCTGTTTCTGTGTTACTGCACCGTGAATAAATTGCTTTATGGAACGAGACATTTGAAACTGCCATGGGAAACCCGGGGTGAACCTGTAAGGAAACTGGTCTGACTGTGAGTGGGGTTTGCAGGGAGTCAAGTGGGGACCCGTCGGGTCACCGGAGCTGCCAGTGTGAAGGGACTTCAGTCCCAGCAGTGAAAGTCTCTGGTGTTTGGAGTGTCTTGTGCATGGTCAGACTGGGAAGTTTCCTTTACAACATCTACGATGTCTATAGCTGCTCTAGCCCTGTAGACTTGTTGTCTGTTCCAGATACTAGCAGAAGTTAATTTTCTGCTTTAAATGTGATAATGTAAGATAAGCTGTCCTGTCTGGTGAAACTAATCCAATAATGCAGTTGTTGATACCTCAAAGACAGGGACAGAGAAAAGTACTGCTGTGCTCAGCCTTCATGCAAATAGTCTTGTAATAAGTTCATTGCTAGGTGTCAGACTATTAGAAAGATATGAGGAAAATGGAGGCAACACAGGGAGCAGAAGCAGATAAAAAGGTTAAAACATTGAAATTCTGGGATAAAGTATACTTGATTAAATGGAAGTTAAAATGAAATATGAAAAAAATGCTTTTTTGTATTCTGATGAACTATTCAAGGTTATGCGAGAAAAGGTAAAAGGAATAAGGAAAAAACCAAAACCTTACAAAATGTGTGACAGTGAGATCTCTTAGCCCATGCAGTGATCTCTGCAGGCAGAGGCAAGATAAAAGATGATGGACCTGGTTTTTTTCCCTATATTTTAAACTATACCAAGCAATATCAAAGAAAAGGTTCTTAAAGGTTCTTGGAGGAACTACTTCAAGTGCAACTTGTCCCCTGAAACTGGCTGAATTCATTTTGCCAGGTACTGGACAGTGTAGGGACAGTGAAGGGGCCATCTCTTCATAAACCCCCCATGTTTTTATTTTTGTGGCTGGTTTGAATGGATACATTTAGATGGGAGAATGCTGAGCTATGTAAAAACACATAAGGAAAATGGAGAGTGATGAAAATGACAGGGAATTGTACCAGATTGAAGCAGATTAAAACTACAGAAGAACAGAGTGAGGTTAAAGACATTTTTGTAAATCAAGGAAAAAGCTGGAGTGGGAAGAGAAAGGGAAGAGAAAGACACGGGGGAAAGTCAAGGTGCCTGTCCTATCTTATGGTAATGAATTTAAATTGGGACTGGCAAATCATGTGCAACTCTCAGTTTTGTAAAAACTAATAATGGAAAGAATAAACATTCTTGCAATGAGAAGAAAGAAAAATAGGAAATCAGACAGGTGACAGCTTTCCAGGGCATGCTGGCAGAAGGAGGAGATACAGGGAAGAAGAATGTGTTGTGGGCTAAGCCACAGCTGAAGGATCTGCTGATGCCTCAAGTGAGCTGTGGTGATGACAAGGGTATGTGAGTGTGGAGAGGGAACTCTGTGGGTGCTAGAACTACACTAAATGAAGAGCTACCTGCGCACAGAGAAAAAGGAGCAGGTTTAGTGTTGCTTTAACGTAAGAGATTCGAGCCAGAAGGGATTCACACTGAAAGCTTTGAGGGTAGTGACTGGTCAGATGAATGGAGATGAAAGAACTGGAAGGACACAAGCAAGTCCTGATGCCAACTTGACCATCTATACTTGTTGCATTATCCAGAGGGAAGAAAAAAAATCTTACATTAGATTGTTGGGATTCTTCCAGATGAATGAAGTTTAAGAAAGGCATCATTATACCACCAATTTTTCTCCAATGCAATATCTTCAGAAATAAAGCTGTGTAGGAAATAAACAATTACAAGAAGTAGACATGGCCTTGTGGGGCTCTTGCTCTCATAGTGGCATGTGTTTGTTAGTGCTGCCAAACAGACTTTGAGGGCAGAATGTAACATATTTGTGAACTGGCAGAGAGCCAGGTGACAGATAACTCAGCACAGAGCCCGTTCCTGTCAAATTAGTGCTATATGCCTGCTTTCACTGCACAGGTTACAAATGCCTTGGTCTCATGTTCTATCTACTTTGTCTTCATAAAGAGCAGGCTTAATGGAAAATTGGAGGGATTGCAACTTCCTTTGTTTTCCTGCTCGTGTTTGATAAGAGGTGAAGTTTCTGGTGAGTGAAGTTCTGCATGGGAAACAGTGTTCTTCCCCAGGAACCTAGATGATATTCCAGCTGATTTCACTGTAAGACTTGAGTTGGACAGAGAGGATGAAATTAAGCCCTTTGAAAACAGGCATGAATCCCATAGAAACTTAGGGGGTTTGTGACTTGAATCAAATCTGATTTGCCTCTCACAGCTCAATCCAAACGCAGTCTGCAGTACAGCAGATAATGGAGATCAGTGTTACACTGTGCTGTCTTTAAGCATGTATGAGGATAAGATCTGGTGGATAATGGATAACTGTTGAAACTTCCTGCAATAGAAGATGCTCTTTGAGGAGGGATTTTAATGCAAGTGAATAAAAAATAAAAAAATTTAAAAGGTCTCAAAATGTTTTATCCCTTTCTGCTCTTGCAACATTTTGGCACCACTTTTCTGTTAAGATGTTCCTGTAAATGTCTCCTGCCAAGAAAGAATCGATGCAAGATCTGAGCATGATGCACTTGGAGCCCAATAGCTCATGTATCAAGATGGATGAGCCCAGGTGCTGGTTGTGGCTTATCTCACTTCTGTGGCTGCTTCTTTATTGCCAAAAGAGGATGGACGTAATGCTAAATAATTTTGTTCACTGGGCCTGCTAGCAATTCCGTAACGATACTGTAGGGAGCTCTCTGCTTCCCCCTTGCTTTTACTACCATGTTAAGGTGCCTAGAGGTCCTATTTCTCTTTGAGAAAAGAGGTCATGTTAGAAAATAGGCCAGAGAAAGGAACTCCTAAAGGAAAAAGGGATGTAGGGGTTGGAATTATTCTTGATAGTTTTCGTTTAGCTGCAGACATGGTAGGTGTTAGCCAGAACACCTCAATTTTGGGGTATTTGCTTCCCCCAAATAAAAGTTGTCTGCATTACAAAACCACTGCACATAATTCTGCCTGGCTTGATATGAAATGCTGCCTTTGCAGAATAAATGCTCAAGGATAAATCTTGCATGACAAATAAATCGCCTCTTGCTCTCCTTGGCTCCTTCAGGTGAGACAGAGATATAATGTAGAGTCAGCTAATATGCAGACTTAGCAGAAAAATGGATCTTTTTTCCTGCATTAGGCATGTCATCAGAGGTGATGTTTGAGACAAGTCTCTTACAGGTGCAGCTGAATCAATAAGGTGTTTTTTTTTTCCTCAGATGACTCCTTCCATTTCATAAATTCATATTTTTAATATGAGAAAAGGAAGCAGATGTTATTCAGTACAATGTTTCATGTCATATGGATCTCCTTTTTTTTTTTGGCACATTGCTGCTTGAATAAGCCAGTTTCAGCAGTTTTAAGAAGGTTTTTTACATACTGTTTTCACTTAGGGCAGTGCAAATTTCTTTGGATATCTATGGCAATCAATTAAGTAAATGAGAAAATAGAATGCTTGTAATTAAGATAATCAAATTACATGAAATCCATCCTACAAGTGCTAATATCTCTATATCTCCAAGCTGTCTATTAATTAAACACCATGTAAGTGTTGCAATTAGACTCAGGCTGCTTTCGTGAAAACGAGAGAAAGATGAAAATGATTGGAGGGGTTTTACTGTATGTGAAACTCTTAGTTGGTTTAAAGCATCTTATTCTGGTTTGTAAGGTTGCTGCATTGTTGCAGACACTCCTGGGATGCCTGAGGACTCTGTTGCAGGCTTGAGCTGCTCCTGAAACAAGTGACCCAAAGCAAATACACTTTGGTTTGCAAAAGCTACCTTTCTGCTCAGTGGTGGGTGTTATTTTCTCCTCAGTTTCATAAATGAAGCCAGTGGTCAAGATGTTAGATATTTCATTCTACATAGGAAACTGCAAAGGAAAGAATGGAGAGAGAGGAATTTTTATGACTAGTTCTTATAATAAAAGGGAAATTTTCCTAATTCTGTGTTATTTTGTGTTTTTATTTTGTTGTGAGGACCCTAGAGTCACTCAGACTTTCCTCCTAGGAAAAAACCAGCATCTTCATATATTTATGTTGGTAGACAAACACTACACGAAGCTAACTGGGTAATCTGGCTCTATTCACACTGTGATTCTTCATTTATTTGCTGATGCTTTTGAGGGGCTTGAGGAAGCAAAAGGCTCTGTCAGGGTCAATATGCATCTAGGAGAGACCAGGGGAGGGCCCTTTCCCTCTGTTTAGGTACCCTCCTGGTGGTCACACAGCAACTTCAAAGCAGTTTATTGTGTTTTTATGAGGTGTGGGTTTTGGGGCATTTGTGCTTTCTCTTTTCCTCCTGTGTGTAGCTTTTGATGGCTGCAAGCACACATGTTAAGATATCATGGACGTAGCAGAAGAACCATGTTGCAGGGCCAAGGGAGTCAACAAGCTTCACCACCTTAGAACAGCCAGACTTTGGTCTCATGGGCTGGGGATGCCAAACCAGCTAAACAGGGCAAAGCAGAGGATGAACCCATCTGATTCTTTGTCAGATATTGCTATGGCTACTTTAATGTTATGTCTTTGCCTTCAAAGAAAGTAGTACACCTGGTCCACGTGGACATCAGCTTGACGAAGTTGTTGCACAAACGATGAATAAAAGTAGTATTTTGGTTTTTTTATTTTTTCAATTATTATTTTAAAATCTGCTTTTACAGCACAATATTCTTCCTTATGACAAATGAGCCTATTCACTGATACTGTGTTTTCAGATAATACCATTTACATTTCTAGAAGGAAGCGAAGAAGAAAACTTACAGGACATCTTTAATTTTTCACTTGATTTTGTCATTTTGTTTTTGTTAATTTTTTTTTATTTTTGACATTGATACAAAAAATAGTATCTTGATTAGCAGCTTTGCTGGCAATCCCACAAAACTGTAAATAATACATTAATCTAAAAGAATACACTCCTACAGACACTATAGATAAAACAATATATACAATTTAGACAAATAAATACATAAGTACAGCCAGTCATATATAATGATACACCTAAAGTTTGGTTACTGTTGACAAGCTTTTCTAGTTAATTACACTCTTCATTTACAAATTGCCATTGCCATCTACATTGGAAAGACAAAAAAATCCCAATCAAGAATCAAAATTGATACTTACTATTATTTGGAAATATGGAAAATGAACCTTGAGACTTCTGTTTAAATACTCTCATGAATTCAGCAAAAAAAAAGACACGCTTTCGCGGAAAAACTTCTCCTAAAGAGAGGCACTTCCCCCTCAACTTGATTTGCTCAATGTGCTTTGTTCATATACATTTTGGAATCAAAATGTGATTATAGTCACGCTTTTGATGTGACTGGAAGCCAGCATCTCTAACCAAGTTGTCATTTGTCCCATGCTTAGTGAAACAAAATGACCTTTAAGGTAATGTAAATATTTCTTTGATTAAAGGAAGTCTATTGCAAATATTTGTTTGTTAACAGTATTTCGTGTGGCAAAATTACTACTGAGTGGAAGGGACAGCTGTCTCTGTGAGTAGATGTATTGCTCCTTTTCTATCTGCAGGTTGCAATACTGAAATTTCTGAGCAAAGAGAAAATAATAAATCTTAAGTGTAACAAGCTAGTGAAATTTAATATCAGAAAATTAATAGAAGTAGAAAAGTAGGCTTTTGTTGTGTTGCATTAAATTCACTTGACAGCAAAAGAAAAAATATCTTGTACATTCAAAAGTTAGGGCACACATGCTTAAGGCTCTTGAAACACTGGACAAATATGCCTCACTCAGCTCCATGCATAACAGAATGCTACATAGCAAGCAGACTTACACATATATACAGCTGAATACAGAAGAAAATGCCTTAGAAATATGTACATCAGTTTCAAGATGAACATTTACATTTCTGTTGAAGATCTATCTATTTATAAATGGCAGGAAATACACTTTTTCAGATACTATTTTCAAGGTGTACCTTGCAGTCATTAATGCAGTCTACTTGTAGTAGGAGAAATTCAAGGCTACCATGCTACTTGAGCCCTGAGGTATCTGGATTGGGAGCCTTGCTGTCCTCTTGGTTACTAACCCAAGGCCACAGAAGCATCAGCAGAAGTAAGGCGACCAAATCCATTTGGTTGTGGATTCAGAAACCCCAAATCACTGCACAGTGCAGAGTGATAGCAGAAGTGATTGCAGCCTGTGAGTTCAAATTATTACAAAGTGTGTTCCTGGTAGGGTGGCATCTATGCTGTCTGACTTACCGGAGGGCTGGGAATGAATTCCAGCCTCCTTTCTGTTCATAAACAAGCATATTCTGGGGCTTGGGTAAGAAAAGCTGAACTTAATCCAATCACTGTGCTATATATTCACTTATGCAGTTAGCTGTACTTTGTTTAGCAACTTTAACAAGGACTAGATCAACTAGGGAAGGATAAATCTTAATTATGCTGCAAGATATTCAGTATTTTTATAGAAATTACAGCTTTTGTTTTTGGAGGTTTTTTTGTTTTTTTGTTTGTTTTTTAATTTTAAATTATGAAGGGTACACAAGCTCCTGTTGATTAGCAGTAACTCCTAGGCTGTGTGTTGTATAGCTTCACCTTTAGATCTGAAATAGATTTGTTTGAGATGGCTCCTGCTAGTGAATTGAATGGCAGGCACACTTCATCTTACTTACAAGTAGTTTCTTTCGAAATGATAGTGCTGCATCTGTGAATAAGACTAACAATATGACACGAAATTGCAAACCTTTTAGGGTAGCATCTTCCTTCCTCTTGCTGTTGTAAAGTGCTGTGTACACCTACGGCAAAATCAGGTCAGAGTTTTCCTTTAAATTCTTCTCAGTTAATTTTTGACCACTTCATAGACATTGTGAATAACATACAGACATAACAGTTTTGCATATGTTGCACATAATGCCAGGTGAAATGAATGAGGCTTTTGTGTGTGCTGTGGACAGTGTGAGTAATCTACAGCCAATAATATATTTGGTGAGTTTTGTATCTTTGTAACTTGTCTGTGAGTTCTTCATTCCAAGTTATTTGCTGAGTGATACCGTATTTTACTTATTTGTTATGAGATGGTGCTGAATAGAGAGAGCTTGAATTTATCAAAGAGTTTTCATGACATTTCATAAGCATTCATTTTCAAAACACATATAAACACATTATACAACTTGAATAAAATCTTGTGTAATTGATTTCTGTTGCATGCCCAGGGGATCTCCAGAGTGGCACCTCAGTGAGGGTTGGCTCTGTGATAAGTAACCTGAGAGCTTTAACAGGTTTTTAAAAAAAGGCTAGAATTCTTTGTTGTTGTTTGGGGTTTTTTTACTAGATGCTTCTTAAAAGCCTTCTATTTTGGTGTGAAATTTGTACATAACTGTTATGTACTCTGCTGTTCAATCGACAGAAAATGGATTGCATTCTTTTACTGGACTAAATTCTTCCTTTCTACATCATTAAAAATCTGGCAGAATCTCATTCCTCTATATACTGTAGCAAAAAGTAGATCTTACTCATAAAAAGCTGCTTTTGTGTTACTTTTTTTTTAGGTAAATATGGCACTGGCTGACATTAAAGAAATATGCTGCTTATTGACACTTTTAGCATTCAATACAAATAGATATTGCTATGCCAGATGTTTAATTGAGAATTCATTGATACTAATGAGAGACATTGCCTTGCTTTGAAATTAAAAGTTAAGATATTCATGCTTTTCTCATGTATTTTTAAGATAATTTTTCACACATCTCGCCTTTATTATTTCTCCTAGAGATTCTACTTCATTTTTAAATTGTGTTACATCTTTTGTGGGCTATTTTAGGAAGTGTAAAGAAATGGGGTGTCTTCTGAAATAAATTAAGAAATACCATTTGGTAGATGAAAATATACTTCAGTGTGTGGGTTTGTTTCTAAGGCCAATGGGACTTTGATGTTCTAACCTGTCTAAATTCTGCTATTACACCATCAGTAAGCTATTTAGGAATTGCACACATTGTACTATAAAATATACATGTCAAGGTAGGTATATCACTTCAGTGCAAATGTATACCGCTTAATTTATTAACAAAGTTCTAAATAGAGATGGTTGTAGGGTGTCAAAAAAGAATAAAAGTTTCTTAGGGTCTGAGTCTTATCTCAGAGCGTGGGGCATGAACTGTTAAGCAGCTCATAATAGCTTATTACTGTCCTTTTACACACAGATGCAAGAGCTGATATGTGTGATACATGATAATATATAAAATCTGAGATTTGACTCGAGTTCCTTTTGGTTGGTGTAATGTCCTTACCAAAAAGAGCCTGAAGTTTGTAAACCAGTAGTCAAAGTGAGAATGAAAAATCAGTCATAAAAATCCTCTCACAGTTAATATCCCACAGTTTAACTTGTAAATCAGCAGATCACTTTGTCAAAAAATAACCAGACTAAACCAAAATTAAAAAAAAAAAAGGTATTTACATCTGTAAAAATCTTAACATCTAAGATGTTTCTTGCTGGACATGTCATTCCAAATTCTGTGCATTTCTTCTGGTGTTATCTGGTGTACTGTGATCACCCTGCGGTACCTGCACAAGCTGTAAGCCATTTTCCAGTGATTGAAGCCACTGTTTTGGAAGGGGTGAATGCCCAGCTTCCGAAGGCAAAGTCCAACGTACACATCCTCAAGGTGAAGAAGTCTGGTATGAAGGGAGGTTTTGTAAATCAGTTCTGCTACATCAGCTGAAAAAATGTAGCCAGTGCCTGAACAGAAGGGCGGGTAATTGCTGTCGGGATACAAATCTCTCGGCATGTACCACTTACTGCGAACATCTCTTATTGGTCCTCCGTTTATAACGTAACCAGTGAAGTACCTTCTCCTTGGCTTGGTGTTAGGTTTGAGCAGCTTATAAATAAGATTGTCCATATTTACAAAAATATCACTGTCTGTCTTCATAACGTACTTTGCTTTTGAACAAAATGTTGCTACCCACCTCATCCCCATCAATGTTTTCAGAGTGAGGTTATGGTAAGAGTCGATAAAATCCTCCACGATAATGTCATGAAAAATTTGGCTTTCTTGCTCTACCATTTGATTTAACACAGGATCTGTATTTTTTCCAAGAAGAAATAGTGTGGCGATTTTAATTCCTTTAAAGTTGTTTTCGTCTCCCCATGTTTCTCGAATGGCTTGCCTTGCATCAAACTCTTTGTGAGTTGTGCTGATAAGAATGACCAAGAAAGGGATGCTCTTCTCACATTTGTTGGGTTCATTGATAAGGAAGTCAAAGGAATGTGGATTTATAGGTCGAGTTCTTATGTTGCCAAAGGAAACGTTTTTTCTGGCTATGGATATGCTACTGACTTGTCTGTGGCCAGTGTAGGAAGAAGTAGGACGAGTTATACTTAAGTACCAAAGAGCGCTTGCCCAACAAACTACTGTCAAAATGTATAAGCATGAGACCTTTGAAGCCATTGTTCCTCTAGCTCTTCTATTCCATGTGATGAATAAATAGCCTTTGTACGAGGAGTGCACCTACGTCCTGGAGAGGCAGCATATTATTAATGAAACTTGAAAGTTCGATATAGAAAAGTAACTCTGTAATCATTCATGGATCTCAAATAGGAGCTATTAACCCTGATGATACTCAGCTTTTCTTCTTTTACTAGCAGTGGCTTCCATTTCTTGGAATTTTCTGTTATTTCTGAAAAATACGAAGAAAAATTTTCCATTGCTAGATCATAAAAGCCGTGGGCAAGAAAAATGAGCTTATATATGGCTGGCTGTTAATAAGCTAAGTGTCTTAATGCATTTCTCAGATATTCCTTTTTTTCTCATGAGGTACCACAATGCAAGATGGTGTACTAGAATACAGCAGTGTAACTGAACTATTGTTTTTATGATTGGTAATTTCTCATAGATGGTTTTATATAAAAAACATTAAGCATGCATAGCATGTTGTTATTTAGGTAATTTAAAAGGTATACGAAAATAATTTTCTGGTTTCTAGCATTTTCTTGCTTCCTAATGTTTTTTCTGGACAATCTTTCAAAATGTGCTGTGGGACATTTTAAAATTATTTAAAGAATGAAAAATAATGTACTTTATCTTAGGATCAACAGCATCTGTGGCAGCTATGCACATGACTACCTACAAATCTAATTTGGTCTTAATGTTGTTAATGCCTGTCCTACTAAGAAGAGCACGCTTTGGTGGAAATCAGACAGAATGGAACTGACTGGTAAAGGTACAGGAGAGGGAGAGAGGGAGATGGGTATGCTGTCTTACCCATGTAAAGATCAGCGCTCGAGTAGAGTCCATAAAAGTCTAGAAATAAATTAGTACAGTTCAGTTATTTTTGTTGGCTTGTTTTTCCTCTCCCCACAAACCGGTCTTTTCATGAGCAAACATCATTTGTGTCCCATGTCAGACAAACCACGATGGCAGCCGAGTAACGGTGTTGCCTTGCTGTCTGGTGTGCAGAGTGCTTGCCAGCCTGGCCGGGGTTCCTGCAGCCCTATCCTGCTACAGTTCCAGTCCTGCCTCCAGCACTGGGTGTCTTTGAGCCTTTCCTGGATCCAGCAAGTGTGCAAGCCCTGTAGCTTCCTCTGTTGTTAGCAAGTTTGCTGGGAACCAATTCTGTTTATCATAATTTTGTGGATATTAGACAAGCTGCCTCAAGCCTGCCAGGTCAGTGCTGACTCCTCCAAGGAACACCTGCAGCAACAGAGGAGCTTTTTGCAAGACTCTTTGAAATATTTAACATTTACTTTGGATAGAACAAAAACTATATGGATTTGGATAAAAAGAAACTCTGTCTTAAAAATGTCCTTTTCAATTTCACACTGCTATGACACAGACCCCCCCTCTAGACAGGCCATCAGAGGGGAAGGACTGTTATCCTGTGTCACTATTTCACACTCAGGTTTAAGGACAGGAGAGAAACAATCTGAACATTTGGTAAATCCATACAGGCTGTAATCTTCTTACAAATTCTTATAGTTAGCACTGTCGTGCTAGTCTTAATTACATGCACTTTTAGTTATTTAATGACCAGTTATTTAATGCTCTCCCCTTCCACAAAATAGGGTAATGTGAATTTTTCTCCTGTTCCAGAGCTCCATCAGTTTCAATTGGTTTTGCCAATTTAATGAAGTAGAGGTTTACTGTGATCTCCTTCATCACTTGTCCCAAGACTCAGGGTTTGTGATATTTTCTTACCAAGCTGTACCAGCAAACGTTTGGGAGCATTGTATTTAAGTGAGACTTTTAATGACTCCATAGGGCTGCAGGGCACAATGATCTTGGCACAGCAGGCACATGTACATCCTTATGAATATATACAGTAGCGATATATATACACACAAATGCTACTGTAATGTCTGGAGAGGGGATCTATACTGCTGTAACAACCCACTGTGATACAGTTCTGAGAAATGCAAAGCACATCCCTGATCTGGTGGGTTGGCTTTGTTTCTGGCTTCGTTTTTGAGCTCTGCAAACCACCCCCACTGGAAATACCAGCGAGGAAAACCACCAAGTGCGAAATGCCATAACAGAATGACGACCTAAGAGTGTAAAGTCTAGAAAACTTTGTTAATAAAGGAAGAAATACAGAAGTCATGGATTGGAGATGTAGAGTGAGAACTATGTAGGTCACTGTATATAATGGATAATGGACTCCAGCATTAAGATCTCAACAAATAAGTATAATATTCTGCATATGATGTATTATTTTAAGAAACTATATATTGCATTGTCTAAATGTGTATGGTGTTCTACATCCTTTCTTTCATAAAAGCAGGTGCATTAGTTACTATGAACACTGTGCAGGTATCTGAGGGAAAGGAAAATTGCAACCACTGCCTCTTACAAACTGCAAAATTACATAAAATAGCTTTTCAGTCCAGCAATGTCATGGCTGTGATATCCAATCTTGTGTGCTCTGAAAGGATTAGAAGTAACAAAAACCTTACTCCATTTTGAAGAAAGATCCTAAGGTATTGTAGGGATTTTTTTTTTTCTCTGTTATGAGAGTTTTCTCAGTTATTTTCTCAGATAACTGTATGGGATGAATGTTTATTATGTTGGCCCTTTGATTGCTGTCTCTTGAAACAAGTTTATCTTTTTCTGTTGTGTATTTTGTTGGGGGGGTTATGTTTGTTTTGCTTTTTTAAAAGAAAAATAAGAGTTCAGATGGTATGCCTTGGCTTGGAGTGTTTTACGTCATCCCTCTGGTAACTTTTGAGCAAAGTGCAGGTGAAGTGGTTAAGAGTGAACTGGCCGTGGTTTTCCTGATGCATGAGACTTTAAATTTAATTACTTTTTAGGAAGATTGAGGGCGAAAAACAGAGAGAGAGCTTTCTGCTTTCCTGTGATGGGTCTTTCTGCTATTTGTACTCTGGTCTGAGGTAAAGATGTAAAAATTAAAGTTTGTGTTCTTGCTTTACTTGAGCTTTTTGCTATGTATGGGGAAGAGATTTGAAAGAAAATAGTATAAGCAAAATTAGCCAATAGTGTAAATACAATACTAAATTAGCTGAGGAGTCTTGGTCTGTAATTTAGGTGAGATTATTGTTTCCTCCAGGACTGATCTCTCTCTCCCTCTTTGTAGTATCACAGAAGGGGTTGGATAAGTAGCTATGTCGTGTATTTTTTTTGGCCACAGGTCAAATGCTCCTACAAATTATTAACATTGTAACATTGTTCCTGCACAGGAACTTCAATTACGTTTAGCTTGCACAGGTAAGAAAATACACAGTTTGATTATGCATATGAACTAAGCAGTGAAATAGTTTGTGATGATTTAGTCAAGAATTTCAGAGGTTGCCAAATTCTATTATTAAAGACAATGCTAATTAATCAAGGACCTAAATAAGCCCCTGACTCAGGCTTACCTTCAAAACAGGAATAATTCTAGGAACTTTGCAAAATTATTCAGTGTCCAAGTCTGTGATAGCAAACCTTTTCATTGTCATGTGTTGTGACTTGAAAATAAAATTTTCAGCCATGCAGTATGTGGAACTTGTATATCAAAAATGTGAATTACATGGAATGAAATCAGAGTGTTAAATTAATGTACTCAAATTATAGTGAGTTAAAACTTTTGTGTTAATTCCTCATTTGGAAAAGAGGAGGAATAACATATGTGAACTAAGTTTGCTATGATCTGAATAACAAGTGGACGTGCTTCACTGGCCACGTGTTACTGTGGTTCATTTAGCACTTTGCCCAGAAGCTGTTCAGAACATTTTTAACCCGGTCATTAGTACATATTTCTAAAGCTGCCTTCAATATTAAAGTGTGTAGCAAATTCATTAATAAATTGTGTTTTAGTCCTGATACTGGATTCAGTATATTGTCATTGTAAGGATGACTTTTTTTTTGTTTATTTTGTTTTTTGTTTTGTTTTGTTTGTTTTTTTTTTTCCAGTTTTGCCATCATCTTCTTGAATTTGGTATGGAAATTTAAAGATCCTGTAACAGGAGGACGTGGGTTATCACAAGGAGAGTGAAAAGCTTTTGTCAGCTTTGGATTTTGTGTGTTGGAATAGGCTGTGTAACATTTGGGGACACACACAGGCAAAGGGAAGTGACACCTCCTTTCCTTTCTCCTGTGGAGTGAAAGAAAGGTTTTTAGCAGAGCAGTAGCAATGCTTTAAGCTCTTGGATCCTTGGTTTTAAAAATATTTTCATTCAATCTGTCCCTTTTCCCAACCTGTTTGTCACACTATAGATAATCAAAGGCTCAAGCTTTGCTAGGGTAAATGATTGCAAAAAGCAAATGTTTAGCATCATGTTTCCGTACTGTGGCGTGAAGTTGAGCACTTAATTGCACTATTCACAGCTCATGCTGTGAAAGCCAGAGAAGCCACCCAGCCAGAGCACAGAAAGCTGTACTGTGTAACTTCTGTAAGTAATTGTCTTGATGAGGACTGTGAGGATTTGCAGCAAACCTTTTATGAACTGACTGCACATCAAGGATAATCCTCCAGATAATGAGCACATTTGAGAATCTTGCTAACTGTTCATAGGCAATTTTCAGGCACATGTCAGAAGAGTTCAGCAAAAATTATTCATCAACTGCAATATTTTGCCAACATTCTGGAACATTGCTGTCTCTGCTGAAAGGCTGCTGATCTTTCTTGCAAGAAAGCCCAACCTATGTAAGTGCAGCAGCATTAATGTATCTAGATCTTGGTGGATGCACAGGAGACAAACTACAGCTCTTGAAGCCTGGCTTGTTGCCACAGTTGTAATCTGTACTGTGTCACTACTGCTGAAGCAGGTGCTGAGTGGAGGCAGTCAGGATGTTGAGCCCTGGGGATGACCCTGGGTGAGAAGTTGAGGGAGATCACAGCTGCTCATCCAGACACTCCGGAGTCTGGTAGGCAGAGCACAGCTGAGTCAAATTAACACTTTGCATCTCTGCCAGAATGTACCTTGGAAAAAAGAGGGAATGAAGCTGCTAAATTATTTAGTAAATATAGAAAACTCTTCTAATTTTCCCCAAGGAGATGTTCTTGTAAGTTTTCTATGATCATGGCTTTCATCTGTATATAGACCAAGACGCTGAAATGTCTTCAACATTTATGAAGCCCTTAAATCACCAAATCTTGTTGAGAAGATAATTACCCTGAACATTAAGAACACATCTACAAAGAAATCTGGAGATGCTGTTATGTTCTTCGCTGCATGTTTTCATAGTAATTTCTTGAGGAAATTCTGGACAGATGGCATAGGTGATTCAACAGGAGATTGCAAGCTCCTGTCTGGCAAACTCATTTGAAGGTTTCTTAAATATTCTAAATGGTTTTGCTGTGCCTGGGTGTAATGGACCTGAAACCAAATCAGTGCTGCAAAGAAAGACCTTCCTCTCTAGAACATTGTGGAGAGGGATTGTAATAGATGTAGGAGGCACAGTCTTAGGCTGAAGGGAGGAAAGAACAAGCATTCATTTCAGGTCCATGCTTTTCAGAAGAATAAATTCCTCTATTTAGGGGTTTCCTAGCAGAGACTTAAAAGCTCCTAGCTTGGCCATGCACTGTTCAGTGGTTTTCACACAGGGAACTCCTCGGGGAGTTAGGCAATAGCAATTGGCCTCAGTTTGTCTGGGAGGCAGCTGCCTTCTCTCGTGGCAATCAGGAGCCCATATGCACCAAATGTGGCTACATGGATCTTCTGTAGCAGCGTTTTTTTTCTCATAGGTCTGATTCTGAATAAAACTGGTCTTGGAGAAGCCCCTTTACTGGTGGCAGAGGACAAGGCAGTGAATGATCAAGATTCAAACTTGTCTAAACTGGACACTCTGTTTGGATATTTCATAAATGCAAAACATTGACAGCTGGTTTGCTAATCAGAAAAAAAAGGTATGATTTTGTAAAATCTGGCATTCATATGACATTGCAGTGGGTTTTTATCCCATTTGGCACATCTCAGCATAATGTTTTCAGTAGCTCTCTTACTGTTTTGGTAATTTTTTAAAAACAAGTCTTGGTCACATACAGATATTGTGACCACCTAGTCAACAATGGTACCACACAGCCTACTCCATGGGGAAGAAGATGAAAGGACAGACCAGAGTGACCCTGAGGACTGCCGGTACAAGGGATAGATGTCTAAAGTTTTAGCAAATCAGCTATGCTTGGTCAGATATTCATCTGGAATGGTTATAAGCTAGATCTTACTCAAAATAATATTACAACTCAGGACATGCCAATCAGCAGTTCAGTCTTGCTGTATTGCTGATTACAATTGATTTACCTGAAGCCAGTGCATGCTGCTGTTAATTGGAGTTTTGCTGCTGTCTTTATTAGAAGGCATTTTAAAGACATATCATTTGTGCTAAGAGAGAGAGAAAAGAAATAGAACACATAAAATCAAAGAGCAGAATATTTTTAGGAAGAAATCTTTTTCTTTTCTTTTTTCACTTCTTTTAAAGTCACCCATGAGATGTCAAGGGTCAGGTCTGTGCATTTTTCTCCATGAATGCTTTTCAGAAACAAATTTAAAAAACACTTTGTGACTTCATGTTGTGATAGGTCATTTGTGACCACATCAATCATGTCCTTTTACATCAGTAACGTGTAAATTGCATCTCAGTATGGTTATAAACCGATGCAAATAACACATTTCACTTTGGACTACCATAGTCAAAAGTGTTATTTCTGTAATTTTTTTTTGCTATTCTGCTGTGTTCTAGTGTGAAATCTCACAGCAAGGTTCCTTAGCTCATGTCACTACCAAACTGGTTACATCTAATGAAAGTTTAGGACCGAAAAAAAAAAGCTGAGTTCTTAAAAAAAAATTCAAGGAGAAAACCTTTAGAACTGCTTTAACAGAATCCTTATTACTCATGAAACAATTTCACATACTCTATTACCAGAGTCCATAGCTTAAATTATTTTCAAGTAATAGTGTTTGAAATAAAGTATACTGGTGTTCTTGTCTTAACCTTCTTAAATTTCACTATTAGGTTTCTTTTGTATTCACAGCAGTGACTGTGAAACTGTAGTGTGCATTATGACTCCAAGAATAGATGACAGTGGCCTTGATTATATAGATGCCTACCCTAGTGGCACTGCTATACTCAATTAATCTTTGTCAAAAAAGGTGGAGTAACAATTACGTGAGGACTGGAACACCTGAAATCACAGTGTCTGTACTGATGATAACTTATCAAACTGGAATCTACTTCCCATAATCCACATGCTATTGGGGGCATTGAAAGAAAAATACAAACAATTAAAACTTTTTCATTTACTAGGAAGAATTCTAAAATAGTTTTGAATCTGCTCATCAAGGTATCAGTCATGATGCTTGGGGAACTATGGTTGTAAGCTCATAAAAACTGGGGGCGCTTGGGGCCAAAACAGCTATGTATAAAGATATTGTTATAATCTTAGAGCATAGTTGTTATTGATAGACAGTGACTGGAAGGATTATACAGTATCTCAGGCATATCTGTATGATGCCTATTTTTATTGTAATTGTTATGTATCTTTACATGAGAATGTTGGAGATATATTTTTTTAAGGGCTGAAAAGTAGCTAGAATTCATGTTATTTTCTCATTTCTTCCACAGCAGTAAGGCTAGAAAATTTTGTAAACAGTGAATTCAGCTGATCGTATAATAGCATAGTTCCAACTTCTCGTGCTTAAGAAAAAAGTTATATCAGATATCCAAGGAAACTGTTGGATACTGTGGCACTGTGTCTATATGGGTGTTTTTCTTCCTTTCTTTTTCTTGGAAATATTCCTCATGTTGAGAAGGTCCCAGACCCCTGACCTGCCCATGCAGGAACAGGTTGCAATATGATTTTTTCCATGTTTGCATTACAGTAATTAATGTGAATCTATGGTGTGAAGCATTTGTCCCTGTGAGCTGTTTATTAGTCAAGCTTCAGGTTTCTGATTCCCTTTGTGAAGTAGTTTTGACACATTTAACACAAGCTCTTGCTTTCAAAATTGCATGCCTCTCACAGAACTGTAACTTAACCTCACAACCAAACAAATGACTTTTGTCTTCAACTTGGAAGATACGGCCCATACATCAGCCAGATAACTTATCCTCAGATATGTGGAACACATTTCCTAGACATATAGTCTTTTTTTTCTCTTTTTTGGTAATTGGTTAGTCATGATTGAGATTCCCCATTTTATAGGGACTTCCTGTGCAGGATTTTCCGAAAGCATTGCCTTAAATCTGGCAGAGACAAATAGCTGGAGCTCTCCCACAGGTAGGCAGTGGCTGCCTGCAGCTGGCTGTGCCCCCTCCCCTCCAGCTGGTAGATATTCCTGGGAGGCTCCCTCCCACACCTCTCCAGCTGCCACACCAAGCACCTGCAGTGCTGGCTGACAGCTTCCCAAGCAAGTTACCTTGCAGAGAAGGATAGTTGTTGGGAAAGTGGGATTTGCCTGCTCTTTGCGCTGAAAAGAGATGGAATGACATTTTATTGGCTTAGATGTTTTCCTTAAATACATGAAGTGGTGCTTTTCCACACAAGTGTTGGTGTGGCCACCAGCCGGTGTCCGTGCTCACAGGCCCACGGACCTCAGCGCAGCTGAGGGCCGCCCCTTCTGGCTGTTGTCTCTGTATCACTGCCTTACAACGAAGACTGAAAATATGTTTCTTTTCACTTTGTCATAACTAAATGATAGATGGGGTTTTGCTTGAACTTACAGAAAAACCTACTTTTATTGGGGATTGAACAAGAAAAATTTCAGCTGCGGAAGAGAGGGCATTTTTTTGCAAAACTGTTAACACTTGAGAGCAAGCTAGAGTCAAATTCTTTCAGCTGGCACATATGGAGCATTTCACAGATGTGACCCCAGACTATTTGTCAGCATTTAGTTTTCTGAGGCTCGCGCTTGAAAGGACCATTGCACATTGTTACACTTAGGCATTCACTCAACACAAGAGGCCATATCTCTTGTGGCAAGATTTAAAAATGGGCTTATAATAACTGGAGTTTTTTGGATGAATCAAATAATGGAGAGCATGCTATAGTAAATTGGTAAATACGTATCTTGGTGAATCCACAGGAGTAAAACTGTCCTCTTTCTTCTACGATATTGCAAAAGTGCAGCAAATTGTGTCCTCAGCTGAGACACGAGTTTGAAAAATACTGTTTGGGTTCATAAATGAGTTGCTGCCTGCTTAGCTACACTGTAAACCTGTTTCGGATTATCAGCTATGCCTACTTAGTCCACCCTCTTTCCCAAAAAATTGTTTATTTTCCCACTTCATTTCCTTTATGAAAATTGTGAACATTGTCTATTAATCTCAATGAAAGAAATCTGGGTGTCTCTGGAGAAAGCAACCAAGTTAATAGCTTGTCCATTTTTGCTCAGATCAACTTTTAACTTGAGCCCTATGAGAATCCTTAAAGGCAAAAATAGAGGAAGGTTGCTCACAAACTGTTATTGATGAACATTTTGTGAGAATTTCTCTGTTAATAACTCTTATCTGCCAGCTGGGAAGAATATGGCTGACAATCTCGGGTATCTGATAAAGCTGCAGGAAGAACTACATTCTGGTAAAGAGTAAATCTGAAGTCTAGTTTCAACTCACTTTTATCACGTATGTCATTAGAGATGTCCTTCGTGTGTACTTTTAAAGCTTTCACTAGGGAGCATAAATTTCCAACCCCAGAGGTCTATGCGAGTAGTCAGGAATACTAACTCTGATTTCTTACATCTTTTGTCTGTGAACATTCCTAATTAGGGATATTTGCAGTGACTGGTAACTAGAAAAATAGCTAAGTAAATTTCTTCCTAATGGGAGTGGATGTGTGTTTGTCTGTCTTTGCACCAAACATAACAGGGGCTATTTGTATGGGCTCATTATGCTGCTAGCACATTTTACTTTCTCTTTTTCCTATTGTGACTAGGGAAGCATAACCATTGCAATTGCAACTTCTCAGAATAATTGGAAACTCTCCAGCTGGCTTCTCCACCTGTAATTGCATTGTCTCTAGTGGGCTGATGTAGGTGTAAATGTGGACTCACTGTCCATATTGAAGGATTTCTCAAAACAGAGGCAAAGAACTGTTACGTAAAGGATGGCCTCAAGTATACTCAGAGTTGAAAAGCAGGGAAAATATTCTTCCTCCTCCTTGACTCTTACTGAAACTCTACTGTGGCACAGGCAAAGCATGTGATTACAGTGCCTCTCCAGAGAAAATTTTGCAGCAACTTCAACGCAGTGCTACTCAGTGCTTTCTGTTCATAGGATATGCTGAGTTGGAAGGGACCCATCAGGATCATTGAGTCCAACTCCTAGCCCTGTGCAGGATACCCCGAGTGTCACACCTGAGAGCATTATCCAAATACTTCTTGAACTCTGTGAGCACTTCCCTGGGGAGCCTTTCCAGTGGCCCAACCACCCTCTGAGTGAAAAACCTTTTCCTGATATCCAACCTAAACCTCCCCTGACTCAGCTTCATGTCATTCCCTTGAGTCCTGTCGCTGGTCATGAGAGTAAAGAGATCAGTGCCTGTCCCTCTGCTTCCCCTCATGAGGATGCTGAAGACCACAGTGAAATTGCTCTGCTTTGGCACATTGTGCCACGAACATCACTGACATCAAGGATGGCTGGCTTCTGCCTTGATTATGATGCAGCTCAACAGGCAAAATTCTCTTTTTTTATCACCCACTTTTCTTTGGAACATGTTGGCTCCTGCTTGGATAGGAATGTAATGCACTTCTGATAGAAATCAACTTTGTGAAGCAATAAGCAGTAAATATGTTCTGTCACTGTGCCCAAGGGGAATCATATCATACCTTAGTTATCCATGTATTCAAGGCCAAGCCTTAAAGAAGAAGAGGGTGCATGAATATCCAGTGTAAAAATATAGATTGCTTCTCCTTGCTCTCCGTCTGTGGACCTTCTAGAGCTTTATAAACACAAGCTCACTGAGCATCTGTATACCCCAAGGAGGCAGATAATACAGTAATAAAACCTGCCAAGCAAGTTAAGGGTCCAAATCTTGATTCGTACCTCAGGGTTGTAAAAATTAAATAGTTTCACAGAGAGACATTCTTCTGGGAGACTTTTTCTTACAGAAGCAGCATAAGATCAAACTCCCCTTTTGATCATTTTCCAGATTTCGGGGGTACTTAGTCTTTGAGCAGAATCAGAAGAGATTGCTGCACAAATAAAATGAATTCAGACCTTCTCTGGAGGAAGATGTTTGGCTTACAGGGTGGCTGGAAACAACAGGGATTCTCCTGAGCATGTTTTAACTCTGTGTAGGTCTCCATCAACATCCTAAACCCTTTTCTCACTTTTAGCAGTCTCCTTTCAGCATTATTTTAATCTGAAAGATCTCTTGAACAAAAGAGATTTTAATGCAGTCTACAGTCTTTGGTTCCATTTATTTCCCAGCTATTCTGATATCAAAGGCAGCACAAAGCAAAAATGAAATGAAATGTGGCAAAGCAGCTGTGGGGCCAACTGTTGTGGGATCACAGAGGCCATGAAAGGAACGCTGCTCTGCTGTGTGACCGAACGCTTGATGTGGGGTCTGCTAAATGACACAGCCGGTATCTCCTCTGGCACTCTGTGTCTAGCAAGGAAGGAGTGCTCTGACTCACTCTCCTCATGTAGAAAAAGCTAGGAAACATGAGGGTTGATGCAAACATCAGTAATGCTTCCTCCTGCTGCTCAGAAGAAAAGGATTGATTTCTTGACACTCTCAGGAAAGGAGGATAAGAGCTGCTGGAGAGGCAGAGGGTGTCTGTCTAAACCCTGCTGGGTATACAGAGGAGGACAGGCAATCCTGCCTGGGGTTTGTGGACTGAAGCCTCCAGTGTGGTTCAAGGTGAGAGGAAGACAAATGATCTAAATGCACAAAATAACTTATTCTTTAAAAACCTTTCTTGCTACTGATGCAATGAAGAGTAATGCCACAAAGCAAAGGGATTTCTTGATTGTTTCTTTTGGCTGTGTGGTAACAACATAACTAAAAGCTGCCCCAGAACTTTTAATGAGAACTTCATTGTTTTGTTATTCTTTCTCACTCTCCCTTTGTCTTTTTCTTTGAACGAATTAATTTCCCTGTCTGTATAGCTCAGTGCACAGACTTTGCAAAGATGCTGCCATCTGCCATTTAGTTTCCTTTCTAAGCTGTGATCTTAGACATATATTTCAGGGAAAAGGAAACCAAGTGGTTGAATTTATTTTCCCTTTGTGTGAACAACAATGGGAATAATTCCAGAGCCAGGCAGTAAGGCTGCCTGAAATGTCAACTGCAAATCACTTTTTCAGCAAGGCATTAATTCATTCTGTAAAAAATACGCTGGGTAAAAGAACTCCATTTCCATTCCTCCTCCTGTTCAGTGGCTGGATCAATTAAATTCCATATAGCAAATTTTTGAGATTATGTCAAATAATTTTTTACTTCTTCTAACCCTGTTTCCAGATAATTTTCTTGCTCTCTCAGCCCCTTGCTACATATGCCTCTTGCAGAAGACAGGGGAGAGGTGGAGGGTGCTGCTGGGCACATGGCAGGGCCTCGAGTCACCCCAGGCTGTCACCTCTGGCCAGAGCATGGCTCTCCCAGCAGTCAGGAACCCCTCAGTGGATGAGGGGGAATAATGGTCCCTGCCTGTGGACAGAGGGAGTGAGAGGAGGAGAAAGGGGGTCATCTTGCCCCTCCTTGACTGTTTGTGCCTTGTCATTGGAGACAACTACTTTCAGGAGCTGAAAAAAATACTACATGACACCAATATGGAAAACACTTCTTTGCATCTGGGAAATTACAGCCATGGTGTGTGTCTGTGTGTGTGTAAGCTGGCACTGCCACAAAAATATCCATGCATTTGTTAATATTTCATGACTTTATTTTGATCAGTTCCCCAATCGGGTGTGTCTCATAGTTACACAAAAGCCTTGATCAGCACAGCTAAAGGGCATCATCAGCCTGAAGCAGATGGGGCAAAATGGGACAGATCTCTTTTCCCAACCTCCGTTCCATCTTAAATGATTATCAGAGAGCTGAGGGTCTCCCCTTAATTCCTCCAGGGACTGTAGCAGTAGCCCCAAGACTTCCTCTTACAAGAGTAAGAGCAAGAACACAGCTCCTTTCTTCCTCTTGCATCAGTTGAAAACAAATAAAAAACCAGAAAGCCTTTGCTTACCTTGTAAATATTTGGGTTTGCATTTCAGTGATTACTGGAAAGTTTTGGAAAACCATTCAAGTGCTTTTTGAGAATTAAAAAAAATACTCTCCTTTTAATTTTTTTTTCATTTGTTTTCAAAATACCAAATGATTCTTTGTATTCTTTGACTCTCCTGAGATCACTTTGAACTTAAACTGGAAACTTAATTGGATTTTAACAGGAAACCTGGTCATGCATATAGCAGCTTTGAAGTGCATGAGTAGTGTAGTATTTAAGAATGTGCTGCTATTTTGAAGATTGATGTGATTTTCTGATTTTGACTTAAAATGAAAACATAGTGAGAGGCTGTCACAAGCCTCTGAATCAGCCAGATTCTTCTCAGAAGCCAAAGACAGCTTTTGGCTCAGGTAGGCTATTCTCCCACACATGAATTTGCCAAAACAGAGTGTGTGCTGGGGCTTTTTTTTGCTGTTTTTTTTTTTTCTCCAGATGGTGTAATGAGGGCTAGACTGCTTGTTGCTTGCCAAGGGTTGTATAATATTGTGGTAAAATGCAATCCCAAGCTACAGTTTTAAAGGTAGCATATCAATCATTTACTCATCAGATTCGTGTACTTCTTGCTTGTAGGGTCAAACCTTTGTCATCAGGCCAAGCCTATTAACAAGTTTCATCCAAATGTTTTGAGAGCGATGAAATTTGGTATGTTTTCTTTCCAAATGTTGATTAAAGTGTCCACTGCTAGGAAGGTAAGAGCCAATATACAGCTGATCCTTTTTAAAAATCTGTACCTCAAACCTAAATCACTAAATCTCTCAGCTCAGCTAAAGATAATAATGCTTTGGGTTTGCTTGTGATTTTTCTCTATAGTATATCTAAAGTAAAAGCAAGAAGTATTTGATGTCACAAATGATTTACTTTTATGGTTGTAGTTTGAAACACATTGAGTTTTTTAACTTTTAAAAAATAATTTCTTGCACTTAAATGAAGTTATATCAATAAATAGAGATAAAAATGAGAATAGTTTTTCAACTAAAGGACGTGTAGTTTTTCACTGGACTGATAGATGAGTCTTCCTCCTGTTGACATGTCTTCAAAATAAACCTGGTATTAACTTCATTGGGTAATGCAACTGCACCTTCTGCACCCTTGAGAGTAGCACGTGCACCCTTTTAGTCACTGTACTTGAGACAGCTTCCAATAGAGAGGTTTAGCGACAACATTTGGGGGAAGTCAATCATCTTCATCATCTTTCAGCTGTAACTTCTTTATTTTTCTTGTTCTAGGGACTGTGTTCACTCAGTCTCACAGCAACCCAAGATAGACAAAGTGGCGGTGACTTAATGCACTGACATTTATGATAATAAAAGCAATTTTAATATGGTGATATGTTGTATTTTTAATAAACTACTAAAAATAGTCTCTGCCATGTAGCAGGAAAATAATGAAAAAACCCCAAGATTAGTTTTTAAAAGTGATTTGACAAGCTAAGTAAGAGAAGGCATGCTAATTTAGGCTGTTTGGATGGTGCATGGATGAGATTTTAAGCATCTTAGTGATATGACAACAGACAAAGTCTACAATCTTTCTTTAGGTGCCCTATACACTGTATTTGGGCACCAAAAGGATTTTCTTCCTCAAGCAATAGCAGATTATTATCCTGGCTGGCAGAAATTACCTGTAAATTATATCTATATCTAGCACATATGGAAGAAAAGCCATCAGACAGTATCATACATGAAAAATTGCTCGCCTTGGTTGAGTAACTAAAAGTTTAGGCACATCATCTTTTAATCTGAGAAATGATGAAACCAGCAGTGACAGGAACTACACTGCAAGTTTCCGAAAGTACATATATTGCATTGAGAGGTAGGTCATTTGTCAGCCACCCCCGTAGACAAAATAAAATGGAAGACAAAAAAGTTTGCTCTGGCTCACAAAGCCAGAGATTGTGGCACAAGATTATGTATTCTAAGGCATCTGCCTCTCTCTCTGTGCACCTCTAGAGACACCAAAGAAGGTCTTAAATTTCAGCATGCTCCAGCATCTCAAGTTGTGGAGGGAGGGAGAGATTGCAGAGAATTGTCTTTATACAGCTGACATCTGTAGCCTCGAATGCCATCCATAAATTAGGCCCCTATCAAATAACAGTGCCCCAAGGCATCTGCTGCTTAAAAACTGCCCTTCAGAGGATGTGAGCAATCTTCTGTAGGATGGATTAAGCATTTTACAGTCCTCATAAGAAACCAATCTGAAAAATAGTTACCAAACCAATTAAATAATCTCTGTTGGTGGATCTCCTGTAAGTCTTTAAAAACCTTCTGAAAGAAGTGAAGTTCCTTTTGCAGTATTTTTTAGAAATTCTTTAGCTACAACTTTACTGATACAAGCAGAAAAGGAATATAGAGGGGCATTTCAATTCTTTCTTCTTTGTTTGGCAGTTAA
This sequence comes from Cephalopterus ornatus, assembly GCA_013396775.1. Classification (NCBI taxonomy): domain Eukaryota; kingdom Metazoa; phylum Chordata; class Aves; order Passeriformes; family Cotingidae; genus Cephalopterus; species Cephalopterus ornatus. The sequence continues at coordinate 351,772 of VZRE01003104.1, read as the reverse complement.
TCTTGAGTGCCCACAGAGCCTATTAAACTCATTTTGCTATAACTTTACTATTGACATTTGAGATTAAATGCCAGGGTATGAAAGATTTTTTTTTTTAAGGGCTATGACTTTTTGTTTCAATACAACATTGTCAGGACCATAAGACTGTAACAGCATGCTGTAGTGTGTTATTCCATCATTTCTTCCTACCTAAGAAAAACATTTCTGATTAGCAGAGCTACTGTCCCTTTGTTACAAGGTTTATACAAAATTCAGCAGCGTTAATGGAAGTGAACTTTATGGGAGCTGTGAATGCTTGGAGCTGTCTTTTTTCTGTTTGCAGTGCTCATTTATCTCCTCATCTGATAAGCTACAAAACAGGACAACTCCTTTACCAAAGTAGGGGTGAATCTTGGCACTACAATGCTACAGTAAAAGATTTTTTCAGTGCTAAGATGATGCTTTACATATCGTATCCTCACGCCGCCACTTGTCATTCGGTCTGAAAAACATGGAGGCTGGAGACCTGGGATGCTTTAGAGGCTCGGCTGAGAGTGCCCACCTGGACTGCCCTGCACACAAGGTGAGCCCAAAAGCCTTGTGTGAGGAGATGTGACGCAGAGCCAATGCCTAGAGGTTTTACCTCTTGTGTTTTTTCTGGGGCAGCATCCCAGCACATCTGTGTTAAGGCCTGGGAACCCAGTTCTGTATCTTCTTACCAAAAAATCAGGAGAGTCTATGGAAAGTTCATACTGGATTTAGGAGTTATTGGCAAAATAAAGATGTACCACACAAATCACTATTTTTCAATATTTTCAGCTGTCAGAAATGTAAAACCCTGTAAGCTCTATTTTAACTCAATAGACAGAATATTTTGTTCCAGTGCATCCTAGAATTGCTTTTAAATACTTGGTACTTTCTCTGAAATTATGATAGTAAAGGACACAGCTAAAGTAATTTACAGATATTATGGATTTAGTGAAGACTTCAGAGTGATTTACATGTCATGTGTTATACTGACATAAATTTAGAGCTCAATTCATTGCAATGAAAGAATTTTCATCAAAACTATTCAAAAATAAAGAATCACTTAATTTTATATCTTAAAACTGCTGCTACATGATCACATGCTTTTGCAGACTTGCTGTAGCTTGTCCATTACTTCCAAACTGGTCATGTATAAACAGTCTGGATTGGTATCTTCAAAGTTCCCTATGAACAGGCAAGTGCTTGTTCTCAGTGGTGGATGAAGTATTTAAATAACGATGGAGGTGGCTGTAGGACAATAGTTGTGCTAAGATGTCAGTAATGATTTTGGTTGCTACAGGTTTAGCGTAGCATGAATGCAGATAGCATTATATTTTTTTGTGCTTCATAAAATAACATTTTCCAATTCTGTGTCTCATTTTTAAAAGTGGTAGGGCACATGAGTGTAAGTTAGAACTTTGTCTGTGTTTTTTCATGGTCTGAAACAATCCCAAACTTTCAAGGGCAATGAATCGTAGAAGAGGTGCTCATGAGGTGTTTATATAATTGTGATCGTGTGCAATAATACACTTTCTGCTCTCCTGCCTGATGGAAGCTTTTTCTTGATGTCCACTAGATATTATGCAATTTAATGACTTGATGAGTAAGAACAAGGTGATTGCAAAAGTACTCTTGGCCAGCTAAAATAGAGCATGCAGCTCCTTTTGCTGCTCTGCATTCTGTTTAAATGGTGCGTTTAATTATAGGCATCACATCTGGGAGGAGTTCTTTGGTTTATGGCAGATACCTGACAATGTCATCTGGAGTTTTTCTTTTCTGCCCTGAACCGATGCATCTTGTATTTGAATGTCACAGCAAAGAGTTTGCCTGAGGGTTTGCCTGAATGATGTCCTTGTATCGCACCTGGTGGTTAAGAAAGACCTCCTGGGAGCAAATGCAGCCCAGGTATCTATTGCTGAAGTCACCTAAAAGGACTCGCAGCTTGCATGATCTTTGAGCACTGTGCTTTCTCAGTAGCTAAAGAAAGAGGTTTTGGCTAAGACTGTGGCTGTCTTTCTTCTTGCTTTTGTGAGGTTATTGCAGTCTGCCTGGGCCTCCCAGTGTAAATGACATTTACACAACCAGTGTTGGCAGAGGCTATTTGAGGAGATTCTTCCTTTCTGCTGCTCACTCTCTCTGCTCCAAGAGCTCATGCACATACAGATACAGCTTACAGTTACAGTTTTTACTCCTAAATTTATAAATGAGTCTCAAGCTTCTTGTTGTGCTACTGCTGTTGCTGTCATCTGTTTCATCTTTACTGGGATGGGTCTTGTGACATTTGCAAGGTTTTTGTTTCTTAGTCTCTTTTTGAAAGGCACCCAAAAACACTTCTGAAATGGCTCCACAATATGTTTCTAGTATGTTTTCAGGCCTGTTAATTTTTTTTTAAAGTATTTTGGATAGAACCTAGATTGTCATGTTATATACAGTTTGAAGAAATAGAACTCTTACTGTGACCCCTGTGTTGCCCCACGGCAGGCTGCTGAACTACTGAACATCTGCAGCTTCTTACCAGGGACTTGTAGCAATGCCTGATCAGCAGCAACTGCATTGCCATAGATTTCAAACAAGGCAAATCCAGAATGTCTTCTGAAGAAACGGTAATTTACCAAGGTCATTTGAAAGTCCTGTGGATGCCTAGTTTTCTGTCTCCTCTCTCTGTAACTGGCCTGGGCAGTGCATGGCTGTTTGCACCTCATAGCATGCAGTGCTTCATTTCTGTGGTAAAGGTTACGCTGTTTAACTGATTAATTTCCCGGTGCCAGCAGACTAGATTTAGCAGTGGCAGCTCTTGGATTTTGAGAAGAGGCAGCACACTGACTTCACAAATGTAACATCTGACTTTTCCTATTTTAACATGTGATAACGTTTAAAGAGCCAGTCAGGCTTCTGGGGTTTTAAATATCAGATGGGAATTTTACATTCCTTGTATATTTTGTCAGTGCCTTGTGCAGAGCCGGGAGTTGGACTTAATGATCCTTGTGGGTCCCTTCCAGCTCGGCGTGTTCTGTGATTCTGTCATCTAGTAAATACTGAAAGAAGTGGCGGCTAACTCAGAGAGGACCTGTGCTTTTCAACTCACGATTGTGAGTTGTGCATTCTACTGCACATTGTTACTAACTTCAGAATTCTCATTACCACCTAAGCCTTGTCCGTGTCCAGCATGCCTGTTTATCACTTCCCTAACACCTTTTTTTGGAGCAAGATGCTGCCTTATTCTTTTGTTGTCACAGTAGCTAAACTTAACAGCAAATGGCAGAAAGGAACTAGGCTATACCCAGAGAAAATCTGTAGTGTTCTCAAGCATTTTAATATAAACACAATTATTTTCAAAATACGTAGAGCCTACATATACTCTGCACTAGAAAAACAAAAAGACAAAACCCAAGCAGATTACAAAGCAAACAATTGCTTTTAAATGCTTATGGACTGATGCTGATACTGTTTTAATTTTTAAAATTAAGTCTTTTAAAAGCTTCAAAATACTTAAATATATCTTATTTTTTATTTCTTATAATAAGTAAAAATTTTAACACCAGATAACTGCAGAAAGAATGCCTGTTCACTTGAGATTTACAGCTCACTATTGCAGGTCCAGAAATTGAGTTGCTCATCTGAGCTTCAAACCTTTAAATATTTGGTTTTGTCTTCTGACATATAGGAATTCCTTTGAAAATATCAGATCACAAAACCTGCATAATTAGCACTGAATTCCCTGTATAATGAACAGAATTGTCAGACTATAATGTCTGTTCCTCATGATAAATCTGCTGCATAGCCATTGAATTATTACAGTATTATACAGTTAAGCAATTAAAATAAAAATGAAATGTGTTATCTGACATTTTCTAATTGTGGTTTTAATGGACAACATGAAAACAGGAATAGTGAAAGAAAAATTTTATATTCCTTACACTTCACTGACCTTCATCCTTATTTCTAGCTTTTCCACTAAATATCAACAGATCTAGCGTATTAAAAAATGACAGGGAGCACATCTGACAAAACTCTCTCTTAAGTCTTATTGAATAAAACATTTGGAGGAACTGCTTCTTAGCACCAGCAGATTAGCATTAAAAGTTTTAAAGCAAGCCTAAACACCCCTCTGACAAATGACAGTTCCAGATTTTAAAATTAAGATTACACATGCTGCTGAAGTTATCAAAAGAAATGTGCCCAGCAGTTGCCTAGTGCACTTGCTCATGACAATGCTGTTTGTCTGTCAGAAGATCACCCGCATCGGTGATCTAACGCTGATGATGCTGGCACACATTATGAAAAGTAGAAGCCTTGATCATATTGTCAGTCACACAGCCATGGTTCTTGCCCTTCTCTTTAATACAAAAAGTTTCCCTTTCAGATTTCTCTAGCAGTTTGTCTGAGTTCTGAATTAACAATTTGTTTCCATTTACTTGAAAAGTAAATCAGAAAAAAACAGCCTATAAAATCTATTTATTTTGCTTATTTGTTTTCAGTAATAACCACGCTAAAAACTAAAAATCTGGAAGGATATTTTGAAGGATATAATAATCCTGGACAGAATTCTCAAGAGTTGGACTTAGATGATCTCTAAGGTGCCTTCCAACCCAAACCACTCTGTTTCTGTTAAAGGCTAATAAAACAGAGGAAACTCCAGGCAATTATTTGGGCTTAGCATCACATGCTTCCCACACAGGGGTTTTGCAGACCAGGTTTGAAAATCATAGGCATGACACCTGCTGAAGTTGACTCCTGCTGTGAACTAGTCAGTGTATTTGCACAACTTTTCTAGCACTCTCCAGCCTCCCCAAAGCCACACCTCCAGGAAGCATTGCCTCCTTCAACCTGTGATGCTATCAGAAGAGCCCATTCATTATGGGTAATTATGAGCACAGAATCCTTTTTCTGTATTTTACATAATAAGTTCAATCATCTTGAATTCCTATTAGTATTTTTCCTAACTGAATGGAGGAATACAGATTTATTTTTTTTAATGCTATATCCAGACACTTAAAATGAAAGACTCCTAATATGGTCTCCTTGCCACTGGCTGTTGCTCAGGCAATAGTCACTGGATATGAGAATGAAGGTCTTGTCATCACTCATTTCACATTTCTCTTGGAAAAGTTATCTTTCTGGGAACCATTTTTCCTCTGCTTTTCAAAAAGAAATATCAATTAAAGTTGGAAATTTGAATGTAGATTTCAAAGATCCATGTTCAAAAATGCAAGATCAAGTTCATCAGGCAATTCTGACCAAAATTGTTTTTTGTTTGGTTTCTGGATAACAGAGCTTAGAGATAAAATAAACAGAACATTGCTTAAGTTGATAGATGTAGTTTTAGATTTCAAATATCTTTAAAACTTACAAAAAATGCCTCATTTTGCTCCTAAAAGCTCTGATCAGGTAATTATCAAAAAGTTGAGCTATTTTTTATTCAAAGGCAGTTCTGGTTTCATTATCCTCATATAGACAAAACTCTCATTGGAATCATCCTGAACTTCGCTTTTGTGACTAGTATGGGTTTGAATGAGACACTGACATTTCCAGGAGGCTCATTGTTACACTTCTTCTACTTTGCTGAATATTCCATTCCACTCCTCCTTTACTGTGGCCAACCTATTGCCCAATTTTCTTTTGTTCCAAAAATCTATTTTTTTTTTAAGAGAACAAAAATAGAGGAGAAAAAAAAAATCTCTGTATCTAAGAATGAATATTTGTGTCTCAAGGAATACTTCCTTTAAAATGTTCCTTGAAAAACTTCAAGAAAATAAAACCTTAGATATATTCTGCATGTATTGTGGGGTATAACTGTCTGTATTTTAACCCAGTCTGTTTCAAGCAAGTCCATTAACAAGAACACAATACATTTGACTTTTACATTGGTATAAAACAGCAATCAAATTAACTAGATGCTGAGTATATTTAAACTACAATTTCTCCTGCCAGTAGGTCATATAATGAAATAATTTTTCCAGAGATCCCTCTACCTGCCTTCTAACAACCTGCTGTTTCTTGTCAGTGTTGACGGACTTAAGTTCTTACAGACTAAAATATACTAAACAAACCATACATTAGCCAAGAGATAATTGCAAAAGCCAGTACAATAAATGCTCCCTATCATGAAGTGGCCCATACACATAGGATTTCCAGGGTGCAACAAACTTCATCCAGTGCATCAGATGTCCTTGGTAAAACTCTTTAGAGAAAATTAAGTAACTCCTGTGCACTGAGTGAATTCATTAAAATATGTGAGAACAGACAAAAGTGTATGGCTGGGAGAATACAGCTTCATCTCTAACATCAACCTTTCACAGAAGACGAGCTTGGAAAAGAAATTTCTTAGCACTCTTGGATACAAATCATGTATTCAATAGATATTGTTTTTATGGCACATTGCAGTTTTCTGTGTTAGACACCCTCAATGTTCCAAGGAAAATAATTAATTGGTTATCTGTCAAGCTTATCCCACAGGACCTAATCATCTCCCTTTTTGCTAACACTCCCTTCTCCAAAGGTGCTTTTTCTTTCAAATTTAATAAATGATTACCATAATTAATTTAAGCATGGAGATTTGTTTGCAAGCTGCCCCTAGGCTGAAGTCTGTTGTTTCTTTTTCAGACCTTGCTGGTGTTTCATACCTAAACCCATGTCTGTTCTTTTGTCTGCTATATAATATCATCTCAAAAACAGTGCTACCTCTCTCTACAAACTCAGTCTTACTTAGAAACTATGTTAATTAGTTTCCATTATCCTTCTACTTTGCATATTTTCCTCTCTACTTATAGTTTTAAGTAATTTGCTTTGCTTGGCTTTGGTGTTTTGTTTTTTTTTTCATTAGACTATGAGCTTTTAAATTCAGGGATATAACTTGATTTAATAGGATCTGATTTAATAAGATGCCAGCAGGTAGTACAGGACATAAATAGTAGAAATAATTGTCCATAAATGCTTATTAATGCAAATATGTCTCCAGTACTTATTTCTGAGCATTTTATTTCAAATTTTCTATTTTGATCTAAAACTTCTCTTTGTATTCTTGGTTCTCCTGCTCATCCAGCCTTGTGAAGTTAAGCACTGAAAGTTCTGCTGCTGCCAGGGTGTCAAGGGGAAATGTGTCACCAGCTAAAAGTCAAACAGAGTGGTTTTAATTGCTATGTGCTACTAATGTGATGAACCTCCACATAGGACAGGTGTAATAGGATGTCTGTTCAATGCTCCCTAGAGTTCAGATGTCTTCCCAGTCTAAACACAGTGCTGACATTTCTGTCATCAAGTTTTAGTTTAGAATCCCAAAGTTAAGATAGTTTGAAACAAATGATTTTGTCAACTTTATGATGATGATTAAAGAGAAAAGAAGTTCTACCCTCTCCAGAACATTAATGACAAACCAGATGATGCATCTTCCATACTAGAAATAAGATTAAGCACTTCGAAAGCCAAGGCATATCAGTAGAAGTGAAATTGAGCTTTTCAGAGCAGACCATCCAATCATCTCACATAGCAAGTAAATCACTCAGCTCAGTGATTTTCTAATGTGGAATGTTTTTGGAGTGCTGTTGCAAACTTCATACTATCCTCAAGCATAAGGCACCACACACTTGCTGTAGAAATGACCCTACTAGGGACAGCTGTCCAAGTGAAAAATCTGCACACAGACTGCCAAATAAAGTAGTACAAATTCTATGCAGTAGCTGTGCTATTTAAACCTTTCAGTTTTCTTAAATACACTTCTCTAATGATGCTCATGTTGTTGTTCCAATAATAGATTACATCCAATCATTTCAGGATTTTAAAGCTAGTCTGGGAAAATATCAGAAAATGTAATTTATCATGCATTTGCAGTCAGCTGTAGTGAGCACACTGACAGGCATTTCCTTCTCCTACAATTTTTTGGATCACTTTTATGATTTGGTCATGAATTTTGGAAGGGTGATGCCAGGTCATTCTACGCTCTTCTCAAAACTGTGCTGGTGATGTTTGCTATCTCTGTCAAAGGAGGATAGAACAACATTCATTTTCCCAAGATTGGAAACCTACTTTATCAAATTTCAACTTGTTTTTGCACCTCAAACCAATCAGAACTATGCTGGAGCAAAATTCCATGAGCAATCCTTACCGAATATCCTCACCTTGAGCCACTAAGCCACTAGGTAACTTCTGATCAAGAAATAATGGCATTTCAGCATACAGCATTATTTAAAGTCCAGGCTTGAGATGTAACTTTTAATATTTTTAAAGTTTTCATATTTTTAAAATCTTTGGCGCCTTCTTCATGGCCAGACAATTTTACAGGATGGAGAGATAGGAGGGTATTGCTATATAGTTGCTTGCTTTTGCTTTCTAACCTGCCAGTAAGAAAGTGTTGTTGCTTTTCAGAATATAAAACTGTGTTTGTTTTTTGGTGAAGGCGGCAAAACTGGAGACTTGTGGCAACTGTGGCGTATGTTTAGTTTTTCTCAGACAGATCTGGACTTCTGTTTCCAGAAGTTCAACCACAACCATGTGGCTCCAGCACAGACAATGGACAGGGAAAGCTGAAATTTTGCCAGAAAAATAGTATTTTGCCTTAACCGACAGGTTTTGTCTGCAAATTGACTTGTCCTTACTGTGACCTGCTTTATTCCTCTCATTCTGCTTGAGGAAAATGGGTCTAAATTCTGCTTATATTATCTAAAGCACTTTGAATGTTTGTTTCACATTATCATTGGAGCTTTACTTATCAGCCGGTTTTAATCCTTTGCAAACATGGTTTAATAGAAAGCACAGAGGAAAGAACAAAGTAATCTAAATCTGCATGTGGATTTGCATCAGTGATGTAGCAAAGGAGACATCCCCCAAAGCTGTAGATCCCCAATTACAGCACTTGCCTTTTGCATGCTGCAGCAGCAGGAGCTGTCAAGTCTGCAGTTGTCCTCTGCACTGCTGCTGTTGGCTCACAGAGCAGAAGTTACCTTTGCTTTGAGCCCCTCCTAAAATTTGGTTCCCAAAGGGATCTTCACCCTGCAGTGACTGCGAAGTGTGGTGCGCGGAACAGCTACTTCTTGTTTATCCTCGCTCTCAGGCTCTGTCCTTGTTGGAAAGCACCAGTAAATAGATGTCTGTGCAGGGAAGGAAGAGGAATGTTCCCTTTGAGTATCTTTTTTTCAGATTTCCTATCACTGAAGCCTGATAGGGACTTCATTATAAATAATTACTGTAATTTTCTGTTGCCAAGTTGTAATGCAAAATGCCTATGTGGATACTTTTATACATTTACAGTATGGTCTGGCAGTTGAGGACTTTGTAAAGATGGAACTTGTGAATTCTGGGAGATTTAATGAAAGCATTGTATCATAAATGCTTTGATATGAATGTGACCCATGATATGCTGTCAAGGCAGTGTCAAGCCTTTCAGAACAGGACTGAGGACTGGTGAGGAGGAGATGAAATGGCTGCTGAGCACCTCTTCAGGACATAAGTACAGGGATGTGAAAATTCAACCTCTAAAGCTTGCCTGAAGAGCTTGGAGCAGTTATACCCTTTCACTGGAGTTGCAGCAAGCCTAAATTGTATTCATTATTTAATATTTTAACATTTGCTTTGAAACACTGTTTTATTGGTTAATTATACGGCATGCCTTTATATGTTCTCTCTATATAGAAAGTATTTCCAAAAAAGTTTGTAAGTTTTCCTTTTCCATTTACTGATTTAAATTGAACAGAACCTTAACATACTGTAGTTGTCTTTTAACTTTGCAGTACAGCACTGTGGTATGTTATTATTTTTTGTTAATTTGATAGTTTTGTCCATACCAAATGGAAATGCTAACAAATGAAAAACAATAAAGCAGAATGCAGTAACACATCACATATTATTGCTGCTCCTTTGACAAAATTTATCTTTTTGCTCTAATGTAATAGAATCAGTCTTACCTCTCACTTCAAAATGTCATTGTATTGTAAATAACACATACAGCATTCTGTATACATACTATGAATGCACTTAGGCTTGATTTGGTCTCATGCTTCTTGTTTTACTGAAGTCAGTGAGGTTATGTGGTTAAGTGAAAGCAAAATGTACCCCTTTCATTTAGATTAAAACGGCAAATTAGAGCTCTGAGTGCTTCTGGGAACATAGTGAAAGTCGCAATAAAATTAAAGCATTGATCTGAAATGGAAAACTTTGAGTGTGCAGGAATTTTCAGATTGGAGTGACTAGTGTTGAATTTTGGGCCTGTTTGTTCATTGCATTTTCACCATCTCATTACAGAATTATCACCATCTTATTACAGAATTTGAGATCTGGTATAGCTTCTCGCAAAAGACAAAAGTAGTTTTTGTCTAATGACAAAAGTAAAAGTGCTGGACTCAATTTCACCAGAAAGAATTTAAAAAAAATTAGTTGAAGGGAATAAAATTATTTTTGAAAGAGTGTTTCTTTTTTTGAACACAGATATGGGCTAAAGTTAACAACATTTCATAATAAAATACCGGAACACTGACTTTATCATCATTATTTTAAATCTGAGTGAAGAGCGTTGAGGTTTGCACAAGTCAGTACCAGTACACATGTTTATTTGCATCAGATGTGCAAGCAAGACTGGACTTTTTCCCATCTTATCTTTTTCTGTTCATACTATGGTATTCTCTGCTCTTACACGTGGAATAAAATGGAAATTATATCCTCAGCTTCCAACACCCAATCCAAGTGTGAAAAATCACCTACATATATGCTTTAAGGACCAGCTTGTAGGATATCTACTACCTTTTTTTAACCAGAAGTACAGAGCCCTAGCAGCATTTGTGATTTATCAGGCACTCCAAAGAAGACACTGGTTTCTTAAATCCACTAGACTTGCCTGTCCTGGCTCAGAGCTGAATCTTGGACTGTTGCTGAATTTTCAGTTGTGTGGGATAGATGCTGCATGCTGCATGCTGCATGGGGTCAGTGAAGATGGTGTCCTTATGATAAATTGAGGAAGGCTTAGACAGGCTCTCAGAAGCAGTGCTTGGTGTGGTGGCAGAGATAATGCTCTGGGGCATGTGTGAGATTTAGCAAGTGAGGGCAGTGGTGCAACAAGGATTTTGTGCTGATCTCAGAAATCCAGGGAATTTAGTCTAAAATATAACTTACAGTAAAACAAACAGAGATATAAAGATGCATCGGTGGTGTACCAAAAGTTACAGGGATGAATGCTGATTTTCAATAGAAAGGCATGCTTCCTCATGTGTTTAGTTTTATGTAGAAAAAAAAATCTGGTTTTAAATATCAATAATATTTCTACAAAAGGGAATATTATCCAGAGCAAAAACTGGACAGATCAACTGCACTGACTCACCTCTACATAAGCAGCTACTATTAATACCACACTCTGGAACCTTTCAGTGAGTGGGTGGGTGTGTAGCATTGACCCAGGTGTTGCATGTACAAAAAGTGGAACATGGCACCCTTTGGCTCCAATTGCTCTCTCCTGCACTCTCAGAAGCTGTGTGGGCCTTTCTGAATGCATGCTAGAGAAGTACAGTTTTACATGAGCAACTTAGTTCCATTCAGAAAGTCATAGAGCAAATAAATGCCCCCAGCTATGGCTCTACTTTTCACTTCATGGAGAGCTAATGCAGGCTGGTTAAATGGATCAAAGGAAAATGTAGCTTTTTCTTGTAGCTTGGCCACATGAAAAATAAGTCCTCTAACTGATTGGGTCAAGACGAGCTCAGGGACACCTGCTTGGATGAAAATGGAATGTCATTTACAGTAGAGGCAGGAAATCTGATCTAACACGGCTAAAACAACTCAGGAGCCTCAGAGATTTGAGTTAAAACTGAATTTAGAGACAAACGTGAATAGCTGAAGCTGTGGAGGGCCAACCTTTCTGTGCTCAGAGGCCATGTTAATTCCCAGGCTGATAGATAGGCCAAACCACTACAGTTATATTTTCCATGAAGAGCAGTTTTGCTAGGAAACCCTGCTCCAGGCAAACAAAATCTCCATGTCTTTCACTGGCTTTCTTAGCTGACCCCTCGACCCAGCTGCCAAATCTGGCAGGCTCGAAGGTCAAATTAGGGTCCTGAACTGATTTGTTGGCCACTGGTAGTTGAAATCAATGTGAATTTGTGAGGACATGTAAAGAAACAACAACAAAACCAGCCCCATCTTCCTATACATTAGAAATAGAGGATATCATGGGTTAAAGTTGCAGTTTTCAGGAAAAGCTCTTACATTCTTTCAGATGCATTCTGCAGAGGAAACTGAACAATATATTCTTTATGCACTAAGAGCAACCCAGAACACTGTTGGGGATATAAGGAAAAATCTAAAATCAGCTCATAATACCAAGTATGCCCATTTTGTCTCTCCTTTCCATGCTAATGTATATGTCTTTTCCTACAAGTACTCAGATTCAAGTCCCCAGCAGGATTCTCCTGGCAGGCAGAAATTGATGCAGCTGCCTCTTGCAGCTGGTAAACATCTTATTGGTCATGTGGCTCAGGCAGGTGAGCAGAGTGGTTTTGTATATGATGATGAGTTATAGTCTCCATTGATGCCCTCTTGGGAGGACCACAGCCACCTGGAACACATCAGTGCAAGCAGCTTTAATGTGTTCAAGAGGTGGGGCAGCAGATCAGGGCCCACTCACTGGTGGTGTTGCTGTAGGGGAGCCTCAGAAATGGCAGCTCCCAAGGTGTCAGCAGTGTCAGGTTTCCTCTAACCAGTCACTGCTTTGCACAGTAGCAGATCGGTATCACGAGGGAGGGAGGGAAGAACCAGCTGTACCAACCCCAGCTTGTAAGCTGCACAAGTTTAAAAGAGTAAAGGATTAGCTCATGTATATTAATTACTCACAGGTATGTGTGGGAGAACACATCTATGTACCTGTAGAGAGACCTCTCTATAAGCGTATAAATACAGATGGTTTGCTATGGCTGAATTATGTGACACCCTATCTTGTATTTGAAATTGATTTCTTTTTTTCTAACTAGGATTTTAATGAGCCCCCAGGAAATGCTCACTTTTCAGAAAGTCTGTGATTATTATAACAGTTTTTTCTGAATTAATTGTCAGAAACTGATCTTGACTTCATTTTCCAGACCTTGGACAAAACGAAACTGAAGCAGTTGACAGCTACATATTAAATGACAACTTTGTACAATAATTTATTGTTAATTTTGTCTACTTGGAGATGACTGTCCTTGTAACTCTGGGTTATTAGTATTTTTCTGTTATCTGCATTTTCCATTTAATCATACTATTAGTGTTCTATAGACTGTTTTAGTAATATAAAATTTAGTCTTTATTTTGGTTTTGTGAAGCTGTTAACTAATTTTCTACACAAGTTTTTAGTGAAACTGCAGGAAAGAATGGTTCTGGTTTTGATTTATTTTGAAGTAAGATTCCTAAGGGCTGGATTCAATAATACAACCCATTTGTCTTAAGCACTGCAAAGGCTCATGGCAAAGCCCCAAAAATCAAGTTTTTGAGAGACAGAGAGAAGATGTGTAACTGTACACAGTTTTTAGCAGTGCAGAACTGCAAGGTGTTTTATTTTTTTTTAACCAATCTGTAAATGATTATAGATTTGTTTGTTCTAATGGGTTCAAAATATAGACTGTGTAGGTAGAAAAAGTGGAAAATGTTTATAAGAGCAAATAAGAATATATTCCTGAATTTGAAAATCCCATCAAAGCAGGTTGATTAGAATGTAAGATCCCTCTGACGACAGAACTGGAAATAAAACTAGAACTAGGATGTGATATTAACTAGAAATCATTTAATGCTGTGGTTCTGTGCTGACTAAATACAACACGTGAGTAGCCTGGCTGTCAAAAGTGAATTTGGAACCAAATGGAGGGATAATTTGAAAGGCTGTTAGCACAGCACACACACAGAGGGGGCAAGGGGTGGGAAGGAGATATTTTAGTCTTGATGGCATTGCCTTGAGTTCAGGCGGCTCCCCAGTGCGGAGCTGTTCTCAGGAGAAGTTCAGCTTTTGTCTGTGATGGAGCAACCTCTGCATCCTCCATGGCATCTCCAGCCCATCTGGTGTGCGCTCTGCTTGTCACCTCTCCGAAGGTCTGCCAGGCCACTGCCAGGAAGGCAAGTGCTCCAGCGGGAGGTGGTGCTGGTGCCTTCTTTGGGAGCCCAGCCAAGTGCTGGGGCCGGGGCAGCCACTGGTGCACAAGGGCCCTTGCTTGGTCACCAGCACAGTGAGCCCCATCTCATCAGGTTTAATCAAATTATAAAAGTATATAAAGTACCTTGCTCATGAAATTGTTTCCAAATTTGTGATTCAACTTTAGGAATGAAAATGGAGCTCAGAGTCCTCTGAGTTATTCAGCCCTTTTTATAAGCAGTGAAGTTGTCCTATGAAACAGGTTGATTCTAGATTGCAGTAAGGCCTGACTGTAGTAATCCTGAAAACTAAGCAGTGAAAGTGTTATGGATAATATTATGCAAAACACAATGAAGGAACTGAAGTATGTTTCTGATTTGCAATGCAACAGGGAATATATCAAAAGGTCCTGTTTCGCTTTGATACTGTGTAACAAAGTCTGGATGTGCAATGTGTGTATTGGTTATATTCTATACAAATCCTTAAAATGTTAACATTGTATTGGTTATATTCTATACAAATCCTTAAAATGTTAACATTGGAGTGGATTTGTTTGAACAGAATAGAGGTATGTTCAGTTCATTGGAAGACTTCACAATATTTGGTGATAACAAAGCTGAGAAATAATTTAAGTAGACATTTTGTTAAACATGAGAGACCTAATCTGTGTTTCAAAAATGTATTTGCATGGTTTGAGGGAACTTCTGTGACTGAAAGATGGTGAAAAAGAGGCTTAAAAGTAAGGAATTATACGGCAGTGAGACTTTAAAAAGACACTATGAATTTAATCCTATAAACCCTGTAGGAGTTACAGGACAGGACTTCAGCTGATACAAAGTTTTTGTTGCCCCACTAAAGTAATTCTCCTGTATTTATGGAGAAGATCTGAGTATTTGCATTCTTATATAAAAATTCATCTCTGCATGGAAGTCTGTGATTAGGGGTTCACCTAAATGCAGGTTATATGACACTGCTGTCAACTCCTTCTCACCCAGCCAGGTGTAATGCCCAGAGCTGAAGACCAGGACTGTACAGATCCAGTGCCGAAGAGCAGGTGAGGTGACGGACCACATTTTAAAGCAGGAAAAAATCAGATTAACCAGAAATAATCATGTGTGCCATCCTGCACACATCCTGCTCATGTGCAGGGAGATCTGCTCTGGCAGCTGTTTGCCCCACCTGTGCAACAATCATATGTTGGACTTGGTATATATGTGCACTTGCCCAATGCCTCAAAAAGCCCTTCAGGTAGTTGAAAAGTTAGTATTGCTGTGGCCCGTTTTTTGAAATGGATCTTTTTATTTCTTTTGTGAACCTCCTGACTCAGATATATATGAAACAAATGAACTTTTAAGGTTAGAAGGAAACCAGTTCATGTACTGACTTGCTGCAGGGACTTTGTAAGTAAGGAGAGACACTTCTGTTGCCTCTATGTCACTTTTTTAAAGTGAGATGGATAGCATGTAAATGTTGACATTTAGAAATATATTATTTGCTAAATTATTAGTGGGGTTGCTCCCTGTTATCTTAATAATTTTGGGGTGCTAACTACTAGCAAATTCTCCCTTTTTAGTAGTGGTGACTACTTTTAAAGTTATGAAGTTTTGTGAGTCATAGCATTACACGGAATTACATATAAATGCTAAAACCAGACACTTCAGTTTGCCTAAAAATTAGTAAGGTGAAATTCCTGGATAGTTGTGCCTGTAACTTGTAGAACAAGTAATTTATATGATTAGTGTGGCCTTTTTTTCTGTTTGTGCAATATCAATAATAGATCATAATTTCCTAATGGTGTTCATGTTTATTTACCAAAATGTCTTCTGAGCTTTTACCTCAAATGACTGCAATTTAAAAAGAAATTATGCTGTGGTATTTAATTGTGCCTGTTTGGTTAAGCAAAATAGTAGAGCTTTATTTTAATCACTGGATAAATTTTCACATGTTTCTAGAACAGGTTTGTGTGTCTGAATTTACCATTTTATGTCTATGAATTCTCATACCTTCAGTTTTGAAACTTTGTCTTCTGTTTGTGCCAACAAGTACCTGAATATTCTAAAAAGAAAATGCTAAGGAGTCTGCAGAAAATCAAGTAGATGATTTAGAATCTAAATAAAGAACTGGTACTTTTTTTGTGAAATTATGGGGAAAAAAGTGGGATAATAATACTGGAGACCAGGAATTAATTTAGTCATCTCCTAATTAGCATTAAAAGTGAAGAAATTCTGGAAATTATTCAGAAAGTGAGAATTGAAAGACTGATAAATTAATGTAACCCTTACAAATTGAACAGAGTATTGAATGCATTTTATGCATTTATTATAAATTTTCTCTTGAGTCAAGGGTGATTCTGTTGCTTTTAATCCCTTGACTGTTGATTTTTATTTTAAGGGGAGGATGTTTTCATATTTCATTTTTGTAATTTATTAGTTGGGTCTCTGAAACATCCCTTATAAACTTGAGCAGCTTCACAATATGGTACCAATAATTTAGTAGCTGCTGAAGTAGAATTAGGTTAGGACATTCTTAGGATGTTTTTTCTAAACCTAAAGTAAATAAAGGGGAAATTGTAATTTTTCTCTGTGATATGTTTCTTGAGGAATTGCTTTATGAGAGAGATGTCACGTTAAAGACTTGAGAAATTTTGGCAGGAGAAAGACTTGACTGTTATGGACTAATTTAGATAGAGGTTTATTTCACAGTTAATTTATTTGGATTATTGGGATTTTACAAAAGGAGTCTGGAGAAATACATTCATTTCTTTGAAGTGACTAAAGTGTATGGTATTATGATTGTTCTCACTTTACTGGGTAATGCACCTTTCTGATTTCCTTCTAATGGCTCCCTGGAATGTATTTATAACTTATAGGATCTTGCCTAAGCTCAGTATCTGAACATGTGTTCGTTGCTTGAGTGTAATATTAAATGATAATGGAAGACGAGTACTGTTCTGACAGATGCAGGCATTAGAGACCTCTTTTTTGATGACCATGAATAAATGCAGCTGATGGAAGATAATTGAATTCATTCACCTATTTATCTTTGTAGAAAAATGGGGCATAGATTATGAGATACATATATATGAAGAGAGGGGAAAATTGAGGACATATGCTGGGCATTCCAGTAGTGTAGAGAATGTGCATTTAAATATGCTTATGAGTAGGTCTATAAAGTTGAGCTAAACACAAAAAAATAAAAAAGTCAACCAGATGTGACCTTGTATGCCTTGTAAACCCTATTGAACAACTGCTTTTATTACTCTGAACACAGTGCTTTGCTAAATGTGATTATAGAGATCTTAAATCCATATTGGTTCAGGGTAATGCAAAAAGACCTCTGTTTAAAATCAGCAAGCAAATACATCCCATGTTAATAGAATCTATGTCGTCTAAGCTTGGCCGTGTGATTCTTATTATCATGGTTGCCTTCATCTTAAATTGTATAATTAAAATGTTCCTAATTACCAGCTCATTAGAAGGGGCTTTGAATGAAGCTGTTGAGAAATTTGGATGAGAAAATAGGATAATTTTATGGTTTCATTGTTCTTTGCTCTTAGTGATGCTCGTTTCACCCTCACAAGCTATCGCTGTGTGTGGTCACTTTCCTTT
Source organism: Cephalopterus ornatus (assembly GCA_013396775.1). Classification (NCBI taxonomy): domain Eukaryota; kingdom Metazoa; phylum Chordata; class Aves; order Passeriformes; family Cotingidae; genus Cephalopterus; species Cephalopterus ornatus. The sequence goes on along the minus strand of VZRE01003104.1, from coordinate 334,084 downwards.
GTTGCAAGGCTCTGTTCTCATCTCGTCATGACATCTGCTCACAGTCTGTGTTATGGATTTCACTGCAGTGTTGTTTTTCCTGATGCAGTCAAAGTTTCTTTTTAAAAAAATCCAGTTCAGAAGATGCAAACAATAACGTGAGAGTTAGAGATCAAAGTCTTTTATGCGAGTTCTGCTTTGCTATATTTCCTGGTTTTATATCACGGAACAAAACTTCAGTGGAGAGCATGTAGTTACTGCGACCTCTCCTTACACTGTTGTTTGCTGTTTTCCAGTATTGCTGCAAAATTTTACAATGAATGAATACTTCCAGTATTGCCAGTGTCAGTACTAGTCACCACAGTACTGTTGGCTCTGTAAAGCTGGCAGAGGCTAAGCTCTATTTCTTTCTCTTCTGTTCCTTTCCTGCTGTAATTGCATTTCCTGAAACTGAGACCACCAGACTTTCTAGGGAAAATTTAAGATTTCATGCTAAATTTTACACTACTTCCATTTTTCTTGTCATAATTTAGGAAAATATACTCAAGAGATTTAGAAAGTGAGGTAAGGTATCAGATGGGAGTGAAAGCCAAAAATTTTGTCTCTGAGCTCATGGAAGAGAGTCTCAACCCTTACAGAGAGACCCTTTTCTATTGCTGGCACTGCTTGTACTGTTCACTATGGCTTATGAAAAAGCATAATACAGAGAATGAATGACCTGATTCTTTTTTAATCTTGTATGTCTTTTCCTTCTTTGTACCTAGTACTTCATGCTTTCAACCCCCTCCTACTTCAACTTCAGCCTTTAAAATTCCCTTTAGATAATTTTTTCTGCTAACTAATGTACCAAAAGTAGATTGAGTTTGTCTTTGGGTTTAAGCTATGTCAATACTTGTCTATATAGAACATTTCATGAACTTCTCTCTACAAGGAGAATAGATAAAGGAAAAAAGATTGGGTTAGGAGCACAAAACATATGGAACAGAGAGGACAGACTTTCTTGATTTAACCACCCAAAGTATAAAAGGTTTGGCAATTTTTTTTTCCCAGAGATTCAGTTTGTTTTTCCAAAATGCCTAGTGGTGTAATATCTATGATGGAGTCAATTTTCTTAATTTCCTAAGACTAATGCTGTTTCTTGAGATGCAGAAAAAAAATCAGTGCATTTTAAAATTTATATTGTCTCCATTTATTGAATAAATCATCCTGACAGCTGAAGAAATAGCTATCTCCCTGCTGTGGGTATAAAAGATAGACTCATCTTTGTACTGAACCTCTAGATCTCATGCATGTTATTGTAATAGACATTACTGCTGAGACATGGAATAAAGCTTTCACCAAAGTTTGATTTCAAATGCAGTGGTTTTTGAAGCCTAAAGTGAGTGTTAAAGTAATAAAATGTTTCATATTCAGCTTTAGCACTGGACAATCATGGCAAAAAGGAAATATCGCTTCATTCAGCCAGGTATTTTGTATTTAATATTCTTTATGGTAGGCAGGGAGAATAAGAGATGCAGAGGTAGCATGGAGATAGCTACAATTTTCCTAGAATTTTGCTTTTTGGGGTGGTTCATAGAAGCTAATGTTCTTTTAAGATTTTTTCTTTTTTAATATTGCAAATTGTCATTGTTCTGTTAAATATAAATTATGAAGCTTCAACTCATTCCAGCTTCATTGTAACTTAGGGCCAGATGCCAAGCTCTGCATAAAGTGCACATCCTTCTGCCAGACCAGACTGTGTCAGCCTTGAAAACTCTTTAACATCAGGGTAGCTTCTATGAATAGCAACATTAGTAATTTGAAAGGATGCAAAATGTCTCCTATTCCCTGGAAGTTCACAATAACTTCTTTCATTTACTGAGATGTTTTACCACTTCTCTGTCCTTTAGAGAGGCGTGCCTCTATTCAGTCTGCTTGATAGTAAAGGATGTGATACCGGACAGTCATAAATGATCCTTTGATTTAAGGGGAGGCATTAGGCAGACTGAGAAGGTCAGTTCCATCGAACCATCTGCTACATAAAAACAGGGCTGAATTAATGTAGACTTGAGTAGCTGGACTGGTGAAGGCATAATTTATGAAAACTAAAATATAAACACTTCATTTTATGGGGCTTTTACAACTGGAAGTGCAGAGAATACTAGGAAATGACAGTGCCTAGAGGGACTGGTACCTAGAGTGAGGTTTAGAGATTCCATGCATCCATCATTTGTATGAGTTGGATTTTATTAAAATCAGCAGGCATTTACCACTCATATTCACTATGCTGATATCCCCTGTGCTATAAAAGCACTCAGACAAATACAAAGCAGTTGTCAAATCTCACCATAAATTGTACATTCCCGCGAGCTTGTTGCAGCGCACAGTTTCTTCAGAATTTCAGTCATCCATAGCAAACCAAAGCATGTTATCAAAGTTTCTGTCAAATGAGTATGCAGTGATGCACAAAGCATGTATTTTAGATTCTGGATTGCTAGGAGATTATGTAGGCTTACATAGACTAATATGAAAGTAAGCTCTTTCACATCTGTCCAGGAACTAATGTTATTTTTAAGTGACACTTCAGTATTCCTATATGTTTTTTGCTAGCAGAACCTCTCCTACTGTTGCAGATATTTGCAATGCACTTTTTAGATGATTGCGGCCACTGACAACTAGAAAATCTGAAAAGAGGTGTGTAAATGAACTTAGAGTGTTCAGCTGTAGTAGAAAAACAGGATAGGTTAGAATACTAGAAGTATTATATTAAAGGAAATAAAGTTTAAAATTTCATATGCTATTGTTCCCGAAAATGTTGCACTGTAGACATAAATTCAAGAAAAAAAAATCTGAAGTCCATCAAGAAAGAAGAGTGTCCTAAATATTTAGGTCCTGTGAGAGGCAAGTTGATTTCTGTTACAGAATACATCAAAATATATTTTAAAATTCCTTCATCAATTCTCCTTTTCTAAGAACCTCAGAGGCTTCTTCAGTTTCAGCTTTAGTTGCAGTCCTCACTTTGACACACAGGTAGATTCAGTAAAGGGGTGTAGTCAGCTACAAATAATGAAAGTCTCAGTCTACTGCTGTGTAGTGTGGCACCCCAAAGTGCCATCATCTTCAGGCTTGTGCTCTGAATTCAGTTCTTCACAGTGCTGGTTGAGGGTCTGTCTCAGACTGGTAAAGTAGGAGACACTGCACCGAAGGAAAGCTGCAGACTCTCATAGCTATTCTATGTTTGAGCCCTTCCATATTAAGGTACTCATCTGGTCCTTTCTATTGTGAGTACAAAAGGAATAAATAGTCCTGGAAGTAAAAATTAGAGCTCCCCGTCTTAGAGGGGAGCTGACAGAGCTCTTAGGCTGCAAAACTCCTCCTTGCCTTCCTTCAGATCCATAAATCTCTCTGGAGAGTGCAAGAGCTTTAACTGGCCAGATGGGCACTGTGACCACGTGATATTGCGGACAGGTCTGGATTTGGGGTCACTCAGATGCATTTTGCTTTGGAAAAGCACACTTCTGGACCAAGCTTAATCCCCGGGCTGATGGGCTGGACCGAGCTGATGGGTCAGGGCACAGCACTGATCACAGAGGTCAGGCCCAGCTTGCACGTGTGCCAGAGAGCTGTGGAGCACAGTGCACTGGTGTGCCACAGCCTCCTCTGACCTCTTGGGCATGGTACCTGCCTTTGCCCTGAGAAGCCTGCTCCTCACACTGTTGGTTACAGTGAAAAGCCATAGGGCTGCATTTCATGATGTGAGGAATGGTGAAGGTGTGGGAGTTGGAAGAGAAGAGACCAACTTGTGAATCCCATTAAAGCTAAGCTGTCTGCCAGCTGCATGCTGGATTCTTCAGCTCTGGGCTGATCATCTGAAATGCCATCCTGGCCTGCTGTTTTTAGGTATGGAAGGTTTTCTCTTAGTGGCTGAACCAGAACCCTGCTCATTGCACACACCCATGCCAGGCTTTGTCAGGGCAGACACAGCTTTATTTACAAACAGTCCGGGTAGGTACTGTTCAAGCTCGTCTCACCAAAGCTCTTTATTAAATAGTAAACTGAACCTTGGTAACCAGAGTTGCCAATGTCTGTCAGAAATATTAATCTCAAAAAGGGAGATAGCTGCTGCTTTAACAAATATTATCCCCAATGAAACACTTCCTTAAAACTAAAACAGGAAAGTGTATTTTAGGAGATATGAATTGTGCTATAGGGTTTCCTGCTGATTTGGTCTATGGCCTCTGCTCTTCTCTATCTACAAAACTTAGGTGGTCTTATATCATTCAATGGTTCAGTGATGCTTATGTCATTAGTAATTCTCAGATGCTCCTCTGAAAGTTGCATAGTAGGATAAATCTTATACGTGTTTCTGTACAGTTTGTCAATAGACAGGGAATTTCAGGCTTTTAAAAAAATATTTCTCTATTAAAATGAAGATGCATCAGGAACACTGATTTTATGATGATGGATGCTGAATGAAGGCTTCAAAATAGATAGAGATGTATGTTAGTTATGTGTTGTTGCCCATTTCCTCTGGAGGTTTTTTCCCCTCGTAATTTCTGCATGGATCTCTTCCTTTGGCAGGCTCCCAGAACAGCAAGTAACCATACTAGGCTGTTGGGCATATGCTGTTAAAACTGATTGTCCGTGGCAGTGTTCAGACAATTTATATATTCCCTAAGACTTATTTTAAAAGGTCTTTTTGTTCACCTTTATCTTGAAAGTCAGTTTCTACAAGCAATACTGAGAGATTTTGATTTACTGTTATGAGTGATTGTTTTAAATGTGCTGGCACTTTCACAGGAAGATGAAAAACTCCTGTGTTATGTTTTTTCAGTCCTGCCTGGGATTTCAAATACATAAGGCAGACTGTGCTTTTGCTGTATAAAGACTCCTCTGACATTCCCAATGACATTTAGGTATGGATTAATATTTTGGTGATTATTTTTGGGCTAAGCATTACTAAATACAAAGTCTGAGTGTGCTGCAAACCTTTTATTCAGAGAATTATTCATTCTTATTATCTGTAAAAGGATCTATCATTCCATAATTTCATGACAGTCAAATAATCAGCAGTTACCTACCTGAACTGGATTATAAAACACTAAGAACCTATGAATGCTACAGCTTTGTTTGTAGTAGGATTATTTAGATTTTGAGGTTTCTGTCCATCAGTTGTTCTATAGAAAACAACAGAGGTGAGAAATTTGGGGAATGCTGAATCAGTGCTGAAATATTTGCAGTAGGAAAATGCCAAACTAAGTTTACAAATATTTTATATTCATTAAGAATAAAGATAAATGAGTATAGATAAAGACTGGGTATATAGAAAGATAATACCATTAACCACTCACCAGGCAATACTGCCTCTCCATCCTTTTATTCAGAAATGAATGTTGTGTGAAGCTACCACAAATGTAATCACTTTTATCTCACTGGATTTTTTTTCTGAATAAATATTTCATTAAGACATTCTGTTTTATTTATGTGTGCAACGTGTATTTTTCTGAGAATGATTTGGCTTTGATTTAAAATTCTTCATACAGGATATTCTTGTTTCTAAGTTCAAAATTACATCTTAGAGTAGAAAATGAGGTTTTTTATTGATTTTTAAAATTCAGTCCTCAGCATGAAAAGAATAAGTGCTCAAACTAAACATTTGTAATAGCTTGAATTCTGACTTTTTTTTAAAATAGAAATATGCTGGGTTGAATTTTATTTAGGACAAGATTTTCAATTTCTCAAAATAAACAGTAGTTGCTTACCCAGTTCTACAAAAGTTCTATTTCACACTGAGCTGCTCCTAGCTATACATAACCTTTAGTGAAGGAGACTTCTAGAAAATTAAAGTCTGACTTTTGGTCTAATTTTGTGGTGACTAGTACGAAAAATTCAGAACATCTCAGTTGCAGAATACCATGGTGCTCCAGGCATCTAAAAAATGAGAACCTCGGTTTTGCTTTTAATTATCGTCAGTGATCTTTTAAAATGTGGGTTTAATGGTGCAATGAGTACCGCAGTTTCTCTAAGACTGGGATATTACTGAGGACATCTTTCTCTGGTTCAGTGATCCCAACAGATGTCCTTTATCTCTACTTTTTCTACAACTTGAAATGAACTGAAATGTGTTTGCTTTAGTTCAGGCCTTAGCCCTTCTGTGTATAAGTAGAAGCATTGGTTACACAAATACCTGCTTGAGAAGTTTTATTTTGTGCATAGTTTGAGTGACATGAGCTGTCTTTTCTTTCCACCTTACTACATATATGATTGTCACATGGCAGAATTTCCCAATTCCTTTTAACTGCATGGTGATATAGTCATGGGTGTGGTTTTAGGTGCTGTAGGATGGGAAGTCTCTGTGGGATGTAAAAATCTATTTCCTAGCCTTTTACCAGAGTCTTTCTAACTTTGATAAGACTAGATAATTATTAGCTTTTGAATGCTATATTTAGAGACACATAGCTTCATATTTATGTGAACTATTAGGCAACTATTAACCTAGAACTAGTCTAATATCAAAGCTTTCCACTTATCAGAAGTTTTTCTGATGTACTCTGAATCTTCTGCAAAACTGGGCAGTTGTGTGATGCTATGGTGCTGTCCAGAAAACTCCATGGTTATCAATTTCAGCATAGGTATTTATATAAATATTCATAGGTGTTTATATAAACTCTTATCTTGGCATGCATAATTCTTCACAATACATGCTTCAGACCAGTGAAAAAAATCCTCACCAATTGAAAAACACAATTCTAATGAAGCCAATTTATACTTTGCATGTTGTAAGAAATATCCTGAATTATTATTCTCTAAAAAGTAAAATTTGTATGTACATATTTGCAAGGATCTGAGAAATATTAGCCACACATTGATATCAGGACAGAATAGTTGTGTCAGGTTTTTAATTATTATTTTTAAATTCCAAGTAAGTAGTTGGGTTTTTAATGATAGCAAAAACAGCACTTTTGTATCTTAAGAGAGTCATAATGACCATTGAAATGCTTGGATTTAATTAAATAAGTGGCTTTATTTAAGTAAAAACCAGGAAGAGAAACAATAAAGGTAACTCAGCATCTTACAGTGGACTGTAAAATGCCACAAAAATTCTGGAAAGAACATTGCCCAAATTGAAACTGTTGAAGTTGGTAGGAATCTTGTATAACCTAGCGCTCAGCTATTGCAGTTGTGAAACCCACGCATGAAGAAAAGAGTACAACAATACTTTAATCTTTTTTTCTTGTATCCCAGAGTGTTCTGATATACAATTTTATTGTGTTTATAGTGTCTTTTGGCTATGCAATGTTAGCAATTGTCCATTGCCTTTTACTCTTCCTTCCTTTCTCATTTATGCATTAAAAATCATATATGATTTTTATCAGATATGCCTCTTATTTCTCTTGACAATCTCAATTTATAGTTGAGCTAGAGTACCCAGCTGTAGCTAGTCATGGTTCTCAACTACTGCTTGTGTGTGAGGCCAAATTGTACTTTTTATGGACTTCTTAAGGATGTTAGAACAGAGCTTTGTCTAACTCCATGTAACAGTCTTGACCAGCTCCCCTGTAACCTCACCAAGCCTTTGTCATGTTTGCTAAGTCAACCAAAAGTCTTTTCCAAATACCTTCTGCATTCCTTCACAGTGAAGCAAATGTCTTTGTCATGCATTAGAGCATAATTTGGGTAATGAAATTTCTAATCTGTGTGCATTTAGACAAACTTGATGACCTATAAGAGTAGAAAATGCTCAAAAAATTAAAACATCCAGTCACTTGCATGTTGGTACCTCTTACCTTATTGTTTAATTCTTTTGGATGCTATGATCCTCCTGAAATACACACAGAATGTTGAAGTTCTGTGTGGTTTACATTTTAATAGAATAGATGTATGGCTGATTGTTAGCACCATGATTGACATAATCCTAACATGCAGTGGGTGAAGTTTGATCCTTGGAACCATCTGATTTGTATGAGCTACTTATGCACTAATATGTAGCTAGAGGTATGATAAATGTGCTATGTGATGACATAAAGAGCTCATATTAATACCTTGATACTACATATGGAATGAAAAAGACCTTTTCTCTAATAATGTGTACAAAGACTGTCATGGATATTTTGTTATTTTTAACTGCATACATGTGCAGTAAAATGAAACCTAATATTGATATAGCTCTGAAGTAAATGAAAAGATTATTATTATCATCGCAAGTATTGACTAGTGTGCATTTAAGTAACTTGCAGATTACTTTCCTCTGAATTTGAATTCTATTTAGTTTATCTCCCTTTAGATTTACCAAGAAATTTCCTTCATCTCTTTTCCTGTCTGCAAAATAGATATATACCTAAATATAAAAAATTAAAACTTTTCCAGTAAACATGACCAAGCCTCTGCCAGAAGCTTCCCTGAGGTAGGACATATACATTATGGTTAACCACAATGTTATCAAGCTATTTTTAATCAGTACTTCTATTCTGAGTCACTGTTCCATTAGTGACTTGTGTGATACTAACCCAACTTTTTGGGTCAAGGATCCTGTGCAGACCTTACAGTTACCTTTCTGAACAGCTAATAATCTGTGGAAAACAGGAATGTTGGCTCTATGGAGACATGAAGTAGCATTATAAGTTTAAAATTATTAGAAAATAGCAAAAAAAAAAAGAAATTATAAGAAGGTAACCAGGCAGATCAAGAAAGATTAAAGATGTTAAATGCTTCCCATTCCTAATCTCCCTGCTCACAAAGGTGTCTCCGCAGCACCTTCAGCATGGCCAGTCACTGTGGTGGGAAGTGTTTTCCTTACTTGCCTGTCATGCCCTATTGCAATTTTAATTTTATGGTTATAGTCTGTCCCCTTAACAGAATGTGACATATTAGCTTTTTCTTCAGAAATATTAAACCTGGGATATGAGCTTAGCCATTCCCATATATTGGCAAGAAGGCCTCATATGGTCCAACATTTCATCTTGGTAGCTTCAGTGCTTTGAATAGACGGAAACATGATAACTCTCATAGCAAACTGGGGATAAGCAAGGTTTGTGCTCTGAATATTATTAATTATGAATTAAAGGGAGCTTGAAACTGAGGGTATAATTGGTGAATGGCAGTGCCCATCCCTGGCCGCTGTATAATCACTTTGCCGCCTGGGTGAGTGTGACACAGGAGAAGCTTGGGTGACTCCCTGGGTTCCTCATTGTTCTGCTGTTTGGTTATTTCACCCAGGGATGCTCTGGATATGTTGTACAGTCAGAACTACACCAGATGCACCAAGAAGAAAAACAGAATTATTAAACACTTTTTTTTTCTTTTTTTTTTTTTTGAGATACTTCTCAATTTCCCAGAGCATCTGTTGTTATTTTGGGGGAGGATGTATCTTCTGATGGTATTTCACAAAGATTGTTGTGTAATTGGGCAGGTATTAATGTACAGTCAGTTTATTTTTGTGTTTCAGTATCATTGTCTTGTGATGTCCAAAATAACTGGGCTTCAGACTTCAGCTTTGAGCTTGCATAGTAGGAAACATTTAGAACACTGTGATTATTTCATACCTGCCAATAGAACTCCTAAGTGATGGTCTTGCCCCTTTACAATGCATAGAAAATTATGGAATAAACCAGAAGATACAAGTTCTGTGACAGGTTAGATAATTTTTGTGCTAGTTTTACAGGAATAAAAATAATCATCTGCATAGAATTAAAAAATTCAAGTGCCTTTTTATCTCTAAAACTGAAAAGCTTGAAGGATGTGCAGTCACTACTACATCTAAAATGGGCCTTTGTCTGTCAGTGTTGCATTGGTTTAAATTTTCTCTCTCATTTTTTCTAGAGGTTTTCCTGTAAATAGGATTTCTACCATGTATGTTAGGAAGTAGTTGGTTTTCATGTAAAGCCCCTGTGTTTGGATTTGAGAATATTTACTGGTCGTGGTAGAAATGCTCATGCTTTGCTGAAAAATAACAGCAGTAGTCCTGTGCAATAATGTCACCACAGTACTTGGTCCAAGATAAAGTAAAAGGAGAATTAATCATGTGTCCAACTTTTGCCTTGATTATTTTTCTTCAAAGCTTTTTATCAGATATTGCTAATGCATATTCTTTTAGGTGAAAACAGTTAATGGTTTAACACATCTCACCCTGAAAGTATTCTACAGGGTTTGACGGATACACAAGACACCTGGAAGGAATGTCAGCTAATTTATATCTGAGCTGACGCATAGCTGACTTTTTTTTTTAACAGAATATTTTTTTGGTGTCACTTTACTTGGGCCAGAATCAATTTTGTAGGGAACTATTTTGCAGTTTGTGCAGAATGAACGTGTGGTTTTGATTTGTCTCCTATTAAGATGGTCTTGCACAGTAACTGTGAAAACTGCCTTTACCTGATGCCTTTTATGGTCCTTCTGTCAAGATTAAAGAGATAAGAAAGGCAGATCCTCAGGCAACTGAACATGTGGAGTTTTATAGCTTGCCAGTGAGAAGAGAGTAAGTTTGATTCTCACGATGCAGTGTCTGTTCTGTAAGCAAACAAAAATTGCTCATCCACAGATATTTGTTTGGACATTTTCCCCAAAAGCTGTTTTCATATATGAAAACCAAAAAGTTTAAAGGTATTTTGTAGCTTGGCAACCAGAAGATGCCCAGGCAGTCAGAGAAATGCTGATCCTATATTTCATTAACTTGTATGTCCTCTTTAATGTAGAGGACACGGTTATGCTGTGTTGTATCTTTTATAGGGATATCAGGGTGCTGATTTTTACAACACGGAAAGAAGAAATAGAAGAGTCATCAGGACAGGAACCTTTCTATGTTAGTAGCCTAAACAATAAAATCTGCCTTAGAATTACCACTTCCCAGCAGCATTAATTCCAACAAAGACATAAAAGTACTCCTGAGCAGCTTATACACAAATAGAAAGAAATAATCACTGGTTGACATGTTACTAGCATTTTTTTTTTTAATTTTATTTCATCTATTTCCTAAGTTCAGTCTAAATGTGGAACTTTTTGAAAGCCATTTATAAGTGGTGTATACACTTATCCTATTATTCATTAATAGGATTAACGAGTGTACCTCCTGTATTAAGCTTTGAAAATGTACCCCTTAGGTCCCAAGCTTCCTTTTTTGTCAATTGATTGTCAAGATAATCCACATATACGCAAAAATAAGCCCCTAATATATTCATTCATCTATAACTTCAAACACAAATAGACAAATTAATATATTGTGAAGATCAAAGTACTAGTGCATTATTAAAGTTGCAAACAGCTTTCTTAGCTCATAATGTTCTGGCTGCTGGTTTTTTTCCTAAACTGAGCAGATACTGATGTCAAAGACAGACATCATGTGTTTCACTTTAAAGATCCAAAGTTGTTTCGAATGCAGGTTCATTTTCAGAGGTATCACTGGTGTTCCTACAGGACTAAAGCTTTGCAAAGGCAGGTTTTTCCCTCTATCTGAACCTAAAAATGTGCTAGAATTGCTAAGAACAAAACTTAAGAGCTATCAATTAAAAAGAAACACTAGACTTCCTAATAATGTCGTACTTTTCTTGTGTTTGAAGTCCACTTCATAAATTTCAGAGGCAAAGTGCTTATGTCTTCCAGCAGTTTTCAAGCTGGGATGTAGCTTAAATGGTGAGTTAGAGTTGGGTTTTTTTTTTATTTATTTCTACACTGAGGTTGTGCCAGATGTGTCATCTAGTCAGCTTGCTTGCTTTGCCTCTGAAGAGGTCACGTCTGTATAGTATTATTTTACATCCGCAGGGTTGTTTGGGGTTTTTTTTACTTGCATATTTTATTCTCCAGAGATTTAAATTTGTTTTCTGAAGTGTTTTTTACTGCCGGAGAAAAAATAAATTGCAAAAGCACAAAACATTTGCTACCTCTCTCTTAATGACTTTTCGCTTCAGTGTTTTAATCGTTCATCAAATGATTCTTCTCTGCAAAATTATGTTGTTATAGAAGACAGGCTGGCCATCTGCAAAGATAAATTCCAGAGGTCTTATATTGGCTTAATGAAAATGTGAAAAAATATTTTAATTTTGCAATCAATAATACATTATTGATCTTTCCCTGAGCTGAACTCTTGACGCATTAGCAAAATCTAACATTATGTTTCTAATGCAATTCTAACAGAAAAATGGGTTTTGGTCTATGCAAAATGTTTGTTATTCACTAATACGACACTTAATGTTGACTGATTAAGTTCAAGAACAGAATAAATTTATCTTTGTGCGTATTTTCTTGATGTCCTAGAACAATCTTTGAGACACAAAATTAGCATGGTCTTACGAAAGTAAAGTTGGGGAATCAAAAAACATTTTGCAAAATATTTTACATAGGTGTATATTTTCAGAAACAAAAAACTCCACAACTTCATATGAAAATCAGTGGGAGTTCAGACCTAGTTAGGCTTATGCAATTTTAACCATTGTATTTCTGTGTCAAAATATGTAATGTAATTTTTTTTTTTAATTTGGGTTTGTTCTGCATATGGATATTATTGAGATGATTTTTATCATATATGTGAGTCTAAACCGTTCTTGTTTTATCAGTGCGGTGGATTAGCTTCTGTCTTTTAGGACATGATTGAAAGTAAGAGTTATCTGCTTCTGTGCGTATCTTTTTGTGTGGTTTTTGTCCTTTTTGTTGTAGCAGATGAAATAAGCACAGCTAATACTCTTGGCTATAGAAATATATTTTGATAAACTTGTAAAACAGAGACTAATTAAATGACATGGTCTGTATGAATGAAATGAAGGCAGAAGTCTAAATGAAATTAGATAGCTGATACCATGAATGGAAGAGGTCTGGACTGTACTTTTACTCTACACAAACTTGCCAGAGCTAAACACAAGTATTTTGTGACCTTATAGAAGCCTGACATTTGCATTTTTTTTTTAGTTCTGGCTCTTACTAAATGCATTCAGTTTTCTGCCAATAAGTGAAGAAAAAAGATGTGCAGAAAGGACAGTAGAGGCATATATAGCTATTTTGCTACTGAATCTGGGTATTTTGTGTCAGTTGTGGGTTAACCCTGGTAGGCAGCTATTTATCCATTTCAAGGAAAGTAGGGAGTCATTGTGCATAACAGTTACTTGGGGAGACAAACACTGCTACTCAGACCATCCCTCCTTCCCCTTTCTTTCCCCCAGCTTTATCGATCAGCTTGATGTAATGTGGTGTGTGGGGGATATTCTGCTGGTCACCTGAGGTTAGCTCTTCTCAGCTGTGTCCCCTCCCAACTCCTCCAGCACCCTCAGCCTACTCAGTGGCGGGGCGCTGTGAGAAACACAGGTGGCCTTGACGCTGTCAACGCTGTTCTGGCCACAAGTTCAAAACACAGCACTGTACAAACTGCTATGAAGAAAACTAGCTCTGTCCCAGCCCAAACCTTTTACAGTGTCTGAAAGGCAGGGACAAAGTCAACAGGCAAAGAATTAATCCAATAAATAGAAAATAGGTGGCTGTACTAGCCTGACCAGAAGAGAACAAAAGTTCCTGTGTGAGCTACCGAGAAGTTGTGCCTTAACTATAAGTGCTTTGGCACAGTAAAGAAAGCAATAGAGTGGCCAATAGCATGGTGCATTTCATTGTACATCCAGGGGTTATCACGGAGGAATATGCAAGCTTGACTTTACGGAGGACTGGACCTATATATGTTTCTCACACTCTCCTGCAGTTCTTCTGTAACATGAAAGCATTCAGTGCTCATTTTTGTATGGATGGATATCACTGTCATTTAAGCTTGTATAAGTAAAACAAGGAAGAGCTGTTTCATTCTATGAGATATGATGCTTGAGTAAAGCCAAATTTCACCTCTTTGCTTTGCAGTGGAGGCATCACCATTATGTTTAGCTGAAGATCTGTGCAGTTTGTTTTCATCTGGCTAGCAAACTGAAGAGCAATTTCATGCCAGACCTGCAGCCCTCTACAGAGGACTAACCCCTGCATAATACATAATTAACTGTAATTTTATTATAGCTTCTCAGGTTGCCATCATGAAAACTGTATTGGGTTTGTTCTTTAATACATTGATTACAATAGATTATTCAGTAGCAGAGAGACCAGGCACAGCTGAGCAGTATTGCCATGCTCATGGCATCAGGGCTACTGTTCTTAACTTTATTTGAGAAGGTAAAAAATGTCTTACTGATAACGCTGAGCTTGATGATGCAGAAGGTGGAGAGAAAAGAAAAAGGCAAATCCCTCTGATAACTGACAAATCCTATTTATTTGCCTGTCTTTCAAAAGGCTATGTAAACAGATTGTCAACATTTTCCATTTTTTCTTTGAATTAATGCAGATATTCGGTTTGTTTGTGTCTCCTGCCTTGAGGATTCTCCTCTTTTTCTTTGCCATATTCCTCAAGTAATCATTCACACATTTGCTTCAATCCTTGTTCTATTCTTGCCTCCAAGATGCCATTCAGTTTGAGTTTGAACAGTTTAACTTTGGCAAGCTAAGTTTTTTTCAGTTTGTTTCCTTCTTGCCACCGTCCCCCTATGTTTTTGAAGTCAGCCTTTTGGAAGAATATGAAACACCACAGACAATCATAATTTTGTGTTAATGAATATGTTGTCAGTGAATTAAAATTCTGAAGTGAAGTTTTCAGATAATTAAATATAAAAAGATATCAAAAACTGCATCAGGCCCTGCTATTTTGATGTTAGGTTCTATTTATTTGACACTGCCCCTTCAGCTTTCAGTATTATGCAGATTTTCTGCATTAACAGTAAAATCTAAAAATCAAGAATGAACGAAAAGCATATTCTGATCAGTTAACCATGGAAAAATAAAATCCTGTAGTTCAGCACCTGTCTACAAACCAAAAGTAATTGAATAAATTTTCAGGTTGTGGTCTCATAGTCTTGAGTAGCTGGAAATTATATAACTGCTGCTGTAACTACTTAAATGCATTCTTTGTGATCTAACTGCTTTTTCTTTAAACGATTATCTGTGTTCCTCACTTAGCATTCCCAGTGCATCCACTTAGACTTCCTTACACAACTCATCTTGCCCTCGCTTTAGGACAGACTAAAGTGATAGTGCTGTTGTGCTCTGAATCAGGAAGTTACTACTAATAATGTGTAATTTATTTGAAATTCAGGTAAATGCCATTTAGGTTAACATCCAGCTGGTGTGAAATAGGTCTTTGAAGGCACACACTAGAGCTGGTCTAGGCTGCAAGTGCTGCCTCCTGTGCCATTGAGGGTTCCCTATATTTGTGCAAATATTCTGCATATCAGGGTAGCAGTATATAGCAAACAGGGAGCATGGGCACAGGGTTGTGTATTCCACCCTAGGCTGTGCTATTTTGCACACTGATAAATAGTCAGTTGCTTTGATTTATTTTTGTCACAGAAAATGTATACGGCAAGATTTAAGGGATATAGAATAGTCCCTTTTAAGGTGAAGGGACAACGCTTAATGGCTGCTATTTGGCTGACAAAATGTTGTATGTAAATTAATGCATTTTGCCTTTTTCTGTGGGAAGATGGTAGGTTGAAGCAAACCTAAAGATATTTCCTCCCATTATGATTTCGTAAAGCAGCATAGCAAGTTGTCAGTCTGTACACTGTCCTAATGGGACACATTTTTTGACTGCTGGGTTGCTGCATGGTGCTAAAACTATGTGAATTATAGCTCAGTGCTGTATCCTGGTGAATCAATGTTTACAAGTGTCTGCAATCATACAGATCAGATTCCTGAGTGACTCTGCTTTTGAAGGATAATCATTTCAGGCTTCTTAATCTCCCTTCCTTTAGTGCAGATGTCTAAAAATAAAGGCCACAGTTGTGCTTAACTTTATGAAATCCAGCATGCAACTTTTAACTTGGCTGACTTCAGTGGCTGCATCCAGCCACCTCTTCCTCCCCTTTCCCAAGGAAAATAGATTTCCTGACCCACGTCCATTTCAGTCTCTCTCATGATGCTCTCCAGCTCTCAGTGGCTGAAGTGTCTTCTATTTTGTCCTTTGCCAACCTCCTTTTGCCAATATGTAAAGATGTTGCTATTTGCTCTAAGAAACTGCTTGATATGTACTTCTGCAGTAAGTCTGTGAAACATTACTGTCCAAAACCAGTAGCTGAGGTACTCTTTGAAACTGAGAAGCCCTTACACCCACCTTAATGGAATTGACTCAGCATATCAATTTGAAACCTCAACCTCACTGCTGACCCCTATATTGTGTCAGTGTTGGGGTTTGAAATATAGCCTTGGATCATGCTTGTTTCTGCAGTTAACTTTATTCTCCTGCTTTTTTTAATAAATATATGTTAAAAGAAAACTTATATCAAATTCCTGGAAAGGAATGGATTAGGTTACTGAGCACTCCCCAAACCTGTTTTTTTGATTATGGAAAATAAAGCAATATGAGCAGCAGCTGACTTGCTGATCTCTGTCTTCACTTAAAAGTCAGAGCTCAGGTATTAATTTACAGGACTGAATACTTTTTTGCACTAGAGTCTTTACAGTTCTGCCATTCACAGTTAATACTGATACTTTGCAGGGCAGGAAATATTACTAGTGAAAGAATGCATCACCGCTGATTCTGCTTTTAATGGAGTTAGTGAAAGTTTAACTATTGCTTGTAAAAGGAGGAAGATTAGACCAAAAAGATTTATGTGCTAAATATGTATCTGTAAGATACAGATTTACACCATTATTAATATACTTTAAAAGACTGTCCCTTATTTCCTAGGGCATTGTCTTGGTTTTAGTCTCTCCATAATCAGTTTCTATTTATAGAGCAGATCAAGGTAAGTAGCCAGCAGATGTCTAAAAGATACATGTTTTTGCGTGTAAGAGTTTTCTTGCTTTAGCTTTATGCAAATATTAATGCTTTTTAAAGGACTACAGGAGGCATATAGACTCTTATTTTTTTCTGTATGATTAATACCAGCCATTTGTTTTTTGCTTTCATTTGTAAGTGCTTCAAACTTGGCCACAGAAAGGAAAAATGGGCTTATATGTATTTAAGTACTCATAAAGATTAAAAGAATTGCAATCTTCATTTTTTTATTCGCCTACATCACAATAATGGATCTGTAATATGAAAGTTCTAATTTACAAAGTGCTATTACCAGGACTTGTTTCCATTTTTCATCTTGAAAAAATATTTTATTTCCAACTTAAGTTCTTACTACATATTTCTAAGTTCCCTTATATTATAAACACTTCTATGTCTCAAGAGAGAGATAGCTTTTGACTAAATAAAATTCTTTCCTGCAGTTATGCTACTGAAATTTTAATAAAATAATGTGTTGAATTAAAGAAAATAATGTGTCGAATAAAGAAAAAGGAGTGATAAGTAGAGTTCCTATCACCGTAATCACAAAGTTGGGTGTTTAAATGCATGTTCCTGTGAACTGTATTCTGTATGCTAGTATTCTTGAATATTCTATTTTGTATAAATTCAGTATCAGTTAAAAGATAGCACAAATAAAATGTAACTATTCCATTTTAATGTGATGCCAATAATGAAGTGGTAAATGCATAAACCAAAGGCATGTAGGCATTCTAGATATCATTAGTGTAGAAATGAACACTGACATATTTAAAGTGTGAGCCCTTTTATAGAGCAACAGCAACCCCCCCTTCTTGACCTTCGAATGACCTCACTTTCCACACTGCCTTAAAGATTAGATAATAATGGAAATATCCTTTGCTTATAGTATCCCGTAGAACACATGGGCTTTAGTAGTGGCTTTTGTATTTGTGCTATGCAAAATTTCTCAAAAAATTAATTTCAGCCTTTATATTGTATCTTCCATTTTGGATTGTAAGAGAGGAGGGCTTTCTTAGGTTTTCTTTTCCTGTTAAACACTTACATTTAGTGTAAAGAGTCAAATCCAAATCTTTAATCATTAACAGGCCAAAGAACTGTTGAAGAATAAAAAAAGTCAGTCAACAGTTTAATAAAGGCTATATAATCCAATTAAAGCATATAATTGTATGCATTTATACTGTTGTGTTAGCTATAAAGATCTAAGCCAGTCTATAAATCATACAGTTATGTAGGTACTTACCATTTTAAAAGCAGCATCAAGTGGAATTGGTGGAAAATCCCCAAGGTGTAATCAATAATTGATTAAAATGGTGAGCTGTTATGGTATTATTTTGAAATGCACCATCTGAAATCAGAAGAAATTTACTGACAGTTTTATATTTTGTTGAAAGAAAGACTGCTCAGACACATATTAACAAAAAAATCCGTGTCAGTTGCCTTCTACAGAGTACAAGGAGAGTGATTTATTTTGAAAATGTCTTTCTGCTGGGTAACTAGGTAACTTACACTGTGCTACACGACAGAGCTTGGATTTCATTTTGTGAAGCTGGATTCCCGTGCAATGAGTGAAGGAAACAGATGGAGGAAGAGGAGAACAGATGGGTATCAAAAAAATTACAGCCACTGTTTTCAATACCTGTGCATTAGCTGTTGTAAATCAATTTATTTTCATTTACTGAAACAAGAAAATCAAGATTATTAAGCCAAAGCATTACAGGTCCCTAAACCACTCTATGTTGTAAGCATCTGTTTTGTAGTAGTTATTAGGAGTTCTAGATGAGCGACATCTGAGAATAAAGTTTTCTGTGGGCAAGAACATCACCCCAGGTCCAGTCATTTCATTCTGTTAGGGAGATTTAAACATCTCTCTTTCAGTGGAGGGAAGGTTAGTTGGTTACCAGTTGTTGTGTTGGACAGCTGTAAAATTTTCCTTGTAGTCAAGAGTTGGGCTACTGAAGTGATGTAGTGAGTGCTAAGGGGCTGCTCCACCATGAAGGCTTCAAGCAGCCTGGAAAGGAGCTGAACCTGTAGAACTCAAAGTAAAGGCTAAGGGTGCAGGAGGCCACTTTCTCTCTCCTGCAGCAGCTTTGAATTGCAAGACATGAATGGGGGGTTAGTAAATCAAAACAGTATTACTGTTTATATATATATATACACACCATTAGTCCTCATTTGCTGCATGGCACAGCTGCTCTGTCACATACTTGACCTTGACTTAATTTGATCATCCCTGCGGTTAAATAGGAAGTTCAGCTGTGAGCCAAATAATTTCTTATACCCCTCATCTCACCAGTTACTGCTAGCTTGTTGCTGATAGTGTTGAATTTTTATGTGAACACCTGTCCATTAGAAATTGGATGGTGTTCATCAAGACAATTTACACTCATTTTAGAATGTCTTGCAATTAGTGGACTTGCAAAATTTGTAGAATGCAAATAGAAATCACCCTTGTATTAAGAACATTTGCGAAATGAAGAAATACAGGTCAGAATATGAAATTGCTCTCTTTTTTGCTGACTTTATATCAGGAAGTTTTATGCCTAGAGGTACTGCATGAATTGCCACTGTATTTTGGTGCAGCAAAAGCAAAAGTATGAAAAAGTCTTGAGTACCTTGGAATTGATTCTTTTGTCAGATTTTA
Source organism: Cephalopterus ornatus (assembly GCA_013396775.1). NCBI lineage: Eukaryota > Metazoa > Chordata > Aves > Passeriformes > Cotingidae > Cephalopterus > Cephalopterus ornatus. The sequence continues at coordinate 314,705 of VZRE01003104.1, read as the reverse complement.
TCACAGTTCTTTTTAAATTTTTCTGTGAATAGTTTGAATTAAAAATCCACAGTTTTCTTGATTTTTTTTCCGAATAATTTTCTAATTAAAAAGAATTTAGAGGTTAGACTGACTGCTTTTGTAATAAATCAAATACGGTGTTGTCATATGTAAAAAGATTGGTTAGACTTTGTCTCTCAATCTATTAAATGCAATTTAGAGCAAAATGTGGCAAACACAAGTTTTTACCTTTGTTAGGTGTTTGGAGATTACCTCCCCAGTACTATCTCATTCAAGGTGATCATTGTAGTGCTGGCTATTGTCAGTGCTAGAGGCTGGGTTACAGTCTTCAGCCATCAACAAATCCTGTTCAAAATGCATCATCTTCTCCTCCTACCTTTAAGGAAATCTCTGTTGGATGGGGATGTAGCCTATAAATCAGGCAAATAATTCAGGAGTGTGATGGGATAAATAGGAAGCAAAATGGTTTGCCTTGGTTTCATAACTGAAGTGGAAGAGAAGTCATTGCTCAGTTTCCTTCAGCTAGGAAATATTAGCAATCTGAATCCATTTTCACAATGGCTCTATTTATGCAGATGCAAATATACTAGTTTTTAATTACAATTTTTTGAGTTGTAGAAACATAAACACAGTTGCCATTATTTTTTTTCACTGTCTGCCCACAGTAACTGAGCTGCTTCTGCTTCCCCACCAATCACTCCTTTTCCAGTCTGAGTTTGGAATAAAAGAAATGTGAAATATTTCCTTTAAGAAGGTAGGAGATGAACTGTAAACTACACAGCATTCTTAAGCCATTGACCTGAAAGAGACCATTCAAAAACCTTGACCAAGGTCAAAAGAGTGAGAAACTATTTCTGATTTTTATAGTTTAAAGTAATCAAAGTAATGGAAAGTAATTATAATAATAATTTTAAAAGCATAGAATTGATTTAGAAATTAAACTGAGATTGGAATTTACTATTTGCTGGTATAATTCTTTGGAAAACAAACAACCTTACTCTTAAATCCCTATTAAATGTAATAGTCACTAATAAGTCTGCCCTAATAGATGACCCTTCAGCCCACTGAAATCTTGCAGCATGTAGTGTCAGGAACATTTTGGATACTAATAGGGAAGAGCAGTCTAACTATATAAGTTAGACTCGAAGAGTCCAGGGAAAGGGAAAAGGCCATGCTGCCGTCAATAGTTCTCAGCAGAAAGTTTAAGTGGTGTGCAATTTCATTTATATATTTGATTTGTATTCAGCGCAGGCTGATTGCCCTTTCTCAAACCATCTGATCATTTTAATTCCCTGGAGGAATGCTTTTAGAAGAGACAGCAATCTTGTATGATGCTCTTGCTGATGACTAAATTTGGGGCTTTTTGCCCTGATGTGTAGAGACAAAGAATGTGTATGCACTGCAGAGAAGAGGGCTCTTGGTTAAAGATCTCTGGCAGTCCTCAGCTGTTACACGCTGAAGGCTGGTTACTCAAGGCCTAAGGCTAATATAAGTTGCAGCAAAGAGGAAAACTCTCTAAAGTGGTCAAAGCTGAAGTGCTTGGTCTTGTTTTCACCCACTACAAAAGCTGGTACGCTAGTTTAAGTGTTTCCTTGAGCTATCATCCCTGTGGGTCTAGTTATACTGTTCTCAGAGCGGGAGTCCACAGACATGAGCTTATTAGGGTAACATAAGATGACTGTGAAAGAGCCATAGGGCATACATGTCAAAAGAAAGGTCACAATCTTCTTAAAAGTACAAATGGGAATAAATGCCCAGTGTATTTGCTGCCTTTGGTGCATCTGTCAAGAGTTGAGTGTCCAGCAAGATTCCTGTATAGGAAATTAATCTTACTAAAGAGTTGTTTCTTCCTGTATTTTTGTCAGACATCCGATCATTTACAAATGAGTTGAGCATCATCTAATCTGCCAGTTGCAACAAATGAATTCTGTTCTCCATGTGTATGCAATATAAATGAATTAGTCTAACGGACTAGTTAGTAAGTTTAACAAAACAGCAGATTCCATTCTCTATATAAAATTAGAATCTTACACTTAAAGTGTCAGTATCAAATTTTCAGATAATGAAAAACCTTTCAAATAAATTACTTCAGTCTGATTCTGCTTTGCTGTCTCACTGTTAAGTCGTAGATTAAAAGGGAAACTTAAATCTCAATGTATTTGGTGGTTGTTAACACTATTTCTGTTGTATCTTTGGGATTCTTGCTTACTACTCTTACTTACTTATTCCAAAACACTTTGAAAAACAAAAAGGCCCCTGGAAAGACTTTTTCTCCTGACACTGGTTCTTCTTGTTGAAATTATTGGAATTGCAACCTCTTCTTTGTGAGGGGAAAGATGGAGGTATAAAGGCTTGAGATAAGTTTTAAAATTTTCAAGCCACAGCTAAAGCCAGTTTAGATCACTTGGCATGGGCTTGAGAGAATGTAGGGACAAGCTGAGAGGAGGTGGTTTGGACATAAAATGAAAAATAAACACAGACAAACAAGAATATGATGAAGAAAAGTGTAAATTACTGTATATAGAAACTTAGACTGTAGAGAGAACAGTGACTATTATATATAGCATAGCACATATAGCACGTTGCAAAAAACCTCAAAAAATCAGAGACAGTGCAAGTGTAAAAGGATTAGGACTAAAAAGAGAAAGGTTTTCTGAAGATAACATCTGTCTGACTTTTTTTGTTCCAGACTGATCTCATGATCCCCCACACCTTTTTTTTGTTCGTGGTTTTTTTGTTTGGTTGGGGTTTTTTGTTTGTTTGGTTTTTTTTGTTTTTCTGATGATGAATGTTCTGCACAATGCCTATCATGATATATCCTCCTACTTAGCGACAGGAGAGGGATGTATAACTAAATAACTCATCAGAACGATGAAGATCATGTTTAAGGCACATTCATTTTTCACATCCCTTTTTCCCCCCAGACATCCAGCTCACTAAAGAATTTATTCCTGCAAAGGATGATGTCAGGTGTATGACTGGTTTTATGCCAGCTATCTTTCACAGATGACCTTATTTGTATGACCTTATTCCTTTGACTCCATGCAAAAGGAAAGGTGCAGGATCACATGCCATTGTATGCCCTCGCATTGGAAAGTAGGCCAGTGTTTGATTTTTGCCATGCATTTAATCAAGCAGAGTAGTTCAGTAAGCTTCAGCACTAATATTTTTAAGCAAACAGAAAACAATTATGACTACTATTATTTGAGTTATTTTTGCTTTGTGCTGAAGTCAGCAGAACTTATCACAGGTCAGGTACTCAGAACTGGCTTCCTGTGTTTGTTGAGCACTGTAATTCCATGCCAGTCTGACTTCTAATTATGTTCCTGACACTCACTACATTTCTACCTGTTTTATACACAGTGACAAAGGCTGCATATATTTTAAACAGAGGCTTATCAAAATATTTTACAGTCTCACTAAAACTTTTGGCCAGTATGATCTACAATTTCATCTTTTTTTAATGCATTTCCATTTTCTCTATTTTGTCTACACATATGGAATTCAGAGGAGACATTACTTTATAAACTGTCTGCTTTTGTTACAGTCATGTTACACTTATTTCATCATTATTGCATGAGATTTGTATTGAGTATATAATTTAGCTTGCTGCCGGCTCTATGTTCAATCAAAACATGAATTCTCTGCTGTAGTACTTTTTATAAAAAGAAAAAAAGGAAGCACTTAAACAGGAAAAGGTTTGTTTTAGCATGGTGCGCCAATGTGAAACCTTATACTTGTGGATGCAGGTTTGAATCCTCTACAGTTTTTCTTAAATAACTGATGAGTATTTGGCTGTTTATATGGAGGGCTTCAGGACTTTTGCTGGAGTTCATAACACAAAAGCTTCTGGCACTGTTAAGACCCTTATTGTGCTGGCTGGAAGTCCCAAGGCAGAACAGGCAGGGAGTCAAAATTGCTGCAACACACATGAAATCTGGGCTGCTCTGACTTCAGTGGGAGTTTTGCCATAGATGACAGTGGGCCAAAGCTTTAATCCAGAAGCAGTCCTCCCTTGTTGATAATCCTAGTGTATGCCCCAGGGAAGCTTTTGCTTCTTTGCTGTCACCCAGACTGTGTCTGTCTGTGCAAAGAAGATACAAGTCTCTTAGGGTGCCACACTATGCCTTTTACAAGCCCAGCATTTCTGGGAAGGAAATCAGGACAGAGTAGAAATAAAACCCTAAATGTGGACGCATGCTGTCTTGTCCTGAGTCATTACCCGGAATATGGATGAAGCCCTCTGAACTGAGCAAGACTAACTTCTTGAGACTGCAGTGGAGGGAGTCATCAGTGGCTGCAGCCAGTGCATCTCCCAGTCCCTGCTTCTGCATTTGCAGATTATCATTTAGTGACAGACATTAGTATGTGAAGCAACAGTATGTTCATTAATTCAGTCCTGCTTAGCACATGCAGACCAAGTTTTCCATGTAAATGTGATCTAGTGAGCTATTCTCAGAGACACTTCATAATTTTATGTTAAATATCAACAGCAAATGGGAAGTGTTTGATACTTTTTTTGTTACGTGGAAGGTGTGTTGTGCGGAGTATCAGAATTTGCATTTAGTTAGTGCTGTTTGAAAGAAGAAATAGCTTCAAGTTGTGCCAGGGGAGGTTTAGGTTGGATATTAGGAAAAATTTCTTCATGGAAAGGGTTATCTAGCGCTGGAACAGGCTGTTCAATGAAGTGGTTGAGTCACCATCCATGGAGGTATTTAAAAGATGTGTAGATGTGGCACTTACGGTTTAGTGGTGGACTTGGCAGTGTTAGGTTAATGGTTGGACTTCATGATGTTAAAGTATTTTTCTTTTCCTTTATGATTATATAAGAAGAAAAACAGGTAAAATTAACTCCTTGTCCTTTAGGAAAATATATTTTATTCTTTCTATCAGCTGAAACTGTTCCCATTAGAAATATTCTCAAGTTGTCTGTTTTCCAACAAGTTCTAATTCTCTTATGCATCCAATCTAAAACAACATTTTGCTGCTTTGTGAAATTGAATCAGAGACTTTAAAAATTCAGAATCACTTAGAATTGTAAATAACACTCATCCTCCTATCAAGCACAAATAAATCACTAGTGCTTCACAGTGCTGGAAGTAAAAATAGTCTCTGTTAATAGCTGTATTACTGTCTTAAGTGTTCATTTAAAAAAATTTACAAAGTAATTAAAAACAGTTTGGGGAGTTTTTTGAGAGTTAGTGTTTGCTGCCTGTCTTTATACATCTTAAAGGTATGAAAAGAAATTGCTGTTGCAGCTTCTGTGGTACGAGAAATTAAATTCAAAAGTTGTTTACACAGCTAATAGTTCATTCATATTGAAGGTGGAAACTTAGTGTTTTTATCTGTAATGAACTGAGAAGGCTCGTTAACTTCGAAGCATTGCTACAGTGGTTTATACAATATGAATAAGAATTTCTAGATACAGTACAATACATGTATCCATTACATTCATACAAGCCTTAAGCTCATTTTACAGAAAAACAAAGTAAACAAGTAATGGTGCTATAATTAACTCCACAGAAAATTATCAGATTCATTCTGTTACTTCAGTCTTCACAGGACATACTTCCTTTCTACAAAGATCATAGATGGTGACAACCCAAATAGCACTTGCTTGTTGGGTAGTCATAACTATTACAGTGCACTCCCATTTTTGGGTCTGAATGTGAGAAACTCTGCTAGATATGCATTATTCTAGATTTATCTCTCAATCAGTCCCTTCAATTGCTCTTGAATCTTTAAGTCCTTACAACATTCAATTCCCTTCTAGAATTCAATTATTAATGAAGTAAATAAAATAGTCTTGCATCACTCAGAACAATTAAGTGTGAGCAAATATGAAAGTTGTATTCTGGGACAATTTTCTTGATTCTGATACCTTTGCAGTGTATTTTGGGAGCAGAAATGAACTGGTGCTTCTTTTGCACTTCATAAGAAGTTCCATTTGTGTTGCATCTTTTCTGTAGTTTGTAGAAAAGGTTGGTCTTTGGGAAGACATCCTTTTAGGAAATAGTTTCTGCTTAGGATATCAGACCTGTTCTTTGGATATCTTTGTACATGGCTTTTGCTATAATGTATTTTCTAGTCTCTTTTTTTGCTCAACAGTTGTCTACTCATTGCTAATTCCTCTCTGAGCACCCCTACAACGTATTAGGCCTTATTAGCAAGAAACTGGATATTTCTTCAAAATAATTCATTACATTTTAGTGATGACTAGAGGATAAAGCAGTTCCTATTCCACAGTAATTTAGCTCATTCTAATGCTCTCTTCATACCAATTCCGATTTCACATCTCTACACTTTGAGCTATCTGCATCAATTTAATTTTTGTATGACAAAGCACTATACACATCTATGCAGGTCTATAAATAAAAAGCAATAGGCTGACATCTTTCAGCTGTATCAAATGTATTTCATACCTTTTTTTTCTCTGGTATACTTGCTATTAAACTTCTGTCTCTATATCCATTACCTATCTGTGTTTCCCATGTTCCTCTTCCCCTTTTCTGTCAATTGACAGAATTTTCAGCTGCAGATGAAGTGTTATACCTCTTCTACCTCTGTGCTGATGGGTTCATACAGACATTGCAGACAATTTTTCTGCTATGGCATATAAAATAAACTGTCTATAACCACGTACATTTGCTTTCACACATATAAAGTACTTCTTTCAAGCAATATGTCTACATCTGGGGGAAAGTTGTGGAGCTCCCTAAAATCTGTCTCTGAAATTAAGATGAGGCTAAAAACCAGAAAACAACAGTGGGCTGAGATCACTGTCAACTCAAAGCTCTCAATGATCTTGTCCTTGTGGCTTGCTTATTATCCCTGCTGTTTAGCCCCTCTTACTCCTAGAGCTCCCACTTGCAGTGCAATCCCTCTCTGGGTTTTGCTCACTTATCTTCTTTACAGGCAGTACTCACATTTCTCAAGCTCTAGCATTCCATGATTTGTGCAGTTCTTGACTGAGAATCATCTTAACTAGATCTCTCATTTATTAAACAAAACAGGAAGTTGAGCAGAGACTTTGATGACAATTTTTGTATGAGCCTAGACTTAACACTTCAGGTTATTGTTGTAAAGTGGTCTGTCAATCTCTGTTAATGCCATTTATTCATGCAGGTTTTTTTTAGAACTTTACGTATCTTGGCCTTAAAAAACAACCTTTAAGCCCTGTAACACCTAAAAGTGCAGTTCTGATTTACAACCAAAAGAGATTAAGACTTCCTTGTAAACACTGTTGATTGAAGGACCTGAAAACCTAAGAAAAATACCTTGTAAAACATTGTGAGATTTTAAACAAATTATGGAAATAATACAGTCTGTTACACTAAAGAAGTGACAGGATTTATAAATCCAAGTAAAGAGTTATGGAGAAAGAAAGGAAAGCAGTAGATACCTTGGGTGTCAGCAGAAATCGTTGCGATATTTCAGTTTGAATTTTATTTTTGTTTAGCAAGATATACAAGTGAAGATGAGTTTCTGGGTTGTTTAAAATGTAAATGTCAACATTAAAAGTAGATGATGTCATATGTGAGAGGATAAAGACAACAAACAAATTCTCAACAGCAAGATAAAGCAGCGTGCCCTCAAGTGGTAACAATCAAATCTTTAGGGGTATGAGTCTGCTTCTTGTGTATTTGTCCTTTTTTATTTCCTTTTCCAGATGTTAGGCAAAATCCTATGGAATTTTGTCTTACAGCAATATCACTGATGGATGCTGTAGCTATGATCTGTTCAAAGAACCAGTGAGATGACCCAGGACTTCTAATCGAACTGCACTGCTCACTGTTTTTCTCTTAGTAAAATAACATAATAATCAATGGATAAGTAAATTAAAAAAAAAAATTCTGGCAGAAGCCCTAAACAGAGAAGTGTCTTAAGTAAAAAAGCAGCTCAGTCTAATCCTGTGCTCACTTCTAATGCACAGGAGTATAATCTTGTCAACAAAGGGAAGCATTTAGACAGATGAAAATAAAAGATCTTTGTGTGCATAGGCTAAGTCAAGATTTTCATATTATTGAGCTTTGCTGTGATTTTAACATTAGTGTTACAGGTGAAGAAGGGAGGTTTTGGCTGTTTAAGTCCGTGAACTGAACCAACTGTCCACCTTTGTTTGGTCTTCCCACTTTCTGACCCTTTAAATACTTTTGCACATTATTCCATATGTGCAGCAGTAATCTTAGTCCTGTTAAAAAGCTGAAATCTGTCGGGAACACACAATTTTGGTATATGGCTTTCAAAGTCATGTACATTTATCACCTTTTCACAGTTGATTTTGAAACTGCAGTTATAGCAGCTGGTAGTTTTAAAACTAGGAAGTGCTGGTCAGCAGAAGGACCCTTGCCAATGTGTTTATTTCTGTATACTAGGATTGTTTATAATTCATTTTAATAAGTTTGAAAATACAAGATTTTTCCCTAGCAAACTCTTCCTTTCTATTGAAAACGTGTACCTCTGTCTTACTCCACTGCAATTGCTTTTGTTGCTTACTGAACTGATTCCATAGTTTTTCCTCAAATTGCTTCCCAATGACAACAGCAGAATTCAGCCTTCAATTTATATCTACCCTTTGAAAGAAATGAGTCTTATGCAGTCACATTATCTGTTTCTTCGTAACTCTTAATTGTATGCTTAACCATTGTTTTTCCTACTAAATTCAGACAAGTTTGAAAGAAACATAGATTTCCTGAAGATCTCACAGACACTTTGTGGAAACTACCAGCACGAGTAGAGGAGAGACCAAAATTACATTCCCTGCTAAGAGAATGAGAAGAACGACTCAGTATTTATAGGTTCTGTTAGACAGCAGCTGCTGGTCAGTTTTACTATACATACTGAACACCGTAGAGGCACAAGTGGAGAGAGCAAGGGCAGTGGGACAGATAAGGATGTTGCTTTTGAAGATACTTCTGTGATATCCCTATGAGGCACAGGAGCATGACCCATTATATCAGCATATCTCTGTGAATATTGGCCTTTCTTTTTAGTGGTTCAGTTATAATTTTACTTAACAAACTATATTAAAGGTATTCAGAAACTTATCTTAAAGCACAATTTTAAATGCAAATAAATTTAGCAGGCTCTACTATGCATTATTCATACTTCTCCCCTGACCCTGGTCCCTGTGTGGACAAAATTAACTGGAGGAACTGGGGAGAGAGTTTTTTAAAATATGAAAAAATATGTATGTTAAATTGGAGGCAAGAATAACTCAACTGCAATAACACTTTTTAATTGCAAACATTACTGTCCCCTATCTATGATATCAGTTGAGTTCATGGCATTCTTCAATTTTACCGATGCAAGCAATAACATACAGTATTGCAAAGCCTGACAGCATACAGTATATTGCATAGTGCTAGTGCTCAGTATAGGATGAGCAGTATAGGATGTGCTCAGTATGGATGCAGTGCTCTGGTTTATCCTTAGAAATGTGTATCTGAAGGTTCTGATTTCAGATTTATTTGTGATATAAAGGTCTCATGGGCACTACCACACAAGCTTGTCACGTGTAGAACTGAAATAAGAGATCATAATCTAAACAAAGAGAAAATAAAAAACACCACTTAAGGAAGAAGACAAAACCTTAGTTTAGGGCCTTCTTTTGCTTTAATACTTCAGTACTTTGGTGAATAAGTTTTTTTTTGTGTGTGTGAGATCTAGCATTTATTGTAGGCTTGTTATGTGTAACAGCATGTTGGAGCACTAATTGTTATTCATATTAGGTATTTCACTTCCTATTTTTTCAGAAGTTGTTTCAATGCCAAATAGTAGCAATCATCTGTCAGATACTAGATAGGAATCTGGGATTGTAATTAAATGTAGCTATAGTACATGCACTTAAATACTAATTAAATGACACCAACTCTGAGATCCTAATCTGAGAGACTCAATTCATGAACTGATCTTATCCATATCAGATTTTTTTCATTCCTAATTCTTGTCTTGCATCAAAATAACTAAGAAGCTCTCATTCAATGAGAATTTCTGTGTTAAAGTTCTTAAAACTTTAACAGATTTGATCTTCCACCACTGGAATGCTATTTCAAACTGTTCTTGTGTTAGTTTGCGAAAGTGTTTCATTAGTTTTATGAGAATTTTTCTAGTAAGTGCCCATTAGATGTGAGACAGGAAACAAGGCTATATTTACACTTCCCAGAACTCCTGATTATCATAGTAAGAGTTTTCATTCAGTTGCTAGGAGCTTAGCCAAACTTACAAATATTTGGGCTAAAATGTGGGTTTGTATTATGATGCAGACTTCAATTAGTCAGAGCACACTATTCTTCTCCAAGTTTTTCCCTGCCTGCCTCATTCAGGTCACAAGATGGATAGTACTCATTTAATAAGCAGTTTGCAAACGTCATTTATAAATGCACTTCATTCAGTTTGTGGCCCCCTGGCCCACTGCAGCATTCAAATATTTCTCTGAATATGACACGATTCATTTCCTCATAAGAGTGATGGGCTCCACTGAAACTACAAATGTTACTGTCTCCATTTTATAATACTCTTGTGAAATGAGTGTTCCTTATTATTTCTGTTTTACAATGGCACAGTAATATATCCTCAGAAGCAGTTTGGATGACTAATGCAAAATAATTGTTCCCTTATTTCTCAAAGAACACAATTTTTAATATTTGTCTAGAGCTGTCATTTTTAAAACTGGCAAGTCAATTCACTTCACTTGTACCTATGAATTCTTAAAAACTTCTGCAAACCGAAGCCTTTGTGTGTCACACTGAGTGTTCAGAATGCACAGCAGTTTTGACTGAAGCAATATGCCTGAGTTCATGCAGGAATAAGTGGCAGAGCTAAGAAGGAAATTCAGTTCTCCGCTCTAATTTCTTTAGCATAAGAACTAGGTCTCCTTTCATTTCTATAGCAAAGGAAAGTGGGATTACAAACATCAAGGCCATTCTCTACACAGCTGGCTTTTATCCTTCAAACCTCATTTTTTCTGTGCACTGCAGTGACAAGATTTTTCTTTTTAAATTAAAAAATGCTGATGCTTGATATTTCACAGATAAGTAGGAGTTAGCAAGACATTATGGTATGTTTTATCTTCCCTCTTATGCCCACAGAAGAAACAATCTTATTTAAGTAATATGGAAATCTTTCAAGAACATTCTTTGTTCTTGAGTTTAACTTAAACCCCCCATTGCCTTTTTTACCCCAGTCACTTGCAAAATGCACATGCTTGGGATCTATGTGATGGAGTCCATGCCATTGTTTGTTTTAAATTTGTATCAGTATTTCAGGTCCACATTGAGATTCACTAGAATGACCTAACGACATATTCCAGAATTCTTCTCTGGCAATATTGTCAACACCTTACTAAAAATGTGATTTGAGGATAGAAGCTGGAAGTTAACCTTCCCCACCTCCCCCCCACTTCATTCTTATGTGAGCAGCCTATACTTTTGAAAATACGGAACCAAAAGCTTCTCTTACAAGGTGGTAAGGTAGACAAGCCCCTGCTCTGGGGCTAAAAGTCAGGACATAGGGCCTCTGGTGCTGAGGCTGCTTTAATCACCCATGACCATGTAGCCCTGACTTAATGTAGTAAAAGTTCCCACCTGTATTGGTTGAAATATATACTATACTATGCTGGCATAAGTGTACTAATTCGGGAAAGCAGTATTTCTGGAGGGTTATTTTTAACCCGGATCAGTTCATGACATGGTTTATAGCAGAATTTCACAAGCGGTTACAGGGCTTCAAAGGAAAAGCGGGAACCTCTTAAGCCAGCTTTTCACTGAAGTCCATTGATTGTGGAATTAGGAATTAAGCATTGCAGCATGACACCTAATTAACATCCTAAATCCTGCCAGTTTGTGCGTTTACTTACAAAGACTGTTAGTTCAGGTTAGGATTAATATTTTGTCCTATTCAAACCCACTTAGATGGAATCTGTGTTTATGGCAGCAAAACCGAGTTATCTTGCTCACCTTTTATCTATAGAATGGAAAAGGATGGAGATCAGACACTGAATAAATTCCCAGGCAGAATGCTTCTGCTCTCGGGGTTTTTTTTCCAACTGAACAGTGTAGGGACTGTACACTTCCAACTGTACATTAAGGGACATGAAACCAGATACACAAGATATGACAACCTAAATTAAGCTCCAGGAAAATGAGTGTCAAGAACAGAATGGAGAATCCCCACTGTCACTGGGATGATATGGCTATGTGGTCAGTTGTGATCCAACTGAAAAGAAATCTTATCCATGAGATGAAAGCGAGAAAATTAGTTTTGTGTGTGTTTTTGATAATGTACCTCTAATTCATCTTTGAAGGTGTCCCACAAGACTCAGGAATAAGGCTGCACCCTTCATTATGAACTGTAATACCACAGGGAGGCATGACCATGGTCATGAACACAATATTCAATACTCTGCAAGTAAATTGAGCACTGTCTCCTTAGAAGATGGCATTTTGATATTAATAGGTGGGCACAGCGGAAATACTTCAAAGTTATCTTTTTTTTTTTTTTTAAATAAATAATTCTTTTGGGGAAGCTGAGTGGCTAATTTGTTTTGTTCATTTGTATCTTATATGGCCTTTGCAATCTTCTAGGCCTGATTCATGCATCTCTAGGGCACCAGAAAAATGGAATATATTAAATAAGTACAAAGGTTGTTCTACACATTAAATATCAGTAGGAAGTAGACACTGGAGAAACTGCATGTGTTAGGCAGAATGAACAGTTTTCCCTTATTTTTTAAATGGCAGAGTTAGAATCTGTAGTTTATTAAAGCTAAATGAAAAAAAATCAGCAAATCAAACTGCGCTCTGAAGCAACTATTTTACTAACATTGTCTTTCAGTCTATCATTCAAAATGTCTACTTTTTGTTTTGTATTTATCCTTTGCCAGTTTCTATAAGAATATAACCACACCCTTCCTAAATCATGGAATGGTTTGGGTTGAAAGGGACCTTAAATTTCCTCTGGTTTCAACACCCTCTCTATATATGTAGACTAAAAAAATCAAAAGTAAGCCTCCTTGCACATTTAGATATACTCATAACTAAAGGTGAAAAAGAGTGAGAACCATAACTACTCTTTCTCACTAACAACTTCCATGAAACTGCCTCAAGACTCTAATGAAATGAAGAGATTTTGTCCTGCTGAGCAGCTGTCAGTAAGAATCTTCTAAATTAATATTAAATATCTTTCAGTAAATGTTGTCTACATCTGAATAAGAATTTTTATTTTCTGTACGATACTTCAATAAGAAATATTTGTTGAGAAGTAATCCTTCATCATTATGTTTGGAATTATTCAGTAGAAAGCTGAAAGGAAAAAGAAATCATTTAGACAAAGTAGTGTTGCAGGGTGACACACAATTATAGACCTGGAGCAGTGTCAGCCAGTTAGATATTATTAATTTTCGTTAACTTCATGGAAGCTTTCTTTAATGTTCAGAAAAGAAGACTGCAAAATGGAAAACATATAACTGGTTGCAAAATTATTCAGTATTTTGATAACCCAAAGAAAATTAACTCTATCTTGTAAGACTAAAGTCCCAAATTGTCCGAGATTCATAATATAATATAATTCTTCTTTCTTCCAGTGAAGCATGTACATGAATTCTGTGTGTATTTTTTGCCAGCAATTAGAAGTAAGTTTGGTAGAATTTTCTTTCTATAATCAGTGTCACTTACCTACATCTCTGTGGCAGTGCTATTGCAGGCTTACTAAAAGGTTTTTGAAGAACTGCTTACAGATTTAGATTGTCCTGATGAACCTGTCCTGGCAACACAGAGAAAAACACACCTCAAGGAGCTTCAATTCACTAACTCCTATATTTCTAAAGTGAAATGGGAACAAAGAATCACGGTGCATGTATTCAGTTTTTAATGCTTTATCTCCACTGCCTGGTGACAGGCAGTGGCCAGCAAATGCACCTGAAGAAGGCTAAGCTAGCAGGCTGTCAGGTACCCATAGTGTTTAATGTATTTGGAAAGGAGATGCAAATTCTGACATCCTGTGATCAAACAGCTATATTTGTACTAGAAGTCCATTATGGTTATTTTTCTTTTAGTTTAAAGGGTAACCATATTAAAGTACTTTAAATTTTTACTTAATCTTGCACAGGTACTCACTATAGCTTTTCTTGCTTAAATAGTGAAAGTGATGTCCCTCTTCATAGCATCTCAGAAATTCATTGCATGATTCATTAGCATTCACAGTGTCTTAAAAGCTGTGGTATGAACACTAAACCTGATGACGCCACAATCTAGAGTGAATTCTCTGTGGAATTCTAGCTGTGGCACCGTGCTATGTCTTTGAGAGCTAACACCAAAGTTCAGTTAAAAAAACCCATGTTAAACAAGAAGCTTCCTTGATGAGGCTGTAAAAGTTTTGAATTTTAAGGAAATGCAGCAAAATGCTTGGAATTGTTTATAATATAGCTGGCAGCACGCAGTTTCTTAACTGAGGCTAGCCCAGTGACATGAAATCTATTACACTTCCCTGTGGGAGTGTAATGTGTGGTATTGTCTGTGGATTCATCCACACCAAGATAACGCATAAAAAAGGGAAAATCTCATCTCCTAACATGGAAGGAAAAATACCCTCAATTGTCTACATGCAATATACCTCTGAAGAGATAATAAATGTAACTAGTGCATAGACTTCCAGCTGGAAAAAGGCATTAACCTTTCGGAGACTTGTGAGAAGTGATGGTCCTAGAATAATTATCCATATTATCAGGGGAGAGATAATGGCTAGGGAATATGTAAAATGTGTAAAATTAATACAAAAAAATCTCTCAAAAGTTTTTGACAAGACAAAAAAAATCCAACCCCTCCCTTCTGATTATTTCTCTGATTAAAATACATTCTAATTACTGTATTTTTCTATTATTCTGAATCAGTCTCGTGCTTCAAATGCTTTTTTATTCTAAACCACTCTTCCCACTGCATCATTCCCATTTTGTAAATGAGCATCACTAGCACAAAGATCAAAGCACACTGGTAAGAGAATGTAAGCAGCAATTCTATAAGAAAATGTGACATCTTCCTTGGAAAGGAAGATATGGCTAAGCTGTCTTAGTATCCACAAGTGGAAATGGAGCAAAATTTTTAAAATTTATTTTTCAGTTGTGCTATTTTCTAGAGTTGTTTCCCAAAGAGTCAAATTCTGAAGGATTTCTTTAGGATACAGTGGAATTATTAATTGTAGCATTCATTGGATTTTGAATTAGACCATTGCTACTATTAATAGTATTACTGCCTTTGAGTTCAGATGAGATTAACCATGGGCAGGTGAGTCAGTATAAAATTCATCCCTCTGCAGGAAGGCCTTTGTGAGTTTGTGTGTCACTTTGATCTTATCTCAGTTCTGATTCTTAATGCTACAGTCCTGAGCAGCAATTTGATGTGTGTTGCTGGGAAGCTGGGTGCACCTGGGCAAATATTTTACCTCTCTCAAATTCATTCTTGTATTTATTACATATCTCTCCATAGCTGGTGTTTTCCTTAAAGTCCCAGCTACTAAATCAGGGTCTCAAAAAATTTTTAGGTCCTAATGATTACTGAAAGAAGCCTGAAAAAATGAGCATATGTATACCAACTCTCAAAAATCTGAAATAAAACCAGAAAAACAAAGAGAAAAGGCTTTATGTTCTTGGCACATAAGAGGGTAATCTCTATAAACATTTGGAGGTGAATTATGTGAAGTTTCTGGGGCTATAGAAGAGGTGTGTGATGTGTGCACTTTGATTTTTTATATTTCCCTTTTCCTCTTCTGCTTCCCAATAAAACCGTAGCAGTCTTAGTCACCCCGCAATGATGTAGCAATTAAGTGATTGCCATATTGCTTGAAGCAATGCTTGCAATACTGGGGAAAACTGTGTGCTTTTGATGCTACAGTGTTCCTCGTTTCCACTACTAGGAGAGTAATGGGATCTTCATGTTCAGTCATTTGAGTAACAGCTCAGTAACTGGGACTGTGCTACCTTTTATTGGTAGGCTTAGTTGGTCCTGAAGAAAAAGTATCCCCCAATATTTGTAAAGATTTTAGAATTCAGTTGTTTCATTCCATTTGCTTTTTATGAATGCTCTAGCAAATAAACGTTACAGGAGTGTTCACAGAATAAATTTGAATTTATACTAGAGAAGAGGGTATTTGGAGAACTCATACTGGTTATAAGAACAATGTTCAGGCAAATGTTAAACAAAGTCTAACACGTGGCTTAACTAGTTTCACACACTAAATTTTGAATAATAAACATTCATAATGGGATTGAGCTACAAAAGAGGAACTGTTTGCAGAAATTATTCAGCAAATAGTTGTAATGAATAATAAATATGAGAAAATTGTGATCCATTCATAGGCATTTCATTAGTAAGTAAAAAAGGCAAAAAAATCTCAAGTAAATTATGGATGGCAAGTAAATTATTAATCATTTCCACAAATTTACTGTTGCAAGATCATATGCTGACTTTGAAATTACTCAGAGTAGGTATGTGGTTTCTTCTCGCTGGTTTTGTGTTATTTTAACATGACAGGTTCTGAGTTCAAAAAGCAGATGCTGCTCACAAGAGCTGTAAGCCCTAGTAACTTATAAATCCTAAGCACTATCTTGCTATGGAGGCATTTATCCATATGTAAAATCATTTATCTAATATAAATGAAAGGGCATATTTGCCTTCAAGCATATAAAAATGCTGGTTGACTGTGCTGGACTGTTTATGTATCTGAAGGTAAGCAAAGCCCCAGGTGTTTGCTAGGTCCTGGGCTGGATTGCAGACAGGTAGCTGGGGCAGACTACGTTGCCACAGCTGAGTGGGAAGAGCATGGCCCAAGTTCTTATTTTCTAAGTGCTACGTATCATGAGGTATCAGCTTCTGGTAATAAACAGCTGCATGTTTCACTGGACTTTACAACAGGGGCTTACAGCTCCTGTTTTCACAATAACTGAAGTTGGAAGGGACCTCTGGAGGTCAACTGGTCCAACCTGCCTGCTCCAGCAGGGCCACCTAGAGCTGTTTGCCCCCAACTGTGTCCACATGGGTTTTGGCTATCTCCAAGGATGGAAGTTCTACTTCAAATGCAGTAGGGCTTTCATGGCACAGGGGTAAATGCTGCTGCTGGATTACCATGCTGGTGAGAGGGATTCTTCGTGGATCCCTAGCCATCATTAAGTGGTTATATCCTATTTACATGCTACAGAGTAAATATAGTCGTATTTATTGGTTGAAGATCAATTGCAGGCAAAATGCAAACTTTTTTATTATAAGAAAATTTCTTTAGGTTTTCTTGTCTTTACTTAGTTATCTGTAAATGCAGTGAGTACATATCTGTGGTGTAATGATCTCTCACTGTTTAAAAAGTTTGCATGAGAAATCATTCTGGAAATTAGGAAGATATGTATTAGTACTCATTACACTAAACCACACTTTTAAGCAGAAGAGTAGAAGAACTCTGTTAGTTAAGTCGTACACAATGAATGTAGGTTCACTGAGACAGAAATCCCATGTACCTGATTATAATTTTTCCATATCTTACATAGCATTCTGAACAGGATACCAGTTCCAAAATATAAATAAAAATTCTGGTTTTTCTATGACAGTGTTTATTAGTAGAAATTATTTCCAAAATGTCTTACTAGAATAAATTATCCAAGAATTGGAGTTTTACAAAAATAAATAAATACTAAAATAGCATTCCTTGGGAAATTTACAGGACTTATAGTTTGTGCATGAATCCATAAATTTGTCTGTGATTGTCAATAACTGGCAGATTTTTGTGTTTTTCTCACATTTTTATATCCAATAAAGCCAAAATGCAGATTTGAGAGGATATTTCTTCCCACATGTCACAAGGACATATGCTGGTTTTATAAATTACTATATTACTTTCAGACCCCATTTTGTATACCACTGAGAGTAAAATGTGTTATTAACTATACATCTATATCACACATTTAGCGAGAATGACAAATGATAGTTTACCACATGTCCTTGAGAACTCCTTTTTTCTCAAATTCCAGAAGCATTTATTCCATTCTAGTCTCCAAAAAGCTTTTTTGAAAGGTTTCTTTTCTTTTGCTTTTTATATCTTCCTATTTTTAAGATACAAATACTTTAGATTTCTAGATTAATGTGTTCCGTGTCTAAGCTTTGGTTTTCATGTCTCTAAGTGTTTAAAAAGGAAAAAACAGTATTACTTGAGATATTATAGTGTATCCTTACTGCTGTTAGGCCAGTGGATGTTATGTTAGGGCTGGATGAGTTTGATATTTAATAGGAAGGATGCATGGTGTTATTAGAGAATTGGAATTCTGTCCCTGAAAAACTGTTCAATTATTTTTCATCTCTCATAATGGGCTGTGATCAAAATTCCTTTCCTCTAATGGAAAAGCTTGTGCATGAACACCTAGGACATGTTCATTACAAGACCAGGTTCTGCAATATACATTGAATATGTGAGCAGGTTAACTGTAAACTCTTTGCTTTCAAACATATATGGCCAAAAAAAAAAAAAAAAAGGGCTTCAATTTAATGTATTTATTCCTGGAGCCACTGCAGTGTTAGTGAGCATGAGAAGCAATCACCTTTTTCGACTGCAACAAAGAATGAGAGAAAACCTTTTCGGCTCTGGGTAACAGAAACTGATGTCTAGAGTGCCTGGGAAGTTTTCTCTTCTTATCTGCTAATTCCCAAATGCTCATCTTTTCACTGTTAAACTGTAAAGTTCCTACACTGAACAGAGAGAAGGTGGATGAAATTTATACCTTCTTGCCTCAGTCCCCAAACACATCTGCTGATGGTTTTTCAGAAAATCTTAAGATAACATCTTGAATCTCCACACTGATCTTGGCAGTTAGAGAACTGTTTCAGTTTATGTTTTGAGACAGTCATCATTGCTTCTGAATAAATTGAATGGTTTACCCACCTTTGTGGACAACAGTAAGCATTATTTAAGATCAGGAGTAACACACTTTCCAATATGGAAGACCAAAATGCCAAGCTATATTGAATTGTAAAGTTACAGAAAAACTATATGCTCTCTTTGTTCTGGATATTGGTAATTACCTACGTTTCCATTATTATAAATCTGTACAGAAAACCCTAATAGCAGTTATTTGCCAAGTGAAATGGTGATGCCACTCCCAATGTTATTTAGCCATTGTAACCAATGAAAGTGTAATAATGGATAATGATTTTAAGTTTGCAAAAGGGTTTCCAGTGGCATCAAATCTAGCCTGATGGACAATGTGAGAAATCCAATATTTCATTTGGGAAATATTATAGGTTGGGCATTTTTAATTGCAATAGTGTGACAAGCTATTCTGTGTTATGCTTGACAAATTGTGTGAAGAGATGGTAAATGGAACACCTGCATGTTTTGGACTGAGCTAGTTTCTATGTTTTAGCCTTCAGCAAGTTACTGGCTGAGGGGTAAAATGCTTAAAGAAAATCAGGGAAACTTCCTTTTGAGAGGACGGTTCTCTTTGCTTCCACTGGCGATCTGCTTTTAAATTCTGCTGCAATTTTATTGAAATTGTTCAGTTCTCTACATAATGGTTTGATTTTGACAAATCATCAAATTCTCATTTTAAAAAAAATACTTCTGGTGCTCTTTCTCCTTTCTTTGATGCACTTTTATGCGACAGCACGGTTGAGGTGTTCTGCAGTGCTGCATTCCACTGCTGTACGCAGGAGTAAATATATAGGTGGTAGTAATTTTCATCAGTGCACACCTGACAAGACTTCTTCTTTTTAAACAATTATCAGAAATATAGATACTGACTATATACTGAAAAGTATAAAATTGCCAGCCAGCCAAGGTGTCAATTGGATTAATAAGATATGGGGATATATTTGACATGTTTTCAAGGTTCCATTAAGAGCAAAATGCTGTGACTGGACTTCATCGGATGTTATATTTAGTGTTATAGCTATGTTCTTACATATTTAATCTGATAATTTAATAACATGTTTTGTTCTTGTGAACATTTTTTGTTCTAACATAATTTCCAGTCTAGCTCTTCATGTTCACAAATGACTGCATTAGATTCCTGCTGTTCAAACTCTAAGAACAGCCAGATAAGGAACTGTCTCAATACCTAGCCCTTAACTCCAAACCACGTACACAGGACGAGACAGGATGAGGGTTTAGTTATCCTTTGTAAATAGTTTTGCAATGCAGACATGATCTCAAAAGGTTAGTCCTGTAAGTTCTCACCGTTGCATCTCTCTGCTTTAATTTAAGGCATTTCCATTAGGATGCAACAGTCAACTCTTCTCATTTGATATTTACTTTATTTCCTCTGTGATTTAAACCTGCCTACATTTCAATTTCCTTACCTCTTTAAAAAATTCAGTGATGGCTTTTTCCCTTCCACTAAAATGTCCTGTTTCTAGGATTTTTATTTTTTCTCTTGTATAAGTTGCCAAGTTTTTAGTGAACTTCTTGGAAATTTCATTGCTTCTTCAGTCATTAAAAAGCTCCTCAAAGTTTAAGTGTAGGACTGGTCACAGTTCTTGTGTGCTGAAAGATTAATCAATGCTGAAATGATATTCTCTGTCAACTCCCAGATTTCTCTTTTAATGCATATCTGGAGAAACTTAGATAAATGAGAGACATTAGAGCTGGAGTAAATAATACAGTAGCAGCAAAATAACTTAAAATGATGTATAGCTTTCTTTTGTATAGGAAGGTCATGCTACAATATTATCCTTGCAGCTTGCTCTAAGAGACTGAGCTATTCTAAGATTCATATGAAAAAGTTAAAATAATAATGTTACTAATCAAAAGGTGTCTTTTGAATACTCTGCTTTCTTAAGCAGAGCTACATGCAGTGATTGTGGTTTAAAATTTGTTGTTGACTTCAGGGCTGGCGCATTGCAGCTGCTGAGAGTCACTCAATATCCAGGAGCTGGCTCATCATGCATTTTTTTTCTTACATTGCTTAAGTTGTCTAATTTGCATTCTTTTCAAACTGACATCTTTCCATTTTACTGTTTCAAAAATTTCCAGTTGATAAGGAAGTGCTGACAGAAGTGTAAGTGACCGAACTGCTGAGTTCTGGATGCTTTTGGCTTGTGGCCTCTATATTTATCAGTGCACACGAGTGACTTTTAAGACCATAGGTTGATTTGTGACTGTTTGTTACTGAGAAGGAAAAGAGCTTAAAAAGTACTGCCATGGCCTGTGGAACTTAGTAATAAATACTAGTTTTGTTTTGTTGCTGCTGTTATGCTCTTCTACTGGCTGCATGTGATAATTTCAAATTTTATATTTTGTTTAGCCATCAGAGTCTGTTTCCTCTCTCGCTATGAATATGTTTCAACATGGGCAGATCTGTGTTCTGACTTTGTCAACCTACTGCACTGGATGTTATCTCTCTTACACAAACTTAGATCCTCTACACTCAGAGAGGGGGGCATGTAGAAAAAGTGTTCTGGACATGTACAGCTGCCTAAGAGATCGCTTGGGCTGTAAAGTCACATTAATGACCAAAATGTATTGACACCAATGCTTCAACTACTTGACCAAGATGAACAGGTTAATTCTTGTCAGTGGAGGAGGCAGGTTACTGGCAATCTTTATCAATCACCAAACTTGGAATGAGTTTGAGGGTAGGCTGTTATTTCATGACTATTGATAACATTTTGCTGCTATCAGTGCAAGTTCCTTTTCATTATGAACAGAATCAAGGTAAGAACTCCTTAGCCCTACAGGACTTAGTGGAATGCGGGCCATTCCCCTTCTCTTACAGCTGAAGTGAAGTCTCCAAGGCTTTGGAGATGAGCCTTTCTTCTCTACTTGCTAAAGGATGAGCCATAACCAGCATCAGCCTCTTGTGGGGAGTCTGGGAGGCTTTGAGTATTGTGGGGTTTTTTGTTTGTTTTGTTTTTGTTTTTTGGGTTTTTTTTTAATCTCAACACCTGTCTATCCAACAAAACAGCTTTATGCATTAAGATGGTTGTAAAAACATTTCCATGCCAATTCTCTGTGGGCTTCTGCCCCTCTCATAGTTTTTGCCTCCCCTACATCTAGTTTCCTTATTTATTATTGGTCAAATAATTAAGACTCCTGTACCAAAATACTTCATTGTTGAAAACTGCTACATGTCATAGTGACGGATTGGCAAACAAATGCTTTCAATCATGTAGTAATAATTTTAAAAATTACAAATGGGCATTAAATGAATAGCTAGAAAAGTTAAAGGATTGTACAGTCAAAGGTCAGAATAATTGTGGTGCTGTGAGTATTTCTCAAAAGGTTAACTCATCCATTTTAACTTCAGTGGCATTTTGGTGGCCTTTTAGAGAAGCAAGCAGGTCTGTACTGATGCAACATTAAAATACACTTGACTTGGATTTTAGAATACTTTGGAAGAAGATCATGAAGGAGTTTTTATATTGAGATTTCCATGTAATTTAACATCCGTGTCACTACATATTTCTGAAATTCATTTAAATGTCTTGGCAAGCTTTTTGTAGAAAAGGAAGAAATTATAATTTTAATAATTGCAGCTTGAGATTTACATTTCAGTCAAGCTCAGACCTCATGTTCTTTGGGAAATGTGTTTTGGTCTGACAGACACTAAATCCTGGAAAACCATGCAAAGATCATTAACTGATTGCTCAACCAATCCTTCCAATTCTTAGGAAAGCTATTGAGATTTATTTTTTAAAATAACAAAATACGAATAACAGTAGGTCATTTCAAGCTGGTTCATTATAAACAATTGTAGGTGTTTCTATTTTGGTATCAATTAAATTATAAGCAAATTATCATATTAAACAATATTTAAGCATTTTAAAAGATCTTAGAACTGTACATGCATATCTGTTTATAAAAAAACAAATGAAACAACAGGACTAAGAAAGAGTAAGTCCTTTAAAATACATATGTTCTCCTTTCCAGTAGAACAAATGAATTAGGTTTCTACAGACACACAAGTCTTGGTCTGGACTGTAGGCAGGTATGAAGAATATTTATTGTTAAGTTATAAAGAATTACAGCAGTTGTGTTGACACTTTTCCTCAATATGGATATTTTGATAAAAGGAACAAATACAGCACCTAGCTGCAGAGATTTCAATTAGGTCTAAAGAAGAACAAGACAGTTTTCTGAGGTCACAGAATTTCTTGTAATCTCACTGTTGTCCTGGATGATATTTAGAGGACCTTTCTAAATTCTCTTTCTGAGTTGTTCTCATTACTTGAGTAATTCCATTTGTGGTCTGCATTAAATGTTGCTGATATTGCAAGGCTTGGAATGGATTAGCACTGATTACACATAAAATTCAGTATGCATGTCACAATATCAGTGGCAAATAAATTTCAGTGCTTGCTGAGACATTTTAATTAGAATTTTATGTATCATTAAGAACACCTTTGCTTCTTCTCCTCTTTTTCCTAGCTGATATTATTTCTGCCTCACATGTCAGACCCAAAATTGGAATCTTTTTGCCTGGAAAAATGTTATATTTTTTTAGGGCATTTATTGAAAGACTGTTCATTCCTATTCCTTGGGCGAATGCTGTATCTACACTGCATGGCAGGAAAAGGTAGTGAGTGCCAGCAGCCTGTGTAAATCTGTGTGTCAGGTGCTCTCTGATCTCATTTGGCCCCCTCCCCAGCCTGATAATTACAAACCATTGGGAAGCTGAGAATGTTATGAGCTCTTCTATGTGTCTGATGACCTTCCCCACATATTTAGCTAGAATTTCAGGGAGCTGAGTTTGCCATGGAGGCATAGACATCTATGTGCAGCCTGAGCAAACAGAAGAAGTATTTTTTTCTGCTAAAACCAGCCTCTAAATTCAGACTATCCATTAAAATGCATGTCCAAATAGCCATGGCTCCCTGTAGCCTAATCCAGTGTTCTGTGAATCGCAGTTACAGCAGCAGAATAAGAGATGACTTGTTGATTGACACTGATTGACTGAGAAATGAGATTTGAGAGGGGGTGTTATCAAAGATGACTAGGATTAAAAGAAGAGTTGCTTCTGTAAATGAAAGACAGTGATTGCATGGGATGCAGGAGGTTGCATCTATGTGGTGAACAGTGCAAAGCATCCACACAACCTTGGTGGGTATCATGCCCAGCTTGTCTTTAGGAAACACTGCCTTATCCCACGAGACCGACATCTTAAGCAGTTTCAACGTTGCAATGAAGAGCAATGACATCTAGGTTCCCAACACTTAATCATTCATCCCTCACTCAGGTTCAGTATCCAGCTATTTTCCCTGTACATTTTTCCTCTATCTCCTGTTATCATCGCAAACCCAGCACATTGCAAAGCAAACTTCATTCACCTTTCCTCATACTTCACTGCCAGCTCTTATTTCCAGGTCTGCTGCTGACTGTCCTTTCCTTTCTTCTGAACTGTTGTGACAGGACAGCTTCCATAATGTTTTCTTTTCTCCCCTGTTACTGAAGTTCTTTTTCTTATTGTTCTCACTTGTGCCCTCTCTGACTTCTTGAACACCAAGCTCTTTTCTAATTCCTCCCCCTCCCCACATCATACCTGTCTGCAACAGTTGTATTTCCCTTAGTTTTCCTCTCCTGCCTTACTTGCTGCTTGTCACTCCTCTCCTTCCTTCTTCCTTGATTTTTCTATTTTCTTTCATTTCAGAATAAAACAGAGTAGACTATTTCAGTTTGAAGGGACCTACAGGAATCATTTAGTGCAATGGCCTGACTGATTCAGGACCGAAAAGTTAAAGTTAGTCATTAAGGAGATTATCCATAAGCCTCTAAAACGCTGTCAGGTTCAGGGCATCAACTACCTCACTAGGAAGCCTGTTCCAGTGTTTGACCACCCTCTTGGTAAAGAAACACTTCCTAGTCTCCTGTCTGAACCTCCCCTGGCACAGCTTTGAACCATACACACACGTCCTATCACTGAATACCAGGGAGAAGAGATCAGCACCTCCCTCTCCACAGGAAGATGTAGAGAGTGACGACATCACCCCTCAACCTCCTCTTCTCCAAATTAGACAAGTGATGTCTTCATTAATGCTCCTCCTTGTATCTTGTCAGAATTTAATTTACTGTCTTCAAAATACACTTACCTCCTCTGTACGCTTTTTTCTTTCTTTTCTATCTATCCTAAAAATATAATTCTACGAGTTCTTCCTCTGTTCCCCTCACATTATTGTTTTTTGTCTTGCTCTTTTTGCATTTCATTAGACTGTGAGTTAGCGTGTCTTTCTTACATTTTCTAACTCTTTGTTACTCAACATCAGAATATACAAATAACTTTTGCTACTTCAATTAAATAAAAATGCTTTGTAATAGTGTGAACACAGACATGCAACATTTTGGTGAGAAAGCTGTATTTTTCATGTATGTAGCTACTATTTATTTATAAAACACTTCCAAAAAGGTTTCTGGATTTTTTTTTCTTCTCCAAACATACAGTTTTGACACTCTAGATATTACCATAAGAGTATATTTATATAAAATGTTTTAGATTTTGTTGATCCTGCAGCATCTTGGAATATAAATGCAGAATTTATATACTAAACTTCTAAATACTATTAAAATGTTTTTCTGTCAGCTCAAATAAATAATATTTTAGAAGTATCTCCACAAAAGCAGACAATATGAATGCTTCTTTACATATGGGGGAAATTTAGACATTGCTGTGTGCTGTTTGCATTCCATTTGTATATACACTTTGTAAAGTACTATTGGCAACTGCTAGTGTAACCCTCAGAGGCCAATAATTAATAAAGTTTTTTGGTCAGGGCAGCATAATTTGCCCCTTGTGAGGTAAAACAATCCATTCTAACACCCCACTGTAATGTGACAGAAGCAAATACCATACCAAGAAATGATGCTGGAGCTGGTTGGATCCAGTGCCTTCTTGACGAGTGCAGCCGAAGCAACACTCAATTGCAGTGTAGCTTAGACTAAGCCTGATGTGAGTATGTCTGATTTATCCTCTTCCTCTTGTGTTTGTGCAAAAAAGGCTGGCTAATGGAACAGCCACAACCTTCAAGGTGTATCTCAATATAGGACAAAAATTATTGCCATGTATTCAAATGACTTTTTCAGTCTCTTAAAATAGACATTCCTGGATCACGGAGGGAATGGAGCTAGTTGATGCTCGCCTAAAGGGCCTGTGCTCAAGCTGATGCAGCAAGGCATGGCCAGAGCAGGGTGTTGTCTAAGCAAGGTAGACTTGCACCCACCTACCTCAGACCACAGGCAGGATGAGCTCAAGGCTGCCTGTGGGAGACCAAGCCATCTCTTTCTGTGTGTTCTCCTCACTTCATAATATGCTCAGATCATGACTATACCTCATATCAGACGGGCCTAAGCAGGAGGGAGAAAAGAGGGAAAGGAGTTCCTTAATCAGTGTTTTGGGTGCATGGCCACACTGATATGACTGTAATGCTTCTGGTCTCTCAGGCTGGTAGAATTGCATTGCATCTGTCTGTGACAGGGCTGTGCTACATAAACACACCTGTATTCCGCACGGCATTCTGTCCAACTTGGCACTTGGCATACAACGTACCTACTGGCTTAAGGTAGTAACCAGCTGCAGCACATCTGTTCAATACCTTGTTAGGGGTCTTGGGTTATCTCACTGGAACATCATTTCACTTCATGGTGCAAATTAATCTGTGATAGAAGTGGTAGTGTCACTGCCCTTCCTCAAATGGCAATTATGAACATTTTCTATATCATTGTAATACAAGTCACTTTTTACATTAGCAGTCTCAGCTACGTCCCAGAAGTACTTTTCTATTTGATTGTTTTTCATTTTTTTCCAGGCGATAATGGAAAGAGTGGTTTTGTGACAGTGTTGTTTTTGACCTGCTTTGAAGGCAGGAATGGAAATGCTAATGTTTACTGTAGGTGAAAATGTGTTTAAGTCTCAGTCTCTTGGTGCAAGAATCAGTCTGTTTTCTTTGCCACAGAATACTTGGATACAGCATGCTCTGGCAATTGCTTTATTGAAAAATCAGCTCTAAAGAAATTATATAAACCAAAGAATTGGTCAGGTTCTTTATCTGATAAACTTATGCAGCATTCTGTGTATTTGAAATTCAGAGGACATATGGATACACTTTTTTCTTTTTGCTGTGAGCTAAAACACCAGTGAAATATCTTAAAACCAAAGCTATATGAAAGAATAATTTTTCACAGCTCTAAGTGGAGGTCTGAAGAAGAGAAAAACTTGTTTTATATTAAATGCTTTTATTCCCAACAAAACAGAGAACAAAAACTTTTGATACAACACTGGTATTTATTAGAGAATTGCAGACATGACAGACTACAGTTTGTCTGTCATCTAACTAATGAATTGCTCTGTTCAAAGACATAGATATTTGTTCAGGGGGGGCTTTGGGCAAGAGAGTTGACAATCATGAAGCTGATATATCAGGAGCTCCTCACTTGCCAAAGCAATTAGATGTTTTTTATGTTATAGTCCAGATGTGGACATAGAGACTAGAATGAAGTTTCTAATTTGTCTGAAACTTCTTATTCAGCTTTACTGAGGATTGCTGTCCTGTCAGTGTTTTTCATAGCTTGTCTGTATAGATTTTTTCAAAATTTTTCTCTTTACCTTGATGTGATTTTCTTTTATCAAGTACTCAATCATGTGCCGTGTTTCTCCTTTCTGAACGTAAATATTTTTTCCCCATGTTAATAATGTAAATGAAAGAACACTAGCACTAAATCTTATTAGAGCATAGTATAGAACTGGAGATTAATGAAGTTAGATGGTGTTCTGAATGTGTTATATCTTTTCACAAATCCTAATTGGCCTAACAGCATATGTTGTGCTATTGATTAATTATAGTCATGGAACTGACACTACAGTTATCATGCAGGCAGTACTTAGTGTTGAAAGATCATCTGCTTTCAGGCACTTAACATATTTCTGTCTGTAAAATGTTACTCTGAAATTTTTAATTTTCCATCTTCCAGCTCAAAAGCAGGATTATTGATGATTTTGGGGTTGCTTAAGTCTTCTTCACTACATGTCTTCCCCTCAGCATAGAAATAGCCAAAATTCACTTCTCCTCATTCCGTTCACTATGTACACTTCCAGATATTTTATATGGTTCTCAGATAGAAGAAAACAGATTTTACAGAAGAACAAGGGGTTCTTTTATGCTTCTGAAGAAGCATATTTTAGAATAAAAGTTGGAAAATTCAGCATAGCACTCAGCAAAGTAGGTTAGGCCAATTATTGAATGGATAGAACAGCCCTAAGTGACCGAATGGGTTTTCTGTGACCATGTGGCTCTGTTAAATTGAATGTTTGGAATATAACTTCACATAAATGTGTACCTGCAGCAGGCTGATTTAGAATGTCATATGAAAAGCTGTACATCTTGAGCTTAATTCCAGGAAATGAGCAAATGGAGATGATCTATAGAGACAAATTACTTCTTCAGCTCCCAAGTCCTAACTGTCTGGTTAGAAAACACAAGATACCATTACAGCTGCATCTTAAAAAAGGTTTATTCTTGAGATATTCTGCATGGCCAGCCTATTCAATCTTTTCTCTGGAGCACCCTGAGTGCCTATGAATCCCAAGATAGCTATTTTCCATCAGTATAAGGTCTGTCTTACACTGCTGGAGCTCCTAAAGAAGCTAAGATGTCATTAACTAGTGACTTATTTATGATCTACAAGTAGCTTCTATATGTGCATTGCTACATTTCTATAAATTCTTATTTAGTTGTAATCAAATTCTATCAGGATCTTCCAGCTGACTGCGCTGTTGTATTTTTAGGAGTTGGATTTGTTAATTCCATGTTTGTAGAGACAATAAATTAATCCTTTGCTAAGGTACAGAAATGCTCTATGATCACCTTTTTGTACTGAAATAGTCTGCATCTCTTGCCTCTCTTCTTCTCAGAGAGAGTTAATCAATCCCATACAAGTAACAGTTCACTGGTCCTTTAATTCCCCTACCCATTAAGCACAAGGAACTCTTATAAAGATGAACAGTCCTTGTGCTTCATTTGCACAAATTACCCACAGTGATGTTACTGGACAATGTCGGAATTTAGGAACTCAGCAGAGCTGGTCCCTCTGGGCTGAAGGATGAACATGCCTGTTGAGAGACTCTCTCTCGAGACTCATTGCATGAAGGTTCAACTGCTGGGAGGGATATGACTCACCCTCAGAAGTGGTGGCAGTTTTTGAGGTTAATTGTGTTTAATTGAATCTGACTCTGCATTTTCAGATAAACCATATAATATGTTCATTTGAATTTGCTATCAAACTTCTAATTCTCGGTTTAAAAAAGCCAAAGAAATTTCATGAGACAAAGTCCTGTGTTGTAATTACTGCTGGCATTTAAATAGAGTAAGGAAATTCAATTCCTATTTCAAAGATAAGGTTTTTTTTTTAACAGAAACGTGGCCATAATGTATATATAAATTCAACTCATAGCAAAAATAGAAGACCTTGAAGACATTTTTAGACATAAAAGAAAGCTTATGCGAAAGAAGAAGACATGCTATTAAAATATATCATAGGAATGTAAGGACAAGAAATTAGACAAAGCACAAAGTTGTTGTCTTTTTTCCAAATACCTTGACTTTGGAAAAGAGGAATATATTGAGCTATAACATCTGTATGCCCACGTATAAGTATTCATACAGTCATACATATGAATTACTTCTCCCTTCCACCGTAAATATATTTTTATGAACTGCTACCATAGAAGCTAGGGGTACAACTCTCATCAGTTTTAACGGCAGTGGAATCAGACCTTAGCTGTACTTTGTCATAAATATTTTCCAAAGTCAGGCATTAAGATCAGGGATGTATGTTTATAATGAATTATTTCTGTATTTTTATACCCTCAGAACTCGGTTTAGCATTAACTTGAAGCATTTGATAATTATTATTGCTGTTGCTTCATTTGAAGCTTTAAGGAACATGTCTTCAAAGAATAAAGTCAGTGTGACTATGAGCACTTCCAGCTGCCTGCCTGTTCCACACAAACAGGCCCTCCTGCATGTGACAAATAAGTGTTTTGCACAGCCGAAGGCTGTTGGAAAGGAGTCACTTGCGCCTTCGTCCATAGGTGAAAAAACACTTATTAATGTTTATGGAAACAATAATCTTATGGCAAGTCCTACTGCTGTAGGATGGGAGGCAGCAAACCTATAAGAAAGGGCTATGGAATGTTGTACTGCGATACTTTCAAGAGATTATTTTACCATTCGGTAATAAAGCTATTTAAAGGAAACTGCCATTAAAATTAAGGCTTGAAATGTCTACCCTTTTTGTCATTGCAGTTCTATATACTAGTTTAACCTTTTACGGTTTGTTTCTTTGTATTCTTCACATTACCTTCACACACGGAAATCTCATATTATGTTCATCATTTAGGACCAGAATAATTGAATGGGATCAAAGTGAGTTTATTTTCTGTGAGCACGCAACAGCACTCTGTGTACCTTATGTTCCAGGTTTTTTGTATGGTGAATAAAATCTTATTTACTTTTTTTTATACATGACACATAACTTGAATTAAAATTTTTAAATAGAAAATTGTAAAATTTTGCAGGGGACCTAGTATTTGGAGAAACTTTTTTTTTCCTGTGCAATACTCTCTGAACTTTCTCAATAGATGTATGTTACCTCAATATAATGCAAAAAATAATATTTATGCATGTTACTATGGCATCATCACTACTTCACTGCTTGAAAGAAGATGAGGTTGTAGGAAAAGAGGGTGTATTTTGTCATATGGCTGGGTAAAATAGATGTGCTTTTGGAAACATAACGTTTTATAGGTTTGTTGATTTCTTTCCCCTCCCCCGTCCCCCCCAGTTATGTCAGTTGGTCCAATAAAATACATTCTCTCTGTCTAAAAACTTTGCCTCACTTATAACAGTTAAGTCACTCATAACTCAGTGTTTGATAAGAGCAGCCCCAGTGGTGGATGTTAATTTGTAGTTAAAGGAAGTGTTTTGACTCTCGGAACATGCCCTACGCCATGTTATTAGATTAATTATAATAGTGATGTATTAAAAGGTGCTGTTCTAGATATCAAGAGGGAAGTTTTCTAGGGATTAGAGTTTATATGAAAGCTGACAAGCTGCCACGGACATTGCAAGAAGCAAAACCAGACCCATAATGTCCATTCATGTAATTCAAATACAATGAGCAGAAAATGGAACTTATTTGAAGTTTTTTATCAATAATTAGGTTTTAAAGAACAGAAGAGTATTGTGAGGCTACTCCAAGTAATTACAACTGTTTTCTTACCCAGACCTGTAATTTTGTTTTACACCGTGCCTGCCAGAACTATATGGTTTTTTTGAAGTTTTATGGCACCTACCTCAAAGGTACCACTCTTTCACTACATCAAAAATTACAGTAAATTTTACATTTGCAGGTCAGTGTGAGGTAGAGATGGAATTTCTTTTTTACCCACAGGTAATCATCATCCCCTTTAAAGATCATGTTGTGGACGGTCGCATATCGAGGAAGTTCTATTGCTATCTCCCAGTCATGTTGATAGCTAAAGCAATTCATCAACACTGTGCTTACGCACTCTTTCAAACTGAACAATCTGTTACATTAATCTCCTTGCAGAACAGGAAAAATGACAGACTGTATTTTCAAGCTTTGCAAGTGATTCCGGAGTCCTGGTGTAGAAAGCATTTATGATCACATAAGTTTTGAAATAAGATGAATAAGTTTTGAAAAGAAAGCAGAATTTAAAAAAATCTTGCAGCTGGAGAGTTCTGCTATAATTCTGGAATATAATTAATGAATGGTTTTGGACATCTAGAAGCTTAAATAGACATCAGAGCTCTAATTGCAAAGCATAAAAAAATTTACAGAAATTTCCCAGAGCCTTGTATAGAGGTAGAATAAAGTCTTGAATTCTTATTTTAATTGAATACTTGCTCAACGTGCATTCAAAAATCAAAATATTTTTCTGCCCTTGTTCAAAGGCCATAGCAACAACAGCCTACAAACTGAAGCCCCTCAATGTAAGCATTAGTTCTCAAAAAAGGTTGCTGTTATCTGGCAGAGATTCTAATATACAATGCCAAAATGGGTTTTGGAATATTTATCTTCCTTCCCTCTTTTCCCTAGAACTACTATTAAGAGGCAGGCCTTCGTTTAAATGTTTTGTTTTTTTCCCCCGATTTTTACTTGGTTAGTGGGTTTTCCTGGCTATGTTTTATCTACTCCTGCCACAAATGTAAACACTGTGTCATCCTCTGTATTAGGAATGGATACTTTATAGAGATATTACATGAGACGTACATGAAATCCGATACTGGCATAAAGGCCTGGCCAGGGGCATCTTCAATGAAAGAACTGGTTTTTATAATGCATATTTTCAGATTATTTTGTGCAGCACTTGTTCCTGTACAGGCATTTTCTACTAAAAAACAACTTTTTATAACTTGGTACCAAAAATAACTATGATTTTCAAAGAAGGATGAAGACCATGGCTCAATGATTCATTCATTTATCCATCCTGCACAGCAGTTTGTAGCATGCCCTGAAGTTGGAGCAGCTGGATTAACTTTTGCCAATGTACATGAAGGCACAGGCTGTTGTCTCCACCCACAAATCTGTAAAAGCATGTGATTTTCATAGAATGCAGTAGTTAAAATTTAGCTGCTTTTTTCTTTTCCTTTGAAAAGTCTGACAAGATTAAGCATTTAATTTAGCTTGTTGTTTTCCTATACTTTACGTTGTATCATCACTGACAAACTGCAAAATAGCTATTGCTGGGCAGAGTAAACCCAGATGGAAAAAAATTATATTTCTGCCATGAGCATGAAACTGAATTAGTTTGTCCAGTCTTAATAGGTAGGATGCAATCCTTAAGTCCTTGTGACTTTCATGGAGGTTTTACCTGCAACAAACAATCTGCTCTTCAGTGGTTGGATATTTGATTTGAAACATCTGTCTTACCTAAACACTAGACCAGATATGCCATGTTACCATAAAATTCTGTTTCATAATGGAATAAAATTAATTGCTGTAAGAATTCAGATTTTTTTCTTGAAAACCAAGCCTTTTACTGAAGTGCGTGATTCCACAGTTACATGAAAATATGAAAACTACAGTCTTATGTACACCTGACTTAATATACTTGTTATTTTAGAGGTAGAAGTTGATTGAAATGGCTTGAGTATTGTTTTACACCACCATGCAGTGGAACTTACCGCAAAATCCCTCAAGACAATCCTCAAGTCAGCTGATGCATTCATATATTGTTGCTTGATGCTGCATGGAGATTCTAGTTCAAATTCTGAAGCCAGCTGCCAATCATCAAGGCTAATTATTTTAGACCAAGCTTTGGATCTTCCAGTTTTGGAGCCAGCTGAGCAGCCAGCTGAGATTTCTTTGTTTATAATCTAGGATAAGGAGTGTGTATGCTTGTTGTCCTGGGAAAGAATCTTGAGCTGGTTCTAAAGGTTATCACTCAGTTCTGCCTTGAGGAAGACAACACCAGGTTCACCCCAGTGGCTTATTTAGGGGTGTCACTGAAAGTTTTGTTTAATGGCAGGTTTTTGAAAAGAAATAGAAGATATTTAAACCTGTAAATTCCTATTCACAAATGTGAAAGTCTATAAAGAAATAAGAGATATCTACATGCAAATACTTTGTTATTTTGTACCCTGGTTCTTTCTTATTTTAGTCCATTAACACTATTGCAATTGCAAAAAAGAATTTATGCTAGCTTTTTAACTCCTCTTTCTGTAGTCAAAGGCATCAGGGAAGTGTAAGATGAACAGTTTTACATACTTTGCTACATCTTATTTAATTTACATGGGCAGTTAGACATTTCAGCACATGAGAAAACCACCTTCTTTCAGACTAGTTTTTTAGGAGGGGAGACTTGCATAAATTGTCAACAGTTGAGGCAGCCATGGGTGAAATGGCTTTTCTTATGAAATGTCACAAGATTTAATGTCAGAGTATAATTGGGATGGAAAGATAACTGAGCTAAGCTCAACATGTCTTTTTCTGCTAACACATTATTAATCTACAGGAGTGTTAAAATATGTCTTGGCCCTATTCACTTGAAAACTGTTGCTTCATAAGGGAAAAAAACCAAACTGTTTTACTGCAGAGCTCATGAACAACAATTCTGGACTTTCTTCACAGAGAATTTAATTTGTAGGTAAAGCATACAGCAGAATGGAGCACAATATGGAATTCAGGAAACACATAGCTTTAAAGATTATTTTTTTCAACCAGCAAAAACCTACATATATAGCACCTAAATATCATAAAACAGGTAACAACTGAGAACTAATTTCCATTTGAAATTCCAGCATTTAACCCTCATTTGAGAATTTTCTTTTATTAATTTGAACTGATTAAATGTAACAAATAATTTATTGATGTAATGAATTCATAGTTACTAACTCTCGCTAACCACTTAGCTAAGCAATTCGCTGATGAAAGCCTTTCTGTCTCAGTAAGAAACCAATGCAGAACATTGTTTTACACTGCTGTGTCTTGAAATTTTAGATTTTTCCATTACCTTTCAAGTAAAACACAATAGCCGTAGAGAAGCCTTTTGCAGACATCATTTCATTTCTGATGGTTTCTTTTTGAAATGTAGAAGAATTTTTTTATGGCACCGGTTATAGAATCATGGAATTATTTAGGTTGGAAAAGACCTCTAAGGTCACCAAGTCCAACCATCAGCACAGCGCTGCAAAGTCAACCAATAAACTGTGTCCCTAAGAGCCACATCTGCATCTTTTAAATACCTCCAGGGATGGTGACTCAACCACTTCCCTGCACAGCCTGTTCCAATGCCTGACAACCCTTTCCATGAAGAATTTTTTCCCAATATCCAATTTAAACCTCCCCTTTCACAACTTGAGGCCATTTCCTCTTGTCCTGTCACTTGTTACTTGGGATCTCCCTCAGCTGCTCCTCATTAGACTTGTGCACCAGACTCATTGGCTTTCGCTGGACCTGCTCCATCACCTCAGTGTCCTTCCTGAATTGAGGGGCCCAGAACTGGACACAGGACTTGAGGTATGGCCTGACCATTGCTGAGTACAGGGGGACAATCACTGCCCTGGTCCTGCTGGCCACACTATTCCTGGTATAGGCCAGGATACCACTGGCTGCCTTGCCCACGTGGGCACAGGCTGGCTCACGTTCAGGTGGCAGTTGAGCAGCACCCCCAGGTCCTTTTCCACTGAGTCACTTTCCAGCCACTTTGTCCTCAGCCTGTGTCACTGCATGGGGTTATTGAGGCCAAAGTGCAGGACCCAGCACTTTGCCTTATTGAACCTCTTAAAATTGGCCTTGGCCCATCAATCCAGCCTGTCCCAGGTCCCTCTGCAGAGCCTCCCTATCCTCCAGCAGATTAACACTCCAACCCAACTTGGTGTTGTCTGCAATATATTTATGTAATTTTTGGTAAGAAGACAATTCCCATGAGAAAGGTGACCAAATGGACGAATTAGTGTTCCAATTATATCTGTTTTGAAATTATATTTTTCCTTAGTATTTTTTTCCCCAAATGTTTTTAACTGTTTTTGCAGCTGGATGATATAACATGAGTAAAGGAGACTATAATATACACACTCAAAATATATTGTAAGTGTTCAGCTCTACCTTGACATCTTCTGGGGAAGCAGTCTTTCATTACACAGCTTTTGCCACTAAGAATCATTTAGAAAGTTGAAAAAAAAATATTCCCATAGCGCTTTGTTACTGTTTCTCATATGAAAAAAATGTTGGCAAACAATTAAAGAGCATTTTTCTCGTACTTTATATCTTGTACTTTCTGCTTATTTCCAAATGGAAAACAGTTTACTGTATTTGTCATCTTTTAAGGTGATGATGTCTTTTCCCTCAGGAAGCATTCTTGCCAAAAAATTGTTTTCAAACAAATGCTACAACTTCTACACTAGAAAGTCAGAAATATTTCTAACCAGAAATATTTTCCAATTAGATTAGCTTCTCTAAACAAAACAAAAAGAACTACTTTCACTGAAAATTTGAGCGCCACTTGGCTGTGATTCTGAGGGTTACAAATTCCACATGTGTTGGGATTGTTTTCTTTATTGGTGTGAATATATGAACTCTTTTTTATGGCCAATAACCTGAAGTACTTAGGAAGCTAAATCTTTATAAATGTTCTGGAAAATGAAGTCTAGCATCTTAAGACTACTGACTCTAATTTTACATGAAAAATAAGAGAAGGCTATACAAGCAAGATATCCTTTTGTCTTCTTCCTTCTCAAAGAAACAAAATAAACAAAGGATGCCTGAGCTGATTAATCAAAATAATAATAGACAGTGGAAATGTTTAGAATTTGATGCAAATTCACTCAGTCTCCAAATCTTTTTGCCCATTTAATCATTTCTTCATCAATTATGTTCTGCATAATTTATCACATCACCCTAATCTATATTCACACTCTGAGTCTACAAAATGCCTTAGTCATGCAGAATGGCTGAAGTAAATTGCAGACAACTTCAGAATACTGCCATTTCTAAAATAGCCAGAGTAGAAAACCATGGAAAACCATATCCATCTGAATAGTATTTGCATGAGATTTTTAGTATGAAGAAATTCTTCTTCCAAAGTAAAAAGTTATTATTAGAGTAAAAGGACTTCTTTTCTAATTCTTGGTTCCAAGAGGAAGTAATCAAAGACAACCAGCCAATTTGATAGCATTTGCTTCTATGCTTTTTTAATACAGAATCAGTTCAAATATCTTCGGGCTCCCAAGGAAGTAGAATGCCAGGCAGAGCAGGTAGATAAAAGAATTCTAAAAAAACTATGTGTTATTCTGTTGAACTGTAGTGCAGCCTCCCTATCTGTCAGTGGAGTAAGCTCAGCTCAGTTTTTAATAGGCTGAAAGAACTCGATGTATCCAACCTTTTTCTTAAGTGACTAATTTAAAGGTGGTGATTCTGAGAAATATACACTTAACAGGAATTCTGTCTTGTTGAGCTGCCAGACAGTAGTCCAAAGTTTATACATACCATGCCGAGGGTGCCTGTTTCTAAAAGAAGTAGCCAAGGGGAAACCTCCTCTGTAAGACACCTTCCACTGTAATGGCAATTGAGGTAGTTCACTCAGGAATATTGCATAGGTGAAACTCAGAACTCCCTAGAGAACCATATGGCAAACTCAGGTGTTTCCAGGTACTGATAAATTACTGTGCAGTTCTCCTCCTAGTATTTGCAGCCTAGCATTGGAGAATATAAAGAACTTTGCTTCAAAGAATGGGAAAAATATTAAAAGTCAGCTCTAAAACCCCCAAGTACTTTTATTTTCAGGTCTGAGAGTTGCTGTTTGCTTTTTTCTTTTATAACAGAAATAAGTTTTTGGCCAGCTTGTCTCCTTGAGAATTCAAGAGGAAGAATCCTCATCCAAGTCAAACCCCAGTGAATTATAGACAAGTTTTAGTGGTTTTGTTTGGAGTTTTGTTTTGTTTTAATCTCTGAACAATAAAAATACTTCATACAAATTCATTTTATTAAAAAACAGAGGTGGGAGAGCTCAAGGTACATTTTTCCTAATGGAAGGAAAAATATGGCAAAATATTTCAGCAGTAGCTCTTCCATGAAATAAGGGAGACAAAGTGAGAGTTCCTCCCAGAATTAAATTACTGCTAATTAAGCTCCCTATCTAGCATGAGAAAAAAAGCCTTTTATTCTGCTAGGCTCTTATAATTACTGATAGTCATACAAATCATAAGATAAAGTCTGTTCTTGTAGAAACAATTTGTAACTAACATAGGCACATCAGGTAAACTTAGCAAAGCTGACAAAACCTGACAAAAGTTATTTCTTGAAAGTTGCACTCATTCTGTATCTAAAAAAGCATCTGTGACTTCTTCTGTTTGAGATGGTTGTTTTCTTTTGTTTGCACGATGACACAGCTGCAGTTTCCCGCAGTACTATAAAGGCTTAAAGTGACCATGATCAGTTTCAAAAATTTGTAGTACCTCTTACAGGTCATTCTCAATGTTACTTTGGGAACCAGATATAAAAAGTAGAATTAATATGCCCTAAAAAACTTATTAAAAGAAGATTTCCCTTTTGCAAGAACTGATCCCAGTTTTTCTCAAAACATCCTATTTGCTCAGAATTAAAAAATGAACAGTTGGGTTTATCACGGCTTCCAAGATATCTGAGCATAATTTACTCAATGAACACAGGTATCAGCAATATCAGTATAAATGGTCAGACTGCAACAGCTCTCCTCAGTGTGCACATTTAAATACTAGCTATTGAATTAAGCCTGGGCAAAGGAAGATAATGTACTCCTGAAATTTCCAGATGAATGAATACAAGAGTTACATTCCTGTTAGTGATAGTGTTCCAAGACCGGTTACTTGTCTTTCACAAAGACTTTTAGTTTCGGGCAAATATAAGCAAAATTCAGATGAGTGATTTCTTGAATTACTGAATCATTTAGTTATAGTGCTATGTACAGCCTCTTCCAGCAGTGGACAAGTAGTTTTTCATTGAGACAAAGGGCCAGTGCTAGCACAGAGAAATCGTTCTGGCCATTGATGGAATCAGTGAACACCTGAAAAAAAAGTCAGGTTTGCAACTCCCTCTCCCGTATGCCAAGGAACTTCTCTGACCAGTGCTCAGAAAAACTTCTAAGTATGGGTGTGTTTTGAGTCCGTGTTCTAGGCTAAAGCCACAAAATTTAATTTCACTCCCCAGGAGGCTGAACTGCAAGTGCACAAAGTAATTAACCATTAGCAACTGATGTCTGCTATAGTGCTGGAGAGGAAACTGCAGAGAGTATGGACCAATTACCTCCTGCTAGGAGAGCTCGGAGAAGCTTTTGTCTGCTTATTAAACATAAGTTATAGAAAGTAAGAGGGACAAATTGGAGAAGGCATATGCCTGAAATCCATGCACCTGAGAAGCGTAACAATGATGTAAGCGTAGAAACTCTGATACAGACCTCTGTGAAAACTTCTTAGAATATAATTATGTAGTTTTTCCTGCTGTGAAAGTAGAGCAAATATTGATAAGCCTCCTATTAAAAATTGTAGCCAAACTCTTTTAGAGTTTAATTTTTTGTCTGTATGTACACTGGCAGTGTAGACTAAAATAATTGTGCTTCTCCTGAAGTTCAGGAATAAAGCTACAAACTATAAGGATAAACACAGCAGCAGTAAAATGTAAAGTCTTTAATTTCTTCTATTAATCAGATAAATTCTCAAGCACTACAGTTATAACATTTGCTTACCATTAGTAAATAAGCAGAAAACCCCCAAATTCTAGAAGCCATAGCTTTTAGAGTAAAGCTAAAAGATGATCTTCATATCTCATGTTAAATATAGTCTTCCAGAGCACAGTACAGCATGTGTGTGAATTTATTCCCACTTCACTCCATAGTAATACAAGTAGTTTTCTGGACAGAGCCACTGGAATACACAACATCTTCTGAAAAGATGGAATAGCTAATGCTTTAGTGAGAGCTCTTCTAGCAGATGTTTTGACTGAATTTATAAAACACTCAGACAACCTCAATTTCATGTGAACAAAAGAGTATTTGTGTGTCCTATTCCTCCTTTCTGCTTATAGCTTATGTTCTGCTTGGCTTCACTGTTCTCAATACTTACAGGTGCTATTCATAGTTAAAAAAAAAAGAAAATAACAGACAATTCTTCAAAGCAGCAAACAGCTGGGTCTCAGCTTCTAAATTTTTGAATGTGTGTGCTGAGTTTAATGCTATTGAATGTATGCATATTTGAATTACCTTATTGCTCGAGGCATACTAAAACTGCTGGGTACTTGAGAACAAAAAAGGCACACAGAAGTTAAAATCTATACCCCAAAAGTGACAACTAATGAAGCTCTGACATCCCTTGTTCTGCCCAGATGTACTGGCTTTCCCATGTCCCTGGAGTTTGCTTCAAGGCAATGTCTAATTCCCTTACATGTTTGTAAAATATGACATTTTGAAAACACTAACTGAATTACCAACATGGATTATATGATGTTTCCAGAAATTCTTCAGGCATAAAATAAGTAACCCACACCTGAAAGATTCACTGCTGGATATGGGGCATATATTATGGGATTATTTTTGTTAGTATTGTCAAACCTGGGAGTTACTGAGCAGTGAAAGTGATTTGTCTGAATAAGACATTAGAATTGGATCTACAGCCATTGCAATGCCTGAATTTGTGTTTCACAACAGAAAGATTAATGTTTTATTAGATTAGATCAAAGAATAGAACTGAATTGCTTTTTTGAACTCCCTCATCCTTCTCCATTGGATTGCTGACATACCTCTGTATACTTTGTTCTCCTTACTCATGATGGTTTACGTCCTAATTGTGAGTTTAATTCAATGGCTTTTTTCCTTTAAATTTTATTATCCAAATAACATTGGGAGTTGAAAAAAAATTGTAAGGAAAAAAAATTGTTCTAAAACCCCCCCTAATTTACACTTAGCCAAAATTTACCTTGGGAATTGCAAAGCTGGTTATTTTTTGTATTTAGTCCCAACTTACTCTGCACTTGGTTCCACCTGATCTGTAGATCTTCCACAGTAGAACAAATACTGATTAGAGCTGTGAGGTGCTAGTACGCAAGAGATAACTAATAGTAGTATCATGATACTGTAAGAAAAAATATTTCTGAACAGATGGTCTGAATGCCAGGAGCAAAGCAAATCAGAGAAATTTTACGTATATCTGTATGATCATCAAAACTTTTACATTATGATTTTTCCAGGGAAACAAACAAGAATATCTTTGGAGATTTTGCTATCACCAGCAGTAATTTTCTGCTTCTGCAAATCTGCACAAACTAATCAAATAGTAATAAGAAAGGTCTTGATCCTGTTTTCATTGATTTCATTCAGAGTTTGGCACTGACTTAGAAATGATCACTACTGAATGGAGATGTGCAACAGGCAGCAGTTTTGACCTGGAATTTTGTTAGAATTATCAGTCATTTTTACTGTTGACTTTTCCCTTAACCTACTTTGCTGCAATAATTTGGTACTTCATGGGACAGGTTCTCATCTTACACTAGAATAACTTCCTTGTTTGGAAGAAAATTACAAGATTGAATTAGTAGAATTTTCTTTATTTGGGAGATTAGTGAGATAATTTGTTTAAGATTAAACTAGAAAAATAATCAAAATTATCAGTAAATTCTAAGAGCATGTAGAAATAAGAGAAAAAGCAGAAGAAACATTTATTTACAGTATTGTCAGGGAAATGGTATTTATTCTCTCCATCAAAAAATTAAAGTCAAGGAGAGTCCTAGGCAAAATCAGTATGTGCCTTTCTAATTAAGAAGCCTGCTTTATAAAGTTCTTTCTCCGCATTATTCCCTTTTCCACTTTGTTGAACTTTATTCAGTGATCTGTGACTCAGATCCGGACAATGTAGATGTCTGTGTTAGAAATGCACTGGCTTCCTGAGTGTCAGAACTTTTATTAGTATACTTACATTTTCAAAGTTTATTTTACAAACACGTTAAACTTCAGAGCCTGCTGATTTCTCAGTTATGAAACTTTAAAAATTGTTCTATGAAGTTAAATGTAGTCAGAATAAAGAATTATACCCTTTCCAGTCTCTCACATTAAACTCTATGCAACATTTTGTCCTGATGCAGATGACATTTTCAATCAACTTCATCTTAGATACCTCTTTCTCTCTCCCCTGTCCGCTCCTCTGTGCCAGTCCTTGATTCCCTCTCCCTTCCTGCTGTTTTTTTTGTTTGTTTCTTTACTTTTTTTCCCTTCTGACTGCAGGAAGTTTTTTTACTGGAGAAAAGGCCAAAGGTGAGGATACTTCTCAGTGACTCTCCAAAAATCCATCTTTCACTTTACTGAGGATTTCCTCTCCTTGCTTCCACCGTCCTGGCAGTGACAGTTACTGCCTTACATCTACAGCCCAGCCAGCTGTGGGCAGGACACTCGCAAGTGGGTGGCTGTGCAACACTCCGTTCCAGCTGCTGCTCGATTCCAAGGAACAGAAACTTTTCTTGCCTCCCTTAAACATTGCATCTTGCCTATCAAATACTAGGGCAAAACCGATGTAACTGACATTCAAACCCATCT
Source organism: Cephalopterus ornatus (assembly GCA_013396775.1). NCBI lineage: Eukaryota > Metazoa > Chordata > Aves > Passeriformes > Cotingidae > Cephalopterus > Cephalopterus ornatus. The sequence goes on along the minus strand of VZRE01003104.1, from coordinate 272,674 downwards.
TTACTGATACAGACCAAAGCACCTGGTACTTCTAGAGAAATGTTAACATGTAATTGAATAATTTTAATGACTATAAAAATTGTAATTCTCCAGATAAACATTCATGTAATGAGAGTGATTACCATGCAACAATAAACCATCACTGCTATTATAAAACTATAAACTGTTATTCAATATACTATAAAATTCAAAATCTAATTGAAAGTGCTAGTTTAGCATAATTCCCACAAGCCATCAGTCTTTAATATTGTGAAATGAATGGGGGGTTTGTGGAGCTATTAATTGTTACTGACAAGCAATAACCACTGGAATGAAACTCCAATTATCAGCAGCCATTAATCACATCTACTGTCATCTGCAATGTCAAAAAAAAATCAATAATATTCTAAACAGCAAAAATGAATTCATATCTCTTATGTTTTAACTCACTTTATAAAAATCAGATGGTCTTTTGGTGGGAGAAGCAAGGAATTACAAATGACTATTTTCATCAATGTTCAATCTGGTGTTTTCTGGTTTAAAAAACCCTCTCACTTTATTGCATTTTGATGGAGACTTAGATACCTCGCAGGTTTATTTCTATATAATTATGTACAATTTATAACATAAGTGTTGCTAGCATGATGTTATTGCAGTCACTGCCTTTAAAAATAAGAAATTATAGTTATCATCTGAGCATGCAGTTCAGTAATCTGTTCCAGGAAAGCACTTAATGTTGCTTTTAGGATGCAGCTTGATCGGGAGGTGTTCTTGGAGATTAGGGTGTAACAAGGGTGGCAGAGCCTCGCTCAGAAAACATAATTCTATACTTTTCATCTTGTTCATTTTTCAGATTCTGTGTTTACTTCAAATAATTGTCTTCCTTTGAACATACACAGTATATCAAAAACATACATGTACATCTTTGGGAATAAAAGGATAGGGAACTGTTCAGTACTGGATTCCATTCACTAATGGATTGGCCAAATGTGCAATGTAGGCATGGCAGTTAAAAAGCCTCACTTGCTAAATGAGATCTGCTTTCTGAAAATTTCCCCTGAAAACAAGAAATAACATTGTTGGACTATTAAGGCCTTGTCATACTCTTAATTTCAAATGATATTGAGCTTTTTACTGAACTGCAGAAAATAAAGATCATGCTGGGTGCTCAGGAGACTTTGCCAGTTGTTTACCTTGAGAGTCTGTCAGCTTTTGCTGGCATAAAAAGGCTTAGATTTAGAATAAGGAAGCATTTTAGAAGCAGAATAAGGAAGAATTCGGAAACACTGGTCCACAATCTGCTACGAATAATGCCATTTAAAAAAAGCACTGAAATCCTAATATATTTTGTTTACTACACCATGTTTTCACTTACAGTTTAATCAGCACTTCATAATCTAGCAAAAATATAAGTACTCTAACAGGAATCAGCAGAGCAGGTATAACATCTGTTCATAATGTGCTGCAAATATCCAGCAGAGTATCTTTTTAGAAGAAACATATGAGAATTGACAGTTGAATATATATCAAAAGAAGCCCTAAAATATAAATAAATTGTATTTAGCTAGGTCTTAGGCACCTCTAAAGCATGCAGCAGTTGCTTATTTTTCAAGTTTTTTAGTAGAGGTGTATTTATAAAATTGAATATAGTAGTGCCTCTGGAAGTGAACATCAGAGGTTGACCATACTCAAAATTTTATTATTCCAGTTTATATAACCAGTTTTCCAAATTTTTAAATACTGCATTGTCACTAAAACTGGGGGATATGTAATTGACAATATGGTTTTATAGTGTACAATGTACTCCTGAATAGATCATGTCTTAAAGATCATGTCTTTTCTCTCTGAAATTCTCTTAAGATATGGCCACTGTTCAACCTTGGTGACTTATAAACTATGGTTGGATAAAAATATTTTACTTCTGATTTTCCTGCTAGATGTAACTGAACATTCTACCTCCAAAGCGTAGCAAATTTTTGGCCGGTCTGCATTTTCTTAAACTAACTAATGACTTTAAAAGTGTATACATCTAAAATAATCAATATTATACTATAATACTCTCATTATCAATTAATAAAAAAAATTAACTGCCTAAAAGAAGTGAACTAGCAGAAAAAACTTTGTCATGAGAAAACTTTGGAAAGTGATTCTTTCCTTGGCTTAAATTCCCAAACTTTCCCATTTATCATTTTCTTGATGTTTTTCTGAGTTGTTCAGTATGAAGCCTGAATAGTGTGTACATTTAGTTAAAAATAATAGTAGAAAAAATTACCATGCTATGATAAGATTTTAGTTTTAAAAATTCATACTGACATTCCATTTCCCGTATTTAATTAAATATTTCTATCTTTTCAGCAGAAATTACTAAGTATTTAAAAAAAGTTATTTTCCAGTACCAATTTAAAACTGCTGCACTGAAAATTTATCATGACCTAACACATTCATTTATGCTTGTTGTCAGGGTAACAGCTTATCAGAATAGCAGAAATCAAAGTATTTAAAATGTAGTTGTAAATTCTCAATTTATTATGGTAAGGTAAATACTGATTCTGTCAAACACTAGTTATCTTTCATTAGCATGGAATTGAATACATTCTTAGAATAAAAATATACAAATATTACTCTAGCTTGTAATAATAAACAGCTTTCTTTTAAAGAAGATAATAATAGACAAATGTTTGCTAATTGACCAAGTATATTGGTATTTGAAGACTCAACATTGAGTCTTTAAACTTTAGCTGTCAGTTAACTCATATTCAAGATTCCAGCTCACTTAAAAAGGAAGAAGACCCTTGAATACAATAGTGAGAACTGGCTTTTTCCCTCCCTCTCTCCCTCCCTTTCTTTCCTTATCTCTCACTGAATAATAACCCTCATTTAGTGACATCAGTCATTTTTGCCATCATCCTATTTTATGGCTGGAACAGAAGCTTGAGTGGCACACAGACTGAAATGTGTGAAAAACTTGATAGATCTTGATAACACAGTGGAGAACGTGTTATGAGTTGGTGTTAACATTAGCTGAGAAATGAAAATGGATGCAGTAATTTGCACAGTAGCTGCAGCTCAGCCCCTCCTGACATCACTGGATAGCAAGTATTTACAAATGTAAAGAGTGTAGTGTCAAACCTCCATACTGGTAAACTGCACTGGTTTTGGTAGTGAGTGCAAGCTTTACAAGGGCCATATAGCCACGATCCTCTGTTCTCTTTTCTATGAGATTCTCTTAGCTTTAAACAACCTTGAGTTACTTGAATGACTTACTGAAAAAAAAAATGTCTTTCTAAAAGCTGGGAAAAACTAATAGGAAAGCAAAGTGCAAGTGGAAATATTGAGAGTTACTAAAATTTATCTGATTTATTCCTGCTAAAGATCTGGCTAATGGGAGTGATCTACTTTTTGGCTGCTCAAACTGAATAGTTGAATAGATGATAGTTTTGAGGATGTCATCTGAAATATTGCACAACGATCGTGAATAATTTGAAAATGTTCTGCTCCTGTAACTTAAAATGCCTCATCTAATGGACTATGGCGTTTAGAGCCAAACTAGTCCAAAAATCAGCAGGCCTGTATGTTTATGCTATTTGGTATCACAAAATTTGTCATTTAAAATTTGAGTGGTGACTGAATAATAGCTCCCAAAGAATGATCTAACCTTGGCTGGATTTTGTTTCAGAGTCAGATAACAGCTGCAAAGATGGCACTTCAGGATAGAGAGGGGTGAAGCTCAATTTATTGGCATGCAAAGAATGGAATTTGCAGACAAATAGTGCCATGTAAATACAAAGTATTTTTTCACTGAACCATCTTTCCTCAAATCTTGCTTAAGTTTTGGCCACATTCATAACAATCTGTTTGTGAATTCTGATATATTGTAAAGAGAAAACCTTTTTAAATTGGGAGTTTCTCTTTGTTTTGGAACTTCTTAGGCCCTGTGGACAGCTCACTTACCTGGTATCAAATGGATGCAACTAATTATTATGCTTTTACTTTAATTGTTTTCAGCAAATACCCCTCACTTTATTGTTCTAATAATTCATGTCATGGTTTTATTACAACTGAACATACAGGCTGTCATTTATAGAATAGTGATTAAATGTTTTCTCCAGCCTACCCCATGTAAAACTATTTTTGATGTAAACCCATATTTTGGGAATGTGTGTAGCATTACACATAGCATTTGCTGACTTTTGAGTCAACTTGCTTTGAGGTTGTCTGTAGGCTTTTACATATGGTGGCTGGCAATTTCTTTCTGTTTAAATATTCCTGATAGAGTTTATTACTTTTCAGGAGCTGGGAAGTAGTATAATGCACTTTCAACTCTCATATTTAGTTCCACCTCCATTTCAGTTACAGCCTGTACTGATATAATTAAGAACTATGCAATTTGCCCTTATTATTCCATATACCTTGAGTGCGTTCTGTTCTTTCACTTTTGGCGCACTCTCCAAGGTAATGCAAAATAATAACATGCCATATGGCAAATGGAATCAGCTGTAACACCACACAGCGTCTTTTACCATGTAGCTTTTACAATATGACATTCGCAAGTTTGTAACTGATGAATATTGCATGTCCTAGAGAAACTCCAGCTGTATGATGCTGCTTCTCCCATTAGAGGCGTCCTTGCCGATACTCTGCATACATGCAGCAGCTATCAATCAACAAGGTACAAAGGAGCAGACAGAATGTCTCAGTGTGTGCCAATCTTACCAAACTGCACAACGTTATCACGAACACAATATTGCATTATCAGGAACTCTGCGATGTATAATTAATAGGATACAAAAGTAATAATGAGTTTTGAGGATTTTTGGTTGGTTGGTTTTTAATGTCTTTAGAGCTCTTGGGGATTCATAGACTGTTATTTCAGTAGTGAATTTCCATAGATTTGGAGTCAGTCTTCAGAAAAATGCTGTCTGGAAGCATTAGATGCTGTTCTATGAAAGTTAAATACAAGCATAACATTTTGTAGATGGGTTAAAGCACTTCCACAAGGCCAAACTCTAAAAGGATTTCTGTTTTGGGGATAAACTAAATGGATGTGATAAAGTGACGGTGTTAATCAGGAATGCAAAAACCTTTAAGTAACCATTTCTTAGTACTTCATGTGTGTTGCTATACCAGCACCTCAAGTTAGTGTTAGTTTTATGAGCGGAAAGGAGAGGTAAGGATTAAGCAGATAGATATGTAATGTTTAGCTATGATTTTCTTTCCGCCTTCTGTTAGTGGTGAAAATGCAATTTCTGCAGTGTGCTTGTAATGTCCCAAGAGATCAGTTCAAAGACAGGATATACATTGTAAGGTTTGAGAACTCAGAACTGTTGAGAAGGAACAGTAACACACATAGCACAACATTCTTTTACTCCCCTGTCAAAATATTACTTGTCTGGCTTCCTGTAGAAATAGTACAATGTTTTATATAAAGGAAATAAAATGAAATACAGAAAATGGATTTTATTAAAAGAAATGTCAAACTCCAGAATAGTAAATATTTTCACTGAGGGTAACAGCAATTTTGTTCAAAAAGCAAATGTGTGACTGGGTGTAAGTAGGGTATGTGTATGTGTGTGTATGTGTATGTCCACAGACACACATAGCAGTAACGCTCAGAAATACTAGGAAGAGCAAGATAAACATACACTATTAGATACAATTCTTTTTACATTGTACACTTTATACAGAATCATCTGGATTACTTACCTGTTTTTTTAGTAACTGCTCTGTCTTTTTGTCCTTAATTTTTCTTTCTTGCTTATCTGCATCATGTGTACTGCCGTTCTCCACTGTTTGCTTGCCTCCTTGTCACACGTAAAACCAGTGTGGACTCTATATTGATAAACCTGCATTGATAAATATCCATGAGTTACATATGGGTAAACAAAAGACTTCTATTACTTTTCTTTCTGTCTCCCATGAAAACAGAGATAGAACAATTAGAGACTTGGGGTCAAGTACTGAAGTAGTAAGTTTGCAGATGTGAATACTGACGTATTTTTATATTGCTAACCGCTTAGATCTATGCACAGAATCTACTTATATACATTTTTTCTGCATAAACTGTGGCAACACAAACATTTATCAATAATGTGTCTCTCAAAACACAAAACGTGGGCTCATGAGAAACACAAACCACCAGTGTTCAGCAAGTTGACCTCTGTAAGTCCAAGCAATACCTTTAGAAAGACCAGTCATACTTAGATGTGTCACAGACCAGTTTAGTTGCAGCACTGATGTCTTTTCTTTCAGGCCCGATCTTGAAGTTTTCAACAAGCTGCCTATCCAAGACACCTCTGCAAGGTTCAGCAATTTTCACAGAATTCTAATCGGGCTTGGAAGAATTATCCTTGTATTCTAAACAGTAATTTTGTGCATTGCAGGGTTTTTTTCTGTTTTGTCACTTTTTGGGTTTTTGTTTGTTTGGTTTTTTTTTGTTTGGTTGGTTTGTTTGGGTTTTTGGATGTCTCCCCCCACTCCCTGAACTTATATCTTGGCTTTTTCTGGTTCCTAACAATCCCTGCTCCATTTCTTGTGCCTCTTTTCCCCATCTTTCCTTTTGAATAATCATGCCTTTAGGCAAGAATTTGTAAATTAAAATTGTATTGTCCTATGTTATGAACTTTAACTACTGCCAACGTTCCTATTTTTAAGTCTCTGACGTCCTTAATTAAGTCCAAGATGAACACCTGTATCTGGAATCTGATGATGATTACTTGAAATGACACATTTTTGCCAAAGAAGCAGATATGAAAAATAATTAAAATTGAGAACATAGAATGGTGACAAGGAATTTTAATTGTATTAAATTGTCAACTATTGGGACACCCTTTATAGAACTAAAAGTATATCTTTGAAATAATTTTTACCTTCATCAGAAATTTATTTGCTTGAGGAGAACAACAGCTGTGTTTGTTGACCCTTTTCCGGGAGGATTTATGTCAGAATGAAGACAAAAAGCATAGAAATACTTAAAATGGCTTCTTAAATGGTTCTACCTTTTAATGCAAGTAGTCCTTGAGTGTCCAGTGTCGAGGACTGCACAAGCCTCTGCCCAGGCATGACTGATAACTGAGCCTGGACTGGCAGCCAGAAACACCCAAATACTGTACAGTGGACAGAGCCCTAAACAAAGATGTAATTAGCCTAACACAAGCAGAATTTGAGTTCATGTCTCCCTTTGTCTCATTGCCAAAAAGCTTTACATATAATAAACAGAGTTATAAAAATTCACTTCTGACAAGTAACAGTCAGCTTGTGCATCATTTATCGCAGTTCTGTGATTAGTCTCATCTTCATACTTCATATTACTTTAACTTGTCATATGAGTTTCCTTAGAGCTTGCCACATTTTATCAAGGTATCCAGCTTTTCACAGGGACAATGTTAAATGAAAAGCATTCTTATTTGCCTGGAAATTTATGCCATATACCAAATACCATTTTATCTCTGATTACTTAGCAGGAACCATCTGTCATGTTGCCACCCCCACAGTGCTGAGGAATGCACAGACTGAAGGTGAGAAGTATGTTTACTTTTGACTACAAAACCAGCTGTTGCCGTTACTTTTAGCTGTAAGGCAAACATGCTGGAAAAGGTGACTATCTGTTGTGGTTCTAGTGTACTGGGACCAACTATGTCTGTTGATGACAGCTGACCTCTTAAAGTCTTGAAGAAAATTGCTTTATGGCTTATGTCAAGAGGGCATGTACAAATACAGGTCCAGCTGGAAGCTGGAACCAAGAAGAAGAAGAAACCTTGGGCTAGGAAAGTACTGGGATGAATTCAAGTAAGAATCTGCCTCTTCTCCTGCCTCCCTTTTGGTAGAAAATTATATTGCAAAAGAGATTATTTTTCTCTAATGATAACACAAGATTCTGAAATTAAGCACAGCAGGTAGAAACATCCGGCACAGAATTAAAAAAATGTTGCATATTCATATGCTGAAATCTTTTCCAGTGCTGACAGCTAACTATTCCAAGCGGAAAAGGTACAAGCTCTGCTGTTCATTCTGCCAATTTCCCTTTTTAAAACTCTGGCACTGTGTTTTGGGGGCTGTGTACTCTAATCCTGTTATTCTTGCCATCATTCATCAGAGTAAGAAAGACATTTACAGAGCCAAATCATTTTGACTTTGAATAGGATTGCAGAAAATAGGTGTATTTTCAAACTTACAGGGAAGGGAAAAGGGGTATTTCTTCACTAAAAGCACTTAATTCCCCTGTTACCTTCTTTCATGTTGTACAAGGGGAGTGCTGTGCTGAGATGTAAATGTACCTAGAGCATATTTCAGGACCACAATATAAACACTGTTGGGAAAGGGCACTTTATGCAAATGTGTTTCCTGAGTGATGGCTCTTCCTCCTTGATGATTCTGGCAAGACATAATAATTTGGGAAAATAAGTGGAGTGCCCTGCCCTTCAGCTCTTTTCTCTAGAGCACCAGTATCCCCTTGCAAATAGGATTATGACAACATAAAAAATTCATTTAGGTGGGAGCTTCTTTTAAAATATGTTCAATATGTCATTGCAGAAAATAGTAGAGATAAAGCAGAGCTATAAATGCTCTCTCCTGCTTTTAGGAAGAGAAAACAGACCAACATGACTAACTCTATATTGCACTCATTTTCCTTTTACAGCCCACCTGTCAGTCCTGTTATCCTTGTCTAGAAAAGAATTTACGGTAAGTCTTTGCTTCAATCAGTTTCCATGGTAACTTGGTTCTGTTTTAAAACCTTTACATAACAATGGCTTGGTTAAAATGATAATGAGCTGGTGTGCTCGCCCATCCCTGAACTACACCTTTCCCCTTGCTCAGAAATAATCAGATAGGGATGTCACTCCATCTGCTCTAGTTCCATAAGCTTCTACAACACTGTTTCACTAACCAAGTCAGATCAGATTGCCACCTGGAAATCTCAGAGATATAGTTCAGGGTACTGGCTAGTGTTTACACATGACATCCTGTGAAGCGGAGTAAGCTATGTTGGGGTCTGGAGTCTTGAGTTCACTGGGGCAGGATCCCTCTGCATGTACAGTACCTACAGTGAGGCTTAAAGCTCCAAGGACCATGGCATCTTTTAAAATATGAACCAGAAGAGGCAGGTTGTCTCCCTTGTAGAATACACTTTTCTCAAGGCAGGAAAAAATTACCTTCAGGCCCTACCAAGGGGGAAAAAAACGTTCAGAAAAAAAAATGTAAAGTTTTAATTGATCCTAAGAACATTTTGATAATGTCCCACTGTTGCAGATATGTATGTCTTATCCAACATTTAGTTATCCCTTATCCTAATTTCAAGCTCTTCTCTTGCACTCATAATTTCTGATTCTCTGGCCCAATTTGATTTTGTCTTTGACAGTCTTTTTCATAATTCTGATTACTTTATACCATCTCAGATCTTATCTAGGAGAAAAATCAACATTCTTTTTTATGTAACTTGATTACCTCAGTAATAACACAAGTTTCAATTACAGGGAAATCTTAAAAGAACTTCTAGTGTGTATCTGTTAGAGCTCTTCACCAAGTACTCTGAAAACTTGCTGCAATTCTTCCCTCTGATATCAGATATTCCTAAAGTTCTGTACTAGATCTGCTGTTGTTGTATTGGGTAGCTTCATGTTTGTATGGAAAGCTTTTTTCTCCACTAGAGGCACTAATAGAATTTATGAAAAATAATTTAACACAACTGTATCTTCCAGGCAGGCATTTAAAAAGCTGCCAGTTAATTTACACCTGAATTTGTCCAAAGACTTGGTAAAGATCTCATGTTTCAGCATGGGACAACACAGTATTATTTTCCCATGACAAGTGGTTGCCCAGCTGGTCTGTATTAAGCATCTTAAATAACAGAAACAGGTCCATGTTTTCTCTGTGTTTCATAGTTTGGATAGTGTGAGATCCCGATGCCTTGTCCTTAGCAAAACACAGCAGGGCACTGCTCAGGGATGTTTCACACCTCCCCATTCCTGAGTGGTGTTACTACACATGGTGTATGCACACATATCCTTACATGGGTTTACTTTTGTATAGACTCAATTTGGTCATTTACTGATTCCTCTAGATATTGTAATCTCCCTGAAATTTACTTGCCATTTAAAGAAAGGTTTGTTTGGTTTTTCCCAAACCAAATAATACGGGGGTACTAGAAGTTTGATTTAGACCTACATAAATCCTCCCAAAACAACTTGAAAACACAAGCTTTCAAATGCATTTTTCCCAGCTCTTATTTTTAACTAACAGTTCCATTTACTCCTTATGTCCTAGCACTGTCATTAATTTCTGAGGGAAGCGCATTGTCAAATCAGGGTATCATAAATCTACTGAATTCCTTTCATCAGTCATGGCAGTAACATCTTCACAGTACTCCTGTGTGTCAGTGAAGTATGACCTTCTCTGACTGATCTGTGCAGGCTATGCTTAATTGAACTATGCTTTTCCAGTGAGCATTTTAACTCTCACACAATGATTTTTCAATAGCTGACGTCCAAACAACTGGTCTCAGTTTTCTGGGTGAAAGAATAAATAACATCTGATGCTTTGTCAATTGGAAAATAGTAGTTCCTTATTCTTAATACCTTTAACATCTTTTAACTCAATTGAACAATTAAATATGCTTACATTTTCCATTTTTTTATTCCTTTCATAATCCTTTGTATAAAAAAGAGGAGTGATTCTGTGCCTCATTACTCTTATAGCATTATCGATTCCATCCTGATGCTAATCACTGCTCCAGAAATACTGTAGCTTCATGTGAAAACTGATCATATGAGTTGGCTGCTTGAGATGGGAAATTCCTTGTTAGACTGGCTTTAATACAGTTCTTACTGCATTTAATTAATCTGGTAATTACTGTGTAGTGCAACAGGGTATGTTTTCTTTTGCCCTGAATATTGTTCATATGTATAGCAGATCGATTGCTAACTGCAAAACTATCTTAAATGTATTATTTAGTATTTCAGCCTCTGATTAAAAATTACTGTTAAATTTAAGAGGGTCTTATTTCTTACTTTTTAGCTCATTATGCTGACTTACACTTTTAAAAAAATTCCTTTCTTGCTTCTTTTTTATTTTGAACTGTCTTTTATCGTATATTAATTATCAAGTATTTGAGAATACCAGTATCTATTACTTATTTAGTTGCCTGCTTGTAGGAATTCCAAATAGTTTATCTCTGTTCCTTAAATAATTATATGATTTCTTCCCCTACTTTATTGCTGCCCTCATGCTGCTCTACACAATTTTTTTTTCATTTTGCCCAAAATTAATAAGATTTTATTTGGTACCCATTTTCCCCCTCACTGTGCTTTCTGAAGATATATATCATAATTTGAATGCTAGTTATATTGTGATAAAAGTAGAACAAAACTGTTTGGATAAAATAATTAAAGCTCAAATATTCATGCATCCATGAACCTTCACACTACACACCTCTGCTGATGAAGGCTGAATGGTCTACGTATAAACAAGTCTGTAAACTGAGAATTAGTATGGCAAGAAGTTCACTGTGCCTGTATTTCCAGTTTGCTGCCATCTGTGGTATATGCTTTTGAGCTGGATAATGGTAATATGAACCTCAGTCTCTCTCTTTCTTTTCTGGTTCCTTTGGTCCTTAGGTACTACGTGATGCAACCTCTAAACTCCCACAAGTATGTCCTAAACTTACTTTCGAGATACCTCCCTCTGATTTTATTCTCCTTATGCAAAGTATCTATTCCCTGGTTATATGTGAGAAATCATGTTTTGAAGTGTGCTGCACAGAAAGAGCTGAGCAGAGGAATACCATCGTGAATGCTGTGGGAGGGGAACTGCAGGCGCAGAGAGAGTTTGGAGAGTGTGAAGGCAGGGAAGGGCAGTGCTTTGTTTTCTCTCTCTGCCTGCTTCTCCTGTGAGTAGCACAGCCAAGATAGGAGTTTGAAAGCAAGTTTAGCAGGATCACTAAGTTGCTTGCTGCCAAATTATCAAAGTAGGAAGGCTCATAAAACTGAATCAGATACATTCCCTTTGGGATATGACATTTGTTTGAGTGAGTACTGCAGCACATGAATAGTCTAAAACTCTTTCACTTCTGCTGTTGTCTTGCTTCCAGTCCTCCTCCTGATATCAGCACTGTCCTAAATGCTAATGATTTTTATTGTTGTAAATAGTAAACAATAATTATTTTATTATGGTACAGGATAGGATAGAGTGAATGGGTGCAATGTGCAGAGGAGTTAAGAGCTCAAACCAAACCTTCAGGTACACTTCAGAGACCACCAAACCCTGTTCTGTTCTGAAAGACCAAAAAAAGGTTTTCAAGAACTTTAATTTCAAACTAATGTCATACCCACTCAATTTAATTAGGAGATTCCTCTCTCTAGATACTCTGGTGATCACAATTGAGACATGGGACTAATCTGATCAATATTTTTTTTTTTTTTAGCAGAACTTTTTTTAAAAAACACATGTTCTGGTCCCACTAAAATGTTAGAAGTTCCACCTTCCTGGAACACAACTGGTTATCAGTGAAAATAAGAATCACAAACAATGTTTTGATGTCACCTAACAGCACTGAATAAGTAGATAATTATGATTTCAAACTGAGTTTGCTGTCTCAAAGTGACAAAGACACGGTTGGCTATTAGGTCTGGATTACAACACAGGTAGGCCAGTGAGTGGGCTCGGGGAAATTCAGGCTTCTTGCATGGCTTCCGGGCTCTTCTCCCTCTTCTATAAAATAGAGACTATGATACTTCCGTATGGTAAGAATGGTAAAGAAATACATTCCACACTCTGTGACTCCCACCTCTTACAAGGAAGAATGGGAGAGTTGCAGTGTATGTAAGTACCTAAGCAGTAAATAGAAAATAAATAATTCCTATTTTCTGGTCAACTGTCATAATTTTATCTTGGTTTACTTCATGATTTGCATCTTCCAATGTGGAGCTTTTTAATGACATTACACAAACAAATCTAGTTTAACATATTATTCTTCCAAAATTTATATCAGTTCCTAGATCACTGCATTTCTAGAAAGAAATGCATGCTTCTCATATTACTTTACAAGTATTGTATAACCAGTAATTTTCATCTGTGTACTGAGAATCTGGAGTTTAGGGGTTTATTAATAAAGTCCAAATTAGAATGTTTGATTTTCCACCTTCCTTTCCTTCTTTAAAAAAAAAATAATTCAAAAGAAGCACAAAATCAGATTGAAGAAGTCAATTTGGGCTCTTGAGAATATATGGCAATTACATTTTCTTTCACAAAGGAAAAAGAATTAATCTTTTCTAAATTACGGATGTGCAAAGAATCAGCTGTGGAGGTGTATGTCTTAAATAAGCTACAACAAGAAAAGCAGGGTCGATCAACAAGATAACCATCAACCTGGGCCTGGCATTGTTCTAGAAAATCAGGCAAATATTAATCTAATAGACAGAATATTGTGAATTCCAGTGTTACATATGCCACAGATATGTGGCTGATTCACCATCTTTGAAGTCCAGAGTGCCTTATAGATAAATGTGCTTTTAAACTAGAAGTAAAGCTCAAAGTGAAATGTGTTAGATAATTTTTGCTAAGATGCCAGTTTAGTCAGAGAATTGCTTAGAAAAATAGTATTTGGATAAAACACAAAGATTTTCACAAATCTGCCGATGTGTAAATGTGTAAGCTTTCCAGGCCACCTGTATTTTTCCCCACCACCTCCAAAACCACAAATATAAAATCAAGGCATATTTAAAACAGAGTAACCTGTAACATTGAAAGAAGTTCAGCTTTATAAGGTAGAAAAAAAAATCAAATCTATTCCTGTAAGAAAATTAGGGTAAGACTCTCCAGAAAAGCACAATCCAAAACACATGATGAGGAGCTGACTGCTGGTCTGACTCTAGTTAAAAACAAAATTAAAAAAAGGAATGTGTAAATCAAGTTATATAGGTAGTGTTCTAATCTTTGTGATGTTCATGTGTTTTCCTGTCAGAATTTTTCTATCCTACCTTTTTCCTGCCCTCCAAACTCCGCAAATCTCTAACACTGACTTTAATACATAGAAAATTATGTTTCTAGCATCTGTTTTGTACTGTTAAAGTGCCCAGTCCTTTATGCTCTATATTCAGGACCTTCAACAGCTAAATAACTTCTTTATGCATGACTTTCATTAGGAAGACATTGTAGTTAGTGATTAGTAGAACAAAAGCTCTCTGAATTACTACCCTAACTGGTTTTTATGGAGGAACTTAATAGGCAAGCATAAAAATGTGGCTTTTTTTTTAAGCAATTTTGTTTCAATAGTGGGACTTGTTGTTCAATTGTTATTAGATTTTTTTTGTCATTTTTTTTGTCTGATTTTGAGCAGCAGAAGTTGCAAGACAATTTTTTTGGCTCAGCAAGCTTAGTCACTTGGGAATTTGTCACCTTCTTTACTACTATGAAATTTACAAGCCCAGTCATTTTTGAAAATTAAGTGACAATTAAGTAAAATTAGCCATGCCAGACTTAAAAACAACTAATCATTATTTTTTTCAGATAAGTGTAATGGGTGCTGGGTAAGTGGAGTTGAGAGAAAACAATGACACATTCTACAAATACAGTGCAAGAGCTCAGTATTTTTGAGGTCACTTCTCCTTGATATGAATATCCCTGATGGCTGCCTAAGATCAATTAGATTTAATTTAGTCTGTTATTCCTCACTAAACTTCTGCTCCTCAGTCATACAGTAACACATTTTATTAACAGTTGTGAGAGGGAAAATTGAGTTTTGGAGTTTCTAAAATCTAGAAAAAGGAAGAAGGAAAGAAGGAAAGAAAGAGAGAAAGATCATGAAAACAAATGCTGGTTGAATTATGTTTTTTTTTTTTTCCTCTAAGGTTTGCTTTTCATTTCTATGAATATTACATTGGAAAATAGTTTTTTAGCTTTTTTTGTGTGTGTGTGTGTCAGATGCCCAGGTGGTATAAATTAGCTACATTGATTTCACTGACGGAGTATGGATTTTTATCCCCATGGAATGGAGAGCATAGATGTGTAACATAGAATAGCACAGCTTTGTCATGTAGCCGAGATTATCTATTTTCATGAGAATTTCCAGGTAGTTAGTATCTTGGACTAAGGAATCAAAACTTGGGAGCTTTACCACTACCTTCTCTGGAGCTAATGGGGAATATTCACACTACTCAATTTTAGGCTATTAGCTCAGATCAGATGATTACACAGAAATTTAGAAAAGGTAAAGTTGATTTTTTTTATGGTTCAAGTCCTTATTTAACAGAAAAGAAAGAACTATGTTCTGTTAAGCTCTTTTTTGAAATTCAAATTATGTTGATACCTTAGGGAAAAGACTAACTAGAGGCTAACAGGGTTTGTGTGAGCTCCAGATGATTAACCTACTTTATATTGCTCTCACCATGCTGCATCAGTTAATCACTATCTTTTAGCAGTGTCTTTAACAATTAGATAAAACAGCATTTATCTCTTTTCTATATTTAGAAGACCTTACACAAACTAATCTTATTTTTCCTTTATTTTCTATCCTCCTTGGCATATGACGGAATATGTATAGTAAAATTAATGTAAGAAAAAAACCCCAACTATATCCTTGACTAGATTCAGAGGAGTTAATTCTTTACTGTCCCTCCATGCCCATTGTCCATTACTGTTGAATGAGATACTACGAGTTTCTAGCTAGCAATGAGCAAATTTTAAAATTCAGTCAGGCATTTTCTCATTCAGAATCTGGTTTATCAGCTGATTTTTCTTCCTGAAGCATTAGACAACTGAGTGGGAAATCCAGTAAAAAGAACACAATTTGGAATATTCTTTCCAGAATGAAACAGTCAGTTATTACGGTAGTTTTGTGAGACAGTCCTGAGTACGTGTTGTGATTTCATGGTGTATTTCAGCTCATGAAACAATTATATTAAAGGTAGGAGACATACTGGATTGTCAGTTATTATAGATGAGCTTTTTAATAGTGATATATCTTGGGGGAGACAGGAAGAAGAGTTTTTCAGGTTCATTTCTAGGCCTACCACCTGCAACCCTGCAGCCACAGCACAAGCAGAGATATCTAATCCATCTACTCATCCTTTCTCCTATTTCAGGGATATAAACTTCAGTCTTCAGCTTTTCCAGACAGTATTTCAGAATGTTTTCAACATTTGGTGTTTCAGTGATTTTTTCAAATGAGGTGGGAATTTGCAATGGCCAGTTCTGCTCTATGTGCAATATATTTGCAATTCACAGAAGCATCTGACAAAGGGACTTGTATTCCGCTAGAAAGTTTTCTTTCTGTGTGCTCACGTCCTCTTATAAAACTTCTAGTATTTTTGTAAGAAAAATACAGTAGCTGGTTCTTACAACAATGTGCATGCTTGAACCATAATGTCAAAAGTGCTATTTTTCTTTTTTTACTTTTCTTAAGATGCTAAACTAATGAAGAATTCAAAAGCATATTCTTTATTCATTTGCAAAAAGGCTATATGTAAGAAAGGAACATACGGTTGTGTTTATTAGTGTGCCTCATCATACCAATTTTTTTTCTGGTAGAAAAGTAAGTCAGCTTATTATTAAGTAGAAATATTATTAAGTAGAAATACAGTTAGACAACTATGAGAAAATCTTCGGGAGAAAAATAAATACAAGCATTTTATAAAATTGTTATATATAAACCAGAAAATTGCAAAGAAGTTTTTTTTTCCCAAGGAACGCCATCACAATACCAGGCCATGTCATTTCCTTTGGGAGAAGGTACTTATCTACGCCCAGTATCAGGGCAGAGTCAGCCTTTTCCGCCTCAAATTAAGGAACCGATGATGAAGGAGTACAGAAAACGCAATAGCTGAAAAAAATAGCAGGTTTACACTTTTTTACTTTGTTAGATTGTATGGCGGATCTGATTTTCATTCAACTGTGTGCTGAATTCCACAAGAATACTTAATTCTTATAATTCATGGGACTGTCAGGGTAAAAAAATTAATTTTCTCTGGACTTCAGACAATTATCTGATGACACTGTCCAGAGTAATCCCCAGGAAGAGTTGGTCTTCGGGGGTTTTTTTTAATCTTCCTGTACACCATCAAATAGAAATACCTCTCCCTAGAGAGACTTAGTTATTAAAAAACTTATATGCTTACTAAAAACACACAAATCCTTAAGAACTTCTATGTGGCATCGGAAAAGAGCAAAAGACACTGTGTGACATCAACGTGTCCTACAAATAGAATAGAAGGAATGTTGCCTGGTAAAAATGCTCAAGTGACTGAGAAAAAGACTATGCCACACGTTACAGAAGGAGGCAAATGAAAATCAAGAGCTCCTGCCTGTCTGATTCTGTGGTAACAACATCTTACCTAACTCTGATTGTTGACTAACCTTGGGCATGTAACCACAATGCTCTAGTTGCAGACCATAAGGTGCCTCTTAACCCCTCAAAGCATTCCTGCACTGTGCTCAGCTTGCTGTCTGCAGCAGCAGTACGTGCATCTTAGCTGTGCTCGTGGACCCATCACACCTCCTGTGCTCAAACACCTGCTGTATTTACACTGCCTCGAGATGCCCAGTGCTACAAGTAGAAATGTCAACTGAATTACTAAGACAAGCATATATTTGTGATGGTAAAGACTGGCTAATTTTGGAGACCTTTTATTTATCAGAATCCCACCACATTTAAGAAAAGAATTCTATATTGGGAGCATTTATTAAAAAAGAGAATCCCACATGCAGAGTTCATGCATAATATTCTCTTTTAATACAGCTTTTTCTAATTCAAGGAATTCAGTGCCACGTTTTTGACATTTCCCAAGCCCATATGTTTCAGAAACTACATATTTAAATCTCTCTTTCTCAGAACTGTAATAATACAGGATTTCATTAGCAACTTTTAGGTGTTTAAATTATTGCTGCAGAAACTGATATATTATAGTGCACAAAGGAAAAGAGAGAATAGTTTCCCCCCCAGCCTATTCTCAGTGTATTTTACATGATTTATAGGGAGAACAATCATGTAAATGAACTGTGTTTTTCTGTTTGAAAAGATATAAAGCTAGACTTATACCCAAATTAAGAAAGTGTTATCAAAGTAAAATAAAAAATTCTCACCAGCAAAACCCCTAAATGAATACTAAACACATACTGTATATTCTGCATGTAAGCAATTCGTATTCAAAAAGGTAAAAAGGTGGGGATTTTTTAGAAACTGTGAGGAGCTGCTGTAAATTCTTGGAGACAAAAATAGTCTTCTAATGTGTCATAATAAATACTTTATGATCCCGTAGTATTTTTCTTTTAAATTTCTACACAGGCTATGTACTAGAGAAAAAATTTCTTTTTAATCCATCCGTTCGACTTCATTTTACTTTGATTTTATTTCACATGCCTGCTCAGTCTCATTCATTTAGTACAGACTCAACTCTTCCACCTCCCACACAGTTCCATGTTCCTTGGCCATGGTGGTAGCATGTCATGTACTTGCTGCACAGCTCCTCTCCTGATCCTGGACCACACATGCTAGAGGTAGTGGATCAGTAGATGGGTGAACTAGTTTTGCCCGCTGTATATTGACCTGGGACAGAACAGAGGCACCAGCATTGCATTTCAATGGCAAATTTGTTGCTAGCTCTGAAGGGGTTTGTTTGTGCCACCACCCTTCCAGCCTCAAATCCTCTCCGCTCCGAGAGATGTTATTCCCCTGCTGTCACTAACTCCACTGATGAGATTTATGAAAGAAAGGAGATCGCTGTGCTGGATTTGAGTGTAGGCTTGTAAGCCATGCCAACACTGTTTTAAAATTACATGCTTACTATTTAACAATTAAAATAATGTAAAACTATCTATGCACTAGCTATTTCATTTTTATCCTGCACATGACCTCTCGTGTCCTTCTGTGTACTCTGAATTGCAGCTGAAGTGCAATTATTTTTGCCAACTCAAACACTGACTGTGCATCTGTTGCAGAAAATGTGGGATAAGAATCTATGTGGGAGCCCTTAATGCAGGTGGTCAGCTCACACTGAGCTTGCCTGAACTACTGCCTTTGGCTTGGCAAACTGGTGCTTTGCTTGGATATGTTTATGCAAGCTGCAGCCTACTTTTAACCACCTTGTAGACATGACCTCAATAGTAAACCTTTCACAACAAAATAATAACTCAAAATTTGAAAATCTGCATTTTAATGTTTCTGTTGTGCTCCAGATGCTACCATGACACTACCTTGCAGGCATAAAAAGTACTTTCACAATGAATGCAGCTTATCAGCTTTTTGTTACTACAAATGTTTAATTGGCTTGATAGCAAAATATTTTAATGAAAACTAGAAAAAGCAAAACAAGAATTTGATTTAAAACACACTTCAAACAAACTCATTATTGGACTATTTCTGATGTGGTTTAGGATTGAGAAAGAAATCTAAACGGACATATTTACTACATAGTACTAAATATTAAAACAGAGAACATGCTATAGCATCATTCTTAATGTACTGCATAATGAGTGGAAGGGGTAATTAGGACTGCCTCTCACTTCACTTCATTGCTAGCCTCAGCCATTACTGTCCAAAGTTGCATTTTAGGCTGAATGCTGACTCTTCTGTCTGTGCAGAAACTTTCTGTTCACTCTAATTAAACTGGATAATGCAATTCATGAACTGTTTCTGGATCAGTGCTCTCCTTACTTTAATGGAAATCAATGAAAAATAAGAGGCTTCCACAGGAGGAAATAAAAGTACAAACTCAATCTCAGAAAAACAACCCATGAAGATCTGTCAAAAGTAGAGCACATTGGTGACCTGTAGCCTCTTCCAGGCTTAATGCACAGTGCTTGCCTTGGAAATGCTAATGGCCAGATGGTACTATTCCATGCTACTTCAAAATGAGTTATCAAATCCTGCTGCTAGTACACAACCAAATAAGCTAGAGTTTTGAAATAAGTTATCAAATCTTGGCACCAGTGCACCACCAACCAGTGGTTTTGCAATTGAGCACCGTGGAATGACCAAACAAATCCCTGTAAAAGGAAAATCAGAACATTTTTGTGAATGCAATTACAACAAAAAAGGCCGAAGGTTGCTCAGTGCAGCAAATATACTATCTCTACAAGCCTCTTCTACAACATATTTTGCTACTCAGGCTTCCTTTGCAAACTTGAAGATATAATGATTCCTACTAAGAAACAGAAATGCAGCACCGGAGTCTCCCAGCCCTTCTCCAGTTTGTTTCCCTTTGCCTGTTCAGAGGGAGCTTTAAATGATTTTTGTTTCTTCTGTGGCCTAAAGCATTCTTCCTTTAACACAGTGAATAGCTCCCTGTATTAATCTGGAGAGGCATCACTTGGGTAGTAGTATGTGATGTGTTGCTCTTAGAGGAAACCAACTGGGACTTTGGTCAATAAAGCAGAATTTGGGTTGCCTTTCTAGTTTTAAAACTGTACCTGTTCAGACTTAAGTCTCTTTCTTATTTGGTGGCAGAGGGTGTGTAGGTCTTTTTTAACTACTGTCACATAGTGCAGTAAAGGTGCTTTGCAGTTTCCAACATGTGATATAATTTGGAGGAAAATATTCACAGGCTTTGGGGTGAACCAACATTTCCACAACCTTGTATTTGATATGATAAGACAACTTTGTTGCCTGGAAAGCTAGAAGAGCCCAAACGTACTGAAAAAAATCTGTCCAAATTTTAATTTTAAAATTATAGCTTTTAAAACTCTTCAAGAATCTTCCATAAACGGGTTCTGAATATTTTTCTCTCTGTGACTCATTTAACGTGTGCAGTTTATAACTATCTAGGATGTTTAATGACAATACTTAGGTTTAAATGGAGACTTAACACCAAAAGCCTTTCAGTCCTGCAGGGGCAACAAGGTGGATGACAACAGTTATGTGCCATCTGTGCAAGAATGATGCACATCATTGTAAAGGGTTGGCAGGGAAGGCGACCAGGCCTCTATCTTTAACTACAAAGCCCAAGAAGAGGACTTTAAAGAACTACTTATCATCAAATCTCAAATTCTCAGTTCCAGCTC
Organism: Cephalopterus ornatus; assembly: GCA_013396775.1. Taxonomy (NCBI): domain Eukaryota; kingdom Metazoa; phylum Chordata; class Aves; order Passeriformes; family Cotingidae; genus Cephalopterus; species Cephalopterus ornatus. The sequence goes on along the minus strand of VZRE01003104.1, from coordinate 251,710 downwards.
TCTATCCCTTCCTACTTTTACCAGTTCCAACTGTTTTCCCCAGACTATTTCTCCTCTGTGCACTTTTTCCTGTCTCCTAACCCTCAGTGAAATTAAAATTTCAAGCCATTAATTGCAAAAGCATAATTTGTTTTCCATGATGTGAAATGAGTTCTTCCAAACATGGATCATCTAGAAAAAAATAAAAAAGTCCAAACGATTGGTTAAAGTGTTAAAAATAGTAAGTTGATCTTAATATTTCATATGATAACACATACTTCTTCAGTAGTTTTGAAATTTTCATTTCTTAATAACTGAGATTTCATCCACTTGAGTTAGCTAATATCTCTTCTGTGTAGTAGCATTATTTGTTGCTATCTAAGAACTCCCTCGCAAGAGGAAGGAACTAATGTTTAGCGTTGAATAGTAAGGAATTAAGAAACTCCCATGAAAAGCTTTTTTTAATTATGATGACAGGATGCAGATGAAACAATGACAAAAGGATTTCTTTTGTGAGGCTAAGACTTGCCTTGCATGAAGCACTGCATTGGAGTATGCCTAAAATAGATGTCTATGCTTCTGTGTCTGTCTGAGGTTACCAGCAGTTCACCTGAAGTAAGAGGCTTCCTGGAGTTTCTCTCAGCACGTATCTAACAATTTAGTCAGTCTGAGCTCCAGAGTCGTTATCTACCTTAGTTGTGTCACCTCCAAATGATCCTTTAAATATTTATAACATAAAACGTTTAAACATGACAAATGCAAGCAAAATCCTGTAAAATTAAAAAAAGGCATTAGAGCTAGACTACAGATTCCTTAACAGTGTGTAACTGATTTTCCCCAGATGGAGTGAGAGAGGATTTAGTATACCGAAATATCAGACTCAAAGTTCCCTGGAGTTATTCACCTTTGAGGAAAAAAACATGCCAAAAACATTTGAATACCAAAGTGGCTGCTGCTTTTAAATGGCTTTATTCCACTGAAATAAATTCCTGAAGCCATGCATAATATAAATCCCCGAACCCTTACTCATCTCTGCCCTTGTATTTGTCATCCTCCGACCAGAAATAATTAGAGCCATCTCAAATTCTGCATCTTAATCTGACTAAATAATTTCCATGTAGATTTTACTTTCCAGGAGCCTGTTTATGATCTTCAAAGCCATTTCATCTTAAGAAATCCTGTATCTTTGATCGTATGGTTTCAAAATGTATCCTATCATCCCAGTAAAAGGAAATTAACATTTAGAGGACACCTCCAAGTAATTCCGAATCCTAAAACAATAAAAGCATAATTAATTGGAGAAGATCAGGTTAAACCAGGGATCTCGTCCTCTTCTTTCTCATTAAGCGATGATTTTGCAAAGGAAAGAGCCCTTTCTGAGATTTCACATGTATCAATAAACCATGTCGTGTCATCTTTCCGTGCTGGCACACAGAGATCGCAGATTTTGGAGAATTAAGGACATTCTTGCAGATAATTTCAACTATGTATTTTGTCCCGCATACTTGTACTTCTCTTTTTATTCTGCCTATAAGTCTGAAGAAAATTTCTGTGGCTCAGGAAAAACTCAGTAAAAAATTAACAAAAAAAGGGGAATATGTGGTATGTCATTCCCATTGTAGCCTCTGCCCTGTGCCTGTGTCTTTGCTCCCTGAATCCATAGTGTGTTGTGTCCTACAAGGAAATTTCCTTCTATGACAACAGTTTTACGCCAAGAGAGAGACAGAGAATATTTGTGGTGGCAGCTTGCTTTACTCTAACAGCCAGATATTTCCTCCTTTTACAAAGCACAAATCTGTGGTGTCTATGTGGGAAGAGAGAGAGAAGTAATAAGTTATGGGATTCAGTGCAGCCGCATCAGTGCAGTTTGCAGCAATAAGGTAACCAAAACATGCATACCTCCATTGCAACTAACAAAATCAGACTACTACCTCAAAATCTAGAAGAAAACAGAATCAGAGTATATCCAGAGTTGCTGCTCTCTCCCTATAATTTTTATAAGAATGATATTGGCCTGCCCCCTGAAACTCATTAAGGTGCAAATTATTCACAAGCTGTGAAGGAAAGTCATGTTATTTAAGATCCTTTACTGACCATTCATACTAGGTTGTTGAAAGTAGTCTTATTTATGATCTTTCAATGTTTTTTCAATTTACTATCTATCAGGCAATTTATCAGAAAGTTGTAATGAACTCATGATTCAGTGCTATTAACAGCTGCACAAACAATACAAACTGTAGATCATTAGTTTCTAAAATTCAATTTTATGTTCAAGTCACAGAATATCTTGATTTTAGATTGCAAGTCATCCTGCCAAAGCCTATTTCATTTCTGTGCAGTATCTGTAGCTGATTCCTGGGCTACCTTCTAAAATTAAAAATAGTAGACACTTCTGAAATATTTTCATATTTGATGCCTCAGTGATTTATGCAATCATTCTGATATAAGCAAGTACTAAGAAAAGGCTTTGGTTTGCAATGTCGATTCTTGGGGACACTAAAAAGGTCCATCTCTCTCTAAACTCATTTAACCAAAATTGTACTATCTATATACACATCTAGATAGGAATGGGAGGAATACCTATTCTCTTCTCTCCTGTACTGCTGGACAGCATTAAAATTTACTATGTGCACGCTGGCAAAGGCACAAAGACCTGAAACATTCTTTTGCAAACCAAATTTATTTCTTCCTACCTTAACATTTGAATTAGTGTATTTTTATCTCAACCAATCTTTTTGTTTCTATGATATACTGAAAAAAAAGACTCAGTTTTAACCAAAATAAAACCATATGCTACAACTGTTTTTACAAAATCACAGGATAGGAAAGGACATCACTTCAAAAGGTAGAGAGTAGTAGTGGAAAGTCTTTCAGATAAGATTGTAAATTGTAATGACTCCTGATGCAGTGACTATTTATAGGTAAATAATGAGTATCCACATAGTCCCTTGTAGGATTTAAAAGAATATTTCATGCCTTTTAATGAGTAAACAATAATTCTATGAAAACAATATTTTTTTTGTCTGAACCAGCAGCTTGTTTTTAATGCATAATTTTTGCATAAGGAGTTCTAAGGATAATACTCTTTGAAACACTACATTCCATGTGTGCCACAGAAACCATCTGAAAGCACTACTCCAGTAAAATACAGCAATTTAAACTCCCTCACTCTGTCAAATACACCACTTGTCTCAGAGATTATACAGATTATACAGCAGTACCTTTCTTTTTAAGCTTGTTAGTACTAAGTATCCTTCAACATGTTGGGGATGATATTTAACACTTTCCCTCTTAACATGGATTAAAATCACTCCCTGAAAAGGGAATCTCCTTGTGACAGATAATTCATAATAGATCCACATACTTTAATTGAAAAATATTGTAGAGAATCACAGAATTGCAGCACAGAATTACCAGTACCATCAAATACTTCCTGTAAGGATAACTGTGATCCTTGAATAAGTAGTATATATTTGCTAACAACTCAAAAGAAGTAAAGGAAAAACTATCCTTTTATCATAGTTCAATGAGAGGAATTTGCTTTAATATAAATGAAAATCAAACTTGAAAGTGCAACTGTGAAGTCTACATGCAAACGCTGCTAGAGAAATGTTTCTAGATATTTCCAGTAACTCACTTTATCTACTTTCCCAGTCTTGGCAACTAATTTCTTTGATAGACAGCCTTTTATAATTTGCTCTTTGTCAAAGACTCATAAAATTTACTCTGAATTTTTTCTTAAATGAAAAAAACCCACCTCTTTTCCCTCTTTTAGCTCATATAAACAATACCAAAAAAGTATACTTTACAAATATTTTTAGTTCTAGACTTGGAATTTCTTCAGCTTTGTTCCTTGACAGTGAATCCTACCCTTAGAAGCAAGTGCAGAGCAGAACATAGCTGCATGTGAAAGGAATCCAGTTAGTTAGAAGTAAAGGTGCCTCCCCAAATAACAAAACTGGCTGAGGGTTGTCCATCTCAGCACGTAAACTAGTGTTGCACAGATATCCACCAAGTACTTCTTAACAGATCAAAGCTAATTTTTGGGAATATTTTGAAATAGGGTCACCTAGGTAACCACCCCAGCTGATGCATGTTTCTGTCAGTCATCTTGCACTATGGATGAGCCATTTTCTAACATCTTAGTGACACAGAAAAAGCTGTCTTGTGTTACCATTCCTGCATCTGCAGGAAAATGCTGCAAAAATTGTTCTAGGAACTCCTTGGGACCCACAGATTCTCTATTCAGGGTGTTAATTAACAAATTTAAGCGTTAATACAGTGTCTATGAATGGCCACAGGCACAGCAGAGGCTGTTCTTGGGAGTCTCCAGAACAGTCTGAAATTCTCACCTGTAGACATGCAACACTTAGTCAAGTCCTTTGCTGTGAAAATAGCCAGATGTTCAGTCAATCTCCAGGTCTTTTGCTGGGCTCATATCCACAGAGTTCCTGGGCCAGTGCTGGAATTTGTATTTCAAGGCAGGTGTCTGACTGGGACATACTGAATGTTAGGGATAATAGGGTTGCATGTACACTAGGATTTTGGTAATATAAACTAAATACAAGGCTTAAAAAAGGTCGTAATATTTGCTTTCCCTATAGGAAAGAAAGACAAATTGAGAACTGACAGTTTCTGCTGAGAAGCTGCCATGAGACTGGCCATGAATTTGAGTCTGTGGTAGTCTTTGCAGGTACCTAAGTCACTTCACTGTGGCTTTCCTTATCCCTGTGGTAGCACAGTTTAACACGCTTTCAAAGCCCTGCTTCAGTATTCTCTCTTGAGAGTACCCGGTACAGTACACAGTTAACCTGATAAGGGTGCTGCTAGCAGAGTCTGCAAGATCACAAAACTAATAAACAATATAGCAAGGATGAGAATCAACCTTTTTTCCTGCAACACATTTAGTACCTTAAATTCCACAGAACACACACAGACAGTATTTTTATTCCCCATCTCATGATTATAAATGTGGGAAAAAATAAGGAGCTTGATCCAGTATCAGATGAAATCAAGGCTGTCCTTTGCAGTATTCCTTTTTCTTTTACTCTCTATTCTCAAATAGACAAAATGCTTGCAGCTAAGTATCAAATTGGAACTGTGAAATGTAACTTTATAGTGAATCATATTAGAAAGTTAAAGGTTATGAACAGGTCATTGTAATCTCGTTACCCAGGCACTTATTTCCTTACTCTTCAGGTCTAAGTATTTGGTGTAGCTACCTGACCTGCTTTTTTCACATAGTTTTCCCTTTTGTCTGTTTGACTGCAATAGTGCAAATAACCATTGTATTTTGATCAGAATGCATTTTTGGTGAGGTATTTCTGTTTAGTCTTGCTAGATATGAGTTGTCTTTCTAAATGCTTTGATGGGCAAATATGATTCTGTTTGACATTTTTGTTAATTCAACACACTTTTCTTGAGATGAAATGATGCCTATCAACTGTAGCTTGCCTGCCCTTCCTGTACTGCCATTTACCCTTCAGGCATATTAGCCTGGGTTCTCATGTGCTCCCCATATCAGTTTGCTCTTCTACTACATGGTTGTTACATTAACTTATGTATATATGTTGGTCTTTAGCTGTCTCTACCCAATTTTTAAGGTATACTACTGTTTTAAAGGGTGCAGGTTTGTTAGAATACTAACTTGAGTCTTTCGCAATGTGAAACAGGTCAAAAATTTCTTCAAGATATCTTCCTGTTGGTGAAAGTTAAAGACATTATCTTTTACACCTAGCAAGGAAAATCAACTATTTCTGGGACCAAAACATAACTTTCTATAATTCATTGAATCCATTTTCACAAGCCTTAGCAGATCAGTATTTTTTCCAAAATTTCTTGTATCTCAGTGTGTTTTTCTATTAAGAAAGAACTACATTTCAAATAATAACATTTTAGCTAAGAGGCCTTTTATTATTCTGAGTTCCAGCTGTGTTGTATTCTATTTTTATTGGACAGCAAGAATAACTAGTTGTTAATTGCTTTCTTCGCTTTTGATCCCTATTGTTTTTGAAAATTTTGGACAAGTCAAATAGCAAAGAAGAGGAGAAATAATATGGGAAAAATTACTGGGTTGTAGGGAAAAAGAAACCCCAAAAATTAGAAAATGAGAGAAAAAATAAAGAAAAACTACAGGAAATATTTTCTTGATATTTTTATATGAAATCTCATAAACCAAGCATGATCCTCTCCCCTTTCATTCCTTCTGCAGTGAGGTACCAATACCATACATTTGTAGCATAGCTCCAGTCCTGCACCAGGATCCTGAGTCAGCTGTTTTATTTGTGATGTTTCAACCACATCAGTTTCCACCTTGACAGAGGGCAGTGCAACTTTGCAGCCACAGATACCACTCCAAACACTGCCCTGCTAAGAGGCACACTCCCAATGATGCCAGCCCTTCTTTCTCATGTGATAAGGGAGAGTCACAGCACTTGTGATTAACATGATTGAATGTCTGCATCCAGCATGGGGTAAAAACTAACAGACGCCCACTCTGTTGCAAGAGCCAGTGTTAAGTTCAGTGCATTGAAGACAGCTGAGAATTCATCTCTTCTGTAAGGTCACAAAATCCCTGAGTAGGGATTACGCCTCACTACACGTTTGGGGCAGGAGTTTCACATGCACTACTGGCTCAATATAATTTCCGTATGTGGTCAGCCTCTTTCTGCTTTTATTTGCAGCAGTAGATGTCTGATATCGAATGTTCTGGGAACCCTACCTGAAAAAATTTCCTCACATTCATTCTACTATCTGAAGTGAAATGCAGGCAGCACTGCCTGCTTCTAAAGATGACTGTGCTGGCTGCACTGCAGAGCATTTCACTTCCTGGTAATTAGACTCCGAGTGCACTGAAAACAGCTAAGCAGCTAATAGAGGGGGGTTTTGGCTCTTGCTTATCTTTGCCACATTCCTACCTGGGCAGATGGCAACCAATTGTCAATCTCGGCAGATGCAACCAGGACTTCAGTATGCAGGGAAACCGAACTACCCTCATTTGCATTAGAATTAATTCCTCCAGCTCGAGAGTTTAGGCATGCTGGTAGAGTGTGCGGGTTCCTTCAGTGTATAAACAGCACACTGGTATCAGATTAGTGTCTTCCAAAGAAAATAAAACTCACTAGGCAGAAAAAGAAAACATTGACGTGGTTAGGCTTCCACAGACACGCAGCTCATAATTCCCATGGATTTGGGAGATTTTTAAAATTACAAAAACAGTAATTTCTGTGTTCTGCAAATGGCTGGGGAAGACATGTTAAAGAATGCTGGAAACTTTACACAGCATGAACAAATGCTGAGGTTTTGCTTCTGTAGTGAAGTCAAAGCTGTTGGTATATTCCAATGTTTTGAATCTTTCTACAGGTTCTAGGCATAATTTGTTCTCTGTCATTACACTGGTGTGGTACACTCTTTTTAATTTCTTCAGTTGTACATGTAGCTCGGTGTGCTGCCTTTCTTTTCTTTGGTCTTTCTTATTTATTTTCTCTCTTGTGATTCATGTTGCACAGTATTCTGGTAGAGATGTGAATTTCCATTTGTTCTCTCATGTGAAGACTGACTGTACTATCTTTGTTCAGTCCTCCTACTGATTCATCCCCAAATTGCAGATACAGTGGGTTTCTTATGTATTCAGATATCTTCTTGTCTAAAGTATCAATACAAATGCATTATATTTAGTTGATAAAGTCAGTAATTAATTCTAGTTTGAACTGCAGCTTAACTGCATTTAACACTAAGCTAAATTTTAAATAAGGAGTTTTTGAGGGCTAAAATGGAAAACAAAGCATTCTTCAATTTTTCATGGAATGAATCCTTATCCTTACCAAAATCAGTTGAGTTTACTGAAAGCATTTTCTATCAATAAAGTCAAAAGGATTTTGACCCTTTTTATGACTTATTTAAAAATTTCATTCAAAAAAGCTGTTTCAAAACACAGAATACACAATATTTTGCTTGTGCTTTTTAAACTGTCATATTAGGACATATTCCTAGCTGAAATATTGAAGTTATAAACTCTAATTTCAAGAAGCATCAGTTTTGTTTTATAAACAATATCTTGCAGTATTTATTATTTTCGATTTTGATTACAATGAGTATATAATTTCTTCCTGAAAAAGCATTTTGACAGAAAGCTTTAATCAGCTCTGTTGAGAATCCAAATGATTAAGATGTTGCTTAGCACACCGCTAGACCAGCACTCCCAGGCTGATAGTCTGTATTAAGGGGACAGAAAACATCCTTACTGAGACAAGGACAATTTCTTTATCTTTCTCTTTTATTTTTCTCTAGCATTCAGGCTCTGCAGGTAACTGTGTCAAAAAGAAACTTCAGAAGTATTTTTTGGAGTTACACTGTCAAAGAGATGGCAGGCTGTGTCACAACCTTCTAACCAGGTCATCTTTAAGGCAGCTCACACCAGGCTGCCAGCTGATAAAAGCTGTTTTTCTCCTGTTGCCTCCAAGAAACAAAAAATCAGAACAAGATTTTTTTTTTCCTAATTGAAAATATATAAAAAAGGAGGCTGCTCAATTACATGCAAATATATATAAAATTTAAAACTTATTACTTGATAGATTTCCTTTTATGCTGTTTTTTAATTTTATACTGTAAATAAGTTTTTACGTTATCACGATTGACTAAAGTGTTTGGGTAATTTTAGAACAACTTATAAATTGTCTTAGGGCTTTTGATGCTTATTTCAAGTACTGAATTGGCAGAAGGGTTGTGTTTCGCTATTGGTCTTACACTTTCTAGGAGAGTTTACCATAGCAAGAAACCTCACCATATTCTTAATGCTTTGGTGTTCTCATTTACTTAGTAAAAGAATTGAGCACCTGTGTGTCTTTACAATGCTGTGTCATGGCTTCACCAGGGCAATGCAGCATTGAACAGTATTCTCAGCTACCTCTTCAAAATGTGACATTTCCCTCAACAGAGCTTAGTTCAGCTAAAGAGAAAAACAACTCATCCATAGTATATCAGAGAGCTTCTGCACAATTGTAATGATGCCAGCAGAGAGATACTTATTTGGATACTTATTTGCATCTGCCTAGACATCGTCTTTTTAGCAGTAGTTCAAATCTAGTTTGAATCAAACCATTACAGCACACTACTGTGATTAGTGCCTTGAAATTATTTTGGTATGAAGACAGAATAAGACACCTATTAGAATTTACTCTTCCCTAAAAAAATGTGAAGTATTTTCATGTTGGGCTACTTGGCAAGTGAGGACCCATGTTTCAGTGCGTGGCTTCACCTTCTACAGCCTCCTATCAGAGAATTATAAAAAAGTTATAATAATTGTGTTCCAAGTGTGTGCTCATGGTATTTTAAACACTGCACAGCATGTTTTCAAGTTTTCTCTTTCATCCAGTCCTCCAGGTTTTGATATATTATTTATTGAGAAAATTCTCATTTCAGTAATGTTGGAATTCAAAGTGTGTTTTCTGCCCAGTTCTTACTGCTGCAGCATCATAATAAAAGATAGACTCAAGCTTTTAAGGAAGTTGAACTGAAATTGCAGTGTTCATAAACATAAGCAGCACAAGCAGCAGTCTCCCATGAATAGCAGGATTCTGCTACTGGTTCAGATTTTGTCTCTCATCTCCAAGGGGTCAGGCTATGGGAAAAGTTTGTGTGCCACAGCCAAGGTTTGCAACTTTTTAAAATATTAATAGCATTACCCTGCTTTTGTTGTTGTTGTGGTGGTGTTATTAAGCCATTTTCTATTTGTCAAGCGGTTAAGAAATGTCACTCTAGTATTTATCTCTCATATGGAAAAGGGCCAACTGCAGAAGTTCTGCAAAGATATATTGGAGCACAGTGTGAACAAGAGCACCAACTCCAGGTCAAGAGGTGGCTAGAAAAGTAATAAACCCAAGAGGCATATTCATGTCTCACTTCTGCTTATCTTTACTGGAGTACTCTATCAAGTTACACAGGCTGTGCTAACAAGAACCTGTACCTTACAAAAGATAAATGTTAGCAAAAGAATGACAAATGCTCAGCACTTCTGCAAATCATGTTGGATATATGCTGTACATATGAAATCAGTTACTTATAATTACATTAAAACACCTGTATAAATAGTGTATTTATATATATATAAAATATACTATATATTTATATAAATATACTATATTTATATAAATATAAAGTATAAATAGTAATATTTATAGAACCTTAGAATATGCTGAGTTGAAAGGGACCCATCAGATTCACTGAGTCCAACTCCTGGCCCTGCACAGGACACCTCAAGTGTCACACCATGTGCCTGAGAGCATTGTCCAAAGGCATCTTGAACTCTGTCAGGCTTGGGGCTGTGAGCACTTCCCTGGGGAGCCTGTTCCAGTGCTCAAACACCTTCTGAGTGAAAAACCTTTTCCTGATATCCAACCTAAACCTCCCTTGACTCAGCTTCATGCCATTCCCTCGGGTTCTGTCACTGGTCACGAGAGTGAAGGGATTGGTACCTGATCCTCCACTTTCTCTTATAAGGATGTTGAAGACTGCACTGAGGTCTCCCCTCAGTCTCCAGGCTGAACAAACCAAGTGACCTCAGCTGCTCCTCACGAGGCTTTCCCTCCAGACCCTTCACCATCCTTGTTGCCCTTCTCTGGATGCTCTCTAACAGCTTAATATCTTTTTTTATGTTGTGGTGCCCAAAACTGCATACAGTACTCGTAGTGAGGCTCGACCAGTGCAGAGTAGAGTGGAGCAATCACCTCCTTTGACAGGCTGGCAATGTATTATTTACTTAATGAGTAAAAATAATTTTTACTTTAAAAATAAAAATATAAAAATAATATTTACTTTAAAAATACCATTTAGCATTTTTTAAATGCTCTGAATATTTATAAGGCCTTTTGAATCATTACCAAATAACAGAAATAGATTAAACAATCCTCTGGTGAATTTAAAATATAGATGCTTGAAGAACGTAGAAAGTCATTAGTTTAAAAAAAATTTGTTGACAAACATTAATATATTTGTCTCAATGGCTGTGGCAGTAGTATTTTTAATGTGCTGTATTTGTTCTTGAGCTTTTAATATTGGTGCTATACTCGATAACTTACACTAACAATTCACAACAAGATTAACCTACAACATAAATATTATTGTTTTACTTTGGGACAATTCCCCTTACAATTCCTTTAACGCTTATCTGTCCATGCCTGATTGTATTCCTTTTTTTATCATTTTGTTGGGTTTTTTCCACCATCTCTTCTGATTTCTGTATTCCTTCTGATGATTTTTTTTGTGCACTTAACAAATTCATAGAGATACAGAGTATAAGGACTCCATCACCTGCAGTTTACTAGAAATCCTGACCTGAAATACTGAGTACCTGTTAGCTGAGTGCTTGTTCTGCCTAGAGGATACGTTGGAAGCACTGCATGAGTAAAAAGGTTTTCATCTGATCCACATACTGCATGCTCATTTGGAAGTTATTTATAGATGTGCTGTGCTGTTTCCATTTTCTATCCCTTTATCTCTCTCTCTCAAGATTAGTATTGCTTTCTGCCTCTTTCTGAATATGAGCATTTCTATCATTGTAATTCTGCTGCTCTGATCCATTATTGTTCTACCACCTTTATTTAATACAAGTCATTAATTGAACTTCATACATTTTGGGCAAAAGGAAGAAACAGGATACAAATGGATTCAGTTGCTGTCACGTCAGAAACAGGGCAGATAGCGTGTTACAGTTCTACCCAGGCCAGTAAGAAGTTGAACTCCTTGTGCACTCCCAAGTGTTTGGGGAAAACATGGAATAGCTTTGGGGTGAGTTAACTGCAGATCATCTGCAGTTCCCTTCTTCCTTTTTGTTGTCAGGACACGATGCTGTAAATCAGCTGTAGCTGATCACTCACCTTTATCTGGTTGAGTGCAGCCTCTCACTGGAGGTGTGATTCTCATTGCTCCCTTTACTTGTGGCCAACCCTGCATCACCAGGCTACCATTTGCACTGCCAGATGATGCATCATGGGCTAATCTGGCTAAAAACTAATCTAGCAAAAAGAAGCAAAAAAAAAATCAGTTGGCTCAGTGAGACTCACTGCACTGACATGCAATTCTGGGAAGAGAAAGTGCAATCATGCTTTTCAGCAGCTGCCCATATATATCTGCACTAAAGCAGCCATGGAATTATAGTGTCAATTAGGCAGTAGATGTGGGGGACAGGAGGGAAAAACCCTATTGACTGTTTGAGCTAGAGGATCAAGGCTCCCTTTTCACAAGTTCACGTGTCTCCATATTAACTCAAGAAGTTGTCAAGAAACATTGGACTTGCATGAAGGATTTATTTGCATTACAGTCATCAAAAAACATTCTCCACCACAATACAGTGAAGATCTCAATTTTTTTTTTACTTAAACAAAAAATTATTCAGCACCTCTTACTCAGGTCAACAGAGAAATATAAGCATAATATAAAAGAAAATCCATCCCAAAATATTTAATATGTAGGAAACAGGCTACTAAGTTCATCTTAGCTTATAGTAACAAATTGTTTCAGCAAAAATACATGGGGGAAGGAATCTGGCTGAATTCTTAAACAGTAGGAGGGGAAATGAGCTGCTGGAGGTTGAAACGAATTGGTGTCTAGGGCTCTTGAGATGTCATTCCAGCCCTGTGAGCAGTACACTGTTCATTGCTTTTGATAGTCTGTTTGTAAGGAGAATAAAACACCCAGTGACAGTATCTACTCATTTTCTTTCAAACAAGAAATAATCCTTGCTAGAGCCCATGTGGTGCATAGGACTTAAAAGTGATGGCAATATACAGTGCATTACTATAACCAAATAATCATAAATAAAACATTTTATGATTTGCAGCCGTTTGGTTTCGGAAAAGCTGTACACAACTTTTCCAACACCCTGCTTTCAGAAATAAAAAGAAACCCACTTGAACTTGGCCAGTTCAAAATGTACTCTTGGCAATGGAAACTTTGAAAAATGCAGCATATTTGGCATAATTTGTATCTGTTGGCTTATATTAGTTCTAATATAAGCATTTCAAACAAAGATAGGATGTTTTCTTAGCTCTCTTGGAATGTTGACATTAAATCATCCATACTACAGAGGGACTTGTCTGAGGATCACAGAATCTATTATGCACTTCCCTGGCAGAAAGAACAAAGATAACACTAAATCTGGTAGTAAAATAGTTTAACTTAGGAACAGCAGTACCAGACTAATTCTGGTTTTTTGAACCCAAAAGCAATCAGTAGTCAGAAAAAAAAGATTAGCATCTAGGTAACTAGAAGGGTAAAGGGACCAGGAAAAATAAGGAATATTAATGGTAATGCAATGATACTCTTGGGGGAAGAATTTCAGGGTGGGGTCCTATGGCATATTTCTGGATATCAATCTAAGTAGTAGGAACAAAAACATCAAATTTTTAATCTTGTGAAATATTTGAGCATTTTAATTTACTACTTACATTTTATAGTGTTATTTTCCAGTTACATATATAAGTCAAGCCTATAGAATGAATTTTAATAGCTTTAAATATTTTTATTTTTTTTTAATTTTTAAATTCTTGTGTGCATTGAAATACTTCATTACATTAATGTTAACAGATTTTGCTCCCAGTAATGCTGGAATCATGCAGTTCACTGAATGGAGTTATTCCAGCTGCAACAGGGTCACTAAAAGTAAAACTATGTCAATGCTTTCTTCCCATATTCAGTTTAAAATAATTCAAATATTACATAGGCTGTGTGGATTCTTTTTCGTCATAGCAAAGATTGAGATTCCATACCAGTACTCAGGTTCCAGGGGAGAAAAACATTCAAAATCATGTACATTTTTTGTGAAGGACAAAATTAAACATACATTACCTACCATAAATAACTTGTTTTCCCACTAATTATACATCATTCATCAATAACATGCCCATGCCAGAACTTCTACAATTAAAGAAATTTCAGGATTTGAAACTGAAATTAATTGAAATTAATTAGTAATTCTATTCTTTTTATTTCCTGTTCTTTTTATCACCTGTTGTCAAAAGTATTTACCGAAACTGCATTATCGAGAACTGTGTGCTCTGTGTTACAATTGACAGGAATGACTAAAGAATTTCTCAGACCAGTGTCTTAAACATAGTATTATATTGGCAAAATATAATAATACATTTTAAAATATAATAAAATAGATACAACATATATTAATAAAATATAATACATAATAAAATAACTATAATAAACCCCATAATATTAGCAAAATAAAAAGCTATTACAGAATGTAGCATCATTTAAAAACACTGAAGGATTTGTGGAAGATAAAGACATTTGAAAGAAAGTCTCACTTCTGTTCTTGATGTGATTTGCTTAGATTGAAATGTCACGTTAAAATTTCAAAAAAGAAAAAAACTCCAGCTGCTCTTGAAGCAGGGAGAGGCAGGGCCTGCTTCACACCTCTACTTGGCAGCCTCATTCCCAAGATAAATGGGAGAAAAGCAACCAAAAGATACCACTTCCACAGGAATGTCTTACATTCCTTGCTCTATTTGCTTTTGCACAGGTTTTCATAGTCAGAAAAGCAAATTTCTCTTCAGGATATGTTTTTAAGCACCTTTAATGATGGTACTTTTGGTTTTGATGCACATACAGTTTCCATTATTGGAACAACTTGAAATGATTTGGTTTTCAAATTACTAGCAAGCAGCACTATATTTCCTAGAAAGCTGACTAGAAGAATATAGAAATGCAGTCTTTCCAGTGACAGGAAATGGGTACTCTTCTTCAGTTAATTTACAAGACTCCCTTTTTTGCCGATACATTTATGCACATATTTATATTTTTTTAATTATTATCATCTTTAATTTTGACATAATGAATAATTTTCTCTATAAACCTGTTGCTTAGGATAAAACAGTGCATCCAAATTATTTTTGCTCTTTGCCTTTTTTCAATACTTTGATAGCATGTCTAGAATTGTTCTCACTGCTTTCATAAACTATTGCATTCTAGTTATTTTAATAATGATTTAAGAGGGGCTTTCAGTGAAAACCTTCAAGTAAGAATGTTTTGAGAGTAGACAATATTCTTGCTTTCTGTGTGAAGAGCTTTGGGATTCCTTGTCTTATCATTCATCTTCCAAACCTAAAATATTAGTTTTCATGATCTAAGACTTGTTGTTTTCTCAGCTTTCTTAATAATATCTTGTGGGGAAAAAACCCCCTGATTTTACCTCTGTTCCATTCATCAAAGGAAAAAATATTCCCTACCTTTATAGAATGGTAGAATGATTAAATGATTACAGTCATTTCCAGTAGCTTACATAGTAACAAGATTATCTATAAATGGCACAAATCTACATTTCTGTAATAACTAGAAAAATGGAGGAGGAATAGAATTTATCCCTAAGCTTACTTCCTCCAGTGTTTCTGTGTTTGGTCTGTAAAGCTGATTTGCTGATCTGTTTGCCGCTGCTGCTGCTAATGTTTTGAGATGTCTATCAAAAGGAGGAGAAAGAGCAAAGAAAACTTAAAGACAGAGAATCTAGAACCAAACCTCAATAAATCAATTCTCTAACCCTAAAGATAAGAGGGTTTACACACCCTACCTAGAAAAGTTTAATTTTGTTGCAATACCTTAATTTGATTTTGTAAGTGCTTCTGTGGTGTCTGTGCACTTGCATTTAAATTTGAGAACCTTTGCATAACATGCTGCAATAAATTGTTCCCTATTAAAAAATAGTTACATCTATAAATGTTTCCTAAGTAATACCACTCTTTTCAGCCTCTTTATATTTCTACATAAAAAATTGACATAAACTTTTTCAGAAAGAAAGCAATCATGAAATGAAAAATTAACAGTTGTCTTAAAAAAAAAATCATATTGGAATGTCTGTTCACTAAAGAGGTGTGAGTTCATCCTCCTCCTTTTTCTTTTCTTGAAAAATCTCATTATTGAAACTGGAAGCAGTGCATTGATTCTCTTCAAAAATCAGAGGCACTAATGAATTTTCAAACAGGTATTTTTTCATATACATCATACCTGTAAGCTTTCCTTTGAACAGATGGACATTACATGGGATTACTCTTGTCCACAAAAAATCCGTGTGGCTTTTTAGTTTAGCTCTGCCAGAAGTCCCCTTGGCCACAGAGTTGATCAGACTTAACATAAAATTTCCTTCACAGTAACACACTGCCTTTTACAGTCACAGAAATTCTGCAACTGTAGTTTTAATCTGCTTTCACCTGATGTTAATTTAAAAAAAAGAAAATATAAATAATGAAATGTACAATGGAGTTAGTAGTTTCCTTACGAAAGCTTAATATTGTCAATGTTTTCTGGAAATTGTACCTCCATTATTCATAGGCACCTTTAAGAAAACAAATGTTTTAGTAATAAATATGGTCTTAGGTACACTTGGCATACTGAAAGATTTTTTTTTTCCAAGTAGGGAAAAAAAATTCTTCTTTATTTTTATCCTTATTTGCTGTCAAGCTTATGCAAACATCATTAAATCTAGCTTTGCACCACCCTTCAGAAGATATTTGCTGCGTCAGGTCTTTGCTATTTAAGATGTCTCTGGCAAAGCAAACAAAATCTGAAACCTATCCACAGTTTTTCTCTCTAGTTGGGTTCCTTGAGTAATAACAGGTCAAACGTGGAATGAAGTTTGCAGGTGCATCTCCTTTGCCTTCTCCTAATGGTAAATGAAGAGATGCTGTCTTTGCCTTTGCTGTTGCAGATGATTTTTAGTATCCTGTTCCCTCTTGAAAATGTTGCCTCATGCTCCACACTTTTTATCATCATTTGCATTACAAAAAACTATAGTGGTTGAAGGTCTTGCTGTCAGTATGATTTCTACTATACAGGTCCTCTGTCCCTCATCTAAGCAAGCTTGGAGATCCCAGAATAGCAGCTTAGACCTTGTGCCAGGTTCTGCTTCTGAGTAAAGATATAAAAGCCTGGAAAGCCAAAGTCTTCCAGGTTTCTCTTATCATCTACATGCTAATGAATTGGGGAGCAGATTTTGGGATCTATTTTAAACATAACATCTCAAAGAACAATTACCATTGGAGTAAGTATCTTTATCCATTTTTTTGCCCCTGTGCTACTGAATCCTCCTGTAAATAAGTGATTAGCAGAGAGCTTATATTGTCTTCAGAGTGTGTGTTCTGGCTGTATCCATCTAACTGTAATGCTACGAGTGCTCTCCAAAGCAGACTTTGGAGTCCAAGGCATCTTTTTGTACACAAATTGTTCTCCTTTTGCATTCCTCTCATATTCTAATCAAACTTGTTGCTTTTACTGGGTTTTGCAGTGTCATGCAGGAGAAAAAGAATACACAAGAGCATATAACAGAGCATACTCCAGCTATCACATCTGCTAGACAGCTGTATTTAAATGACTGCAGTAGAGTCTCAGGGGAGTAATTTCTTCTTTTCAGTTTCTAATAGTTCAATATTCATTATATTTTCTACTTCTTTTGCTAGGTCTGGTGCTTGACACACACAACAGACCTCCAAGCTGCTTCTTCTTCCAGAGGTTCTGTTGCAAGCAGGACCCAAATGTTTCTTTCTGGAGACTTGCTGTTAGGTCCTTATCTGGAGTGATGCTTGGACATATGTCTATATTCTGTGTAGTTCTTTTTCTTAATCTTGATCTTCAGGATTGAACTTGTCTGTGTTTGGGTTGGGGTGACACTGCTGCTGCTTTTTTACATCATCTTTTCACTCCTGGGTCCTGGCTGTGTATGCTTGTCTGAGGAAACTTTGTTCAAATGTCATCACATCGAGCAGTGGCATGGTAAAATTTGAGACTACTATTTTTGTACTTAGGATTGAGAGAAAACAAAATTGAGCATCTATAAGAAAGAAATCTATTCTCCAATCTGAATAACTAACAAAAATAACTTTCTTGGACTGGTGTGGATCACATCCAAACTTCAGGATTACTTGTGGCAGTCAGAGCAAACTAACTGCTTCTTTGTATTTCACTTCTTCTACTACTGCAGGTCATTTTTAGTTAGTGCACATCAGTGGAGCTGTGTGTTATATGTTACTGGGTTTGGCCAAACTGTGTTTGGTGATAGATGATTTATATAAAACTATCGTGACCTTGTATTCATGAAAACCACTAACATCTTTGTCTCCAGACACATGCATGACCTTGGAGCTAATTTTATCTGGTATTAGATGTGCTCTGAATGTTCCCCAAAAATGTGCACGTACAAATGTCTCAGCTCTTGTGTTTCTGGCATTCGTAATTGCTAAATCCTGTTCTGATTCTAGCCCATCAACCAGGATAACCTCAACTAGTACCTTAGATAAAATAGCATATAGGAAAAAGATGCTTCTGGAGATCATGCATCACTGGTATATTATATGACTAGTTCAAATGTTATTTCTCCATCATAGAAATGATTCCTTCAGCCTAAAAAGAATATACATCCATATGTCTGTCATGTCTGATTCTTAATTTGGAGCTACAATGATCTGAGGAATCAGTTTTGGGCAACTAATGTTTTCATATTTCTTACTGGCATGCTTCAAGTATTCACTCTGAATCTGACATACATCAGCTGTAAACTCATTTTTTATTTTGTTGTTTTAGCACTCCAGTAATTTTAGGATTTAGAAATACTCTCTGCCATACTTATAGTATATTGACGTATTTGGCACATCTCAAAACTGTAGTTTATGTAAGTTCTGAAGATTTCTGCCCCACACCCAAAGCTATCCTATTAAGTGGGCAAGAAAATAGTAAGGATTAAGGTGAAGAATTATACAGAAGACTGTAAATCTTAAAGCAGCCACCTTCCTTCAGTTCCCATCCTCTGTTGGTCTGTCAGGGTTCTGACATTACTGATAAGCTCTGTGCAACACTGTCTTCTTCCCAGTTCTTTAGACGAGGCACATCACTGCAGTGGGACCTTTAATGTCCCTTAGCAGGAGCAGCAAATGGAAAGGGTTGGAGGAGCTTAAGCCTCTCCCCAACAAAATCCTTGTACCTCTGGGCTCTCCCCTGCTGATGCGAGAGCACAGGTAACCACATATTAGCTTGGGTAACAATGCCATTTGTTTACCATCCTAATATATGCCAGGAATTGTTGGGACAGCTGATCCCCAACTTGCTTCTCTCTAAAGCCAATTTTGCCCAATCCAGCAGTCGACACAGTAGGAGCATGTAAACTTAAATATAATACATATATAGAGATAAATTATATATATCTATATATATCTATATATATAAAAACTAAAAAAAAAAGTCACTATTACTAGTGAGTACCAGGCTCTTTCTGTTTGACAGCTTTCTTCATCAAGGTGCCACAAATTCTGAAGAAGACTAGGCCTCATTATATTAAGTACTGTGCTAATGTACTTAAATTTGCCTTAATAATCTGAAGCTAATGGTATGCTGGGCCAGCAACTTAAATTTACAAGATAAAGACTTGACTGTTCCAAAACACTGAAGTCATTCACTGGATATGGAACGAATCTAATTCTCTAAAATCAGAATTTAGGTGATATTAAATATATTCTGACAGCACAGTGATAAAGAAGATTAAAAGAAAATTGTATGCAGAGCTCTACCGCTTGCATCCATCTTCCTATTACTTTGGGGAAGTTTTTTTCCCCACTTAAGCCTTAAGTTTAAAGAACCTTCCACAAAATGCAAATAAAAGGACAGGAGTTCAAATCTAATAGTTTGTGTTTGTTACTGTTAAGAAGCCCTGATGTTCTCAGTCATAACAAATTGGTTGGATCTGTTACGCATCACCAGATAAGAATTCAGGCAGATTATATCAACAAAACAGACACTAAATTAGTAGCTGGAATAATATGAATTAACAGACACTGGTTTAAAATTTCTTTGTATAGTATATTTCCACACAGCATAATCTTGACTCATTAATATGAATAAAATACCATGCTATGACCCCCAAAATGTACAACCAGTTTAGCCAAGTGCCCTTACAAACAGCAGAGATGTCAGGCACCAGCGTAAACACCACTGCCAAATTCCTGGGTTTCCTTTATCTTTGGCTGGTTTCTGACCATGGGTTGTTATTGCCAGGCCAAGGACAGATAGCTGTAATTTGTGCTTCTTCACAGCTACCCACGGTTTCCTGAACTGGAAAATTGCTGACTGGACGGCATCCAGCAGCTGCCCAGGGCTGTGTTAGAATGGCCAGAAACTGGACAAGGTAATCATTAATCTGTGCCCGTGCTGCTTGGGCAGCTATCAGACTCGCTCACGACCTGCCTAGGGCACTGAGGAAGCAGGATTTCTGACAGAGAGGCTCAGTGTTGCTCCCTCACAGTTCTGAATAAGCTGGCAGGGCTTATGCCAAGCACTCAGCCATCAGCAAAGGGCACAGTAAAGAATCCTGAATGGAAGTGAATAAATGAACACAAGAAAAGAGTTGGCAGGACTCATTGTTTAGGCCTGATAGTTTTGTTTCTTTGTCCCAGCTTCCTACAGACAATATTTTCTTTTAACCCATATCATGCTTTTGAGTGCTTTTACTGTGTATATTGTCAGTGTTATAAAGGTTACTTTATCTATTGCTGTCCCTTTTGTTCATGTTCCAGCCTACCACAGAGAACACCAAGTTTTCTTCCTAAAGTCTTTGGGCTAGAGAAAGCTGCAGATGCCTCAAGTGCCGTGCCCTCAGCCCTCCTGGAAAGCACACTGCTGTGCTTCTCTGTAGCATCCCAGGTAGGAGCACATCAAGGGATTTAGGCCAAGTGAAAAGGCACAAAGAGCTGAAACTCTATTTCTTTTGAGGCTGCACCACTGTCACCTCAACTTTTACTGAAGCTTATATTATACTGTTAAACATGTACTGGCTTGCACTAGTACGCTGTATCTCAGCAATTGATTAAATGGATTCCAAAGAGAATATCTGGAGATTCAGGCCCTTTGGACTTGAAGGAATTGTATGTATACAGCAGGAGTTGTAATTCCTTTACTTGGGCATAAGATTTGAAAATAACTTTTTACAAAATGAAGCATATAAAGGGGAACACAGAACTTACCTTTTTCTTGCAGATATTATTTTTTTAAAGCAGTTGTATTAATAAAGGATCACTGGAGACATTCACGAAATCTTTAGTTTTAGAAAGCTTTTCAGCTGATCTTATAAAACATTAAGCATTACTTATGATCTTTGATCACTATATTTTAATGAAAGAGCTCAACTCTTCTTCCTTCTCTCTGCTCTCCTCCACTTCCCTGCTCCTGGAATGTTTTTCTAGTTTACCTTTGCTTCTAATATTACATTATTTATATAAATAATTTACATTGGTCAGGTTCATGGAGTTTGACAGGAAATTACATTCCATATTAAATAAGGAATAAACTAAGTTCATTCAACAATCTCAACAAGACAGAATATGCAAAAGTGCAGCCAAACTAGAGAAGTATTTCTGATGCTATCTCTCCAAGTGACGTTTTACCTTACAACTGAGTTGCAGTGTTTGGGTCTCAACACATGTTGTTGCCTGCACACAGACCCTCACAGCAAGGACTAAGCATTCCCTGGAAAACTTGAGCTAATGTAAAACTTGGGCTAATGTGTTTGATCATGAAATAAATGTGAGTTCAAACTCAAGTAAAATCTTTATACAATCCTATAACAAATCTGGATGGATTTAAATAAAATTTGATTAATTTTAAATTGTTTCTGATTCCCGTTGCTGACTGTTCCCCTAGCAACAAGATATGTATGAACGAATTCAGCAGATTTTTCCTGTTCAGTCCATTCAGAAATTAGGTTTTACTTTCATGATTTATACATTGAGCATTACTGGCAATAAGATACAGTCCCTTATAATACTAAAAACTTTTCTATATAAAATTTCTATTAAAAATTTCTTATAATACTAAAAACTTTCCTAGTGTAGTGCACTATGAGTAAATTTATCTTTAAAAATATCATTTGAGCTGATACTTTTATACCCATACCTTGTAACAGTAGTATTTTGACAGTTAGATGATTTAAACCCAGTATAATGTATGTAAACCCTGTAGGGTAGATTATTCTATTGGAAGTACTCAGAAACCCGAGTTCAACATGCATGAAAAAATAAACACTTCTATTTTTAAATATTATCTTATTGTTTCAGAAGAAGTATTACATTACATCACAGTTAAGACTTTCTGAAGTAAAGTCCATGAAAAACAATGTGCTTAAAATCAAACATAGTCTAAAACTTACAGACATCAGTAAGTCTATGTAAAAAAATTCTGTCAATGCATTCTGCCAATGCCGTGCAGTATTTTCAGACTCCTTTAACATATGAAGACCAGTAAGTGGAAAATTTAATCATATAATTACATATATTTAATCATTTCACGTAGCAGAATGACAGAATTTCACTAAAACAGCTTTTAATTTTAAACTGCTTATTGAACAGACTAATTTTGACCTTTAGCCAAAGATAAAATTATCCATAAAAACAAAGGAATAAGAACTTCAGGTACTGCAATTTGTGATAGCTACTACAAGGTCAGCAAAGCTTTGAAAGTTTATCACTCCTATCTAGTCAAATTAATTCAAGACAGGAATTCCAGATGTGCCAAGAGACATAGTGTAAATGAAGAGATAACTTTACTTCATTAATAATTTTAATTTTTAGTCTAAAAATTTTAAATATTTTTAAAATTAATAAATTTTATTATTTTTCTAACCACTGAAGTTACTCCTGGGCTTTGCATTATAAATACATAATCTGGTTTTCATAAATTCTGTCTATATAATAAACCAACTCTAAACTAAAATTTTTAATGTATTATATTGTATATACTACTTCCCTAGAAAGAACATACAGAAAGCTGCAAAAATTTTCATCATTTTAAAGCACAGAAAAATTTATTTCTGCTGTTGTTGTTGTTGTTGTTATAGAAAAGCTTTCTTAGGACTTACTTTTGTGGGGGCTTGATATCATTCAGTAAATGCAGTTAGTAAAGGTAATAGCACTATGGAACTATCAATATTCTTAGACATAAAAATTAATTATGCTGGTGATTCTGTCCATTTGACATGCACATTAATCCTTTGGGATTTACAGCTGAGTCCAGAAGAGGACCAGTTCTACATTGATCAGCAAATTTAAGAACATGTAACACACAAATAGGGGAACTGTGCTCTGCATCTTCTCAGTGGAGGTGCCTCCAATTTAATTTACTCTTCCTACCCAGAGAAGTCATGCATAATTTAGCAGTAACTTTCAGTCTTTGTGGTGATACCAGGTATCTCTAAAATTTATTCAAAGAGTAGACACAAGATAGCCTCAGCACAGTTTTCACTAAATGATCTGAACTCCATGCCTAATCTCTGTTCCATTCCCTGTAATTTCCAAACTCTGCAGTTTAGACTGTAATTGCAAATGATGGTCCCAGTTTGTGCAAATCCAGATGATTTTTTGAAGAACTGTCCAGCAAAAGATTACACATTCCTGCCTTTCATTGTTTACAGGAAATAATTTATCAGATAAATCCACAGAAGCCATTTTATTTATAATTTTTATAAACTGAACATCAGGTTGCATATTCTGTCTATTTGTTCTTCAAGATTATGGTTCTTAAATGATATCTGTGTTTCTAATGAAGCACATTTCAATATAAAGACTAAAAACTATGTTCCATGTATAGAATTACACAGTTAATTTCCTTTTTACATTCTTCAGTTAATTGTTATTTTTTGTATGGAAAACTTGACAAAATGCCTACGTATAAATGGTTAGTTAGGGAGATGATACCTGCTTATACAGTGTACTTGCCCATAGTGTTTCCATAGTCCTGTGAAGTCTTTCTTCAATACTAACCAAAATTAATCAGTTTAAAAATGAATAGCTGTGTCACACTGGAGACCATAACGAATTTCACAGCCAAGCACTATTTCTGTATTTCAAAGAAAGGTCAAAAATACTCAGGGTGTTCTCAACCAGACTGCAATCTCATTTATATATAATGAGTCTCAAAAGGTTATGCCTTTACATTCATTATGCTGTCATTACAATCTGTATATTCTTCCTCTAAGTCCCAAGACCTATACATTCTCCTAATGGAGTCAGTATATATTTATTAGTTAGAAAATAATTTAAATTGCTATTGCATTTAACAAATAATACAAGCTGTAGGTGTCAACAACTCACTGTCTTTGCCTCTCAGTTACATTGGTCTGCAGTGTATAAGCATTATGCACTGCTGAACAGACATGCTGTTCATATTAGAGAAAAGCATTCCTAGATTTAGAAATTATCAATAGGAAATTCTGAGATGAGGGTGTACCTTCGTGCTGCTCTTCATTCATCACCTTTGTCACCTAGATAATATTCAAAGGCAAATTCAGATTTATTTCTAGTTCTGAACAGAACTGTCACAGTTCAGACACAAGCTGCAATTGTGATGTCTTTACCTTTCAAATTTCCTGCTCCAGGAAAATTTACACTCTGTGATCCAGCTGAAATTCATAATTCGTGAGGCACCCTATCTTTGTTGTACTGTTGTGCTAACAGAGACTTCTTACTGCAATCTCCCGAGTGCCACGTAGGCTGTATTGTACCGCAGCTCGATCTTGCATGTTACCCACCTCTCACAAGAGCCAGACCTTGTAGGCTGCTCTAGGATGTTTTCCCTGTGACTGAGTGAATCCTGCATTACCATGCCAGCTCTGTACCATTAGGATAGCTCTTTTCATAGATTCTGTTTTTTGCCCTGCCAATTCGAATACCTGCATGCTGGCCAGTCCACTAAAATAAAGGTTTGTTTCCAATTCTTGATATTTTCCTTCTACCTGCTCTGTCATTACTTTCTTAATATCATGAAGTCATAAAACAGTTTCCTACCTTGAACCATTGATTTGTTTTCAGATTACTTTGCCTAATACCCTCTTTTTACTTTAGCTCTGCCTAGTCAGAGTAATATAAACCAGAGAAACCAATGTAAATATACTTTAGTGGCATCTTATACTACATTGTAGCTGTATCTTAGTACAGAACAACAGAAAAAAATATTTTAAGGACATTAATATGTTCACAGTCTCTTGTGAGCAAAGAGACTTTCACAAATACTTTTGTGAAGTGTTTGCACAGCCCTACTAAATGTCTACAGGAAATATTTCTTCTTTTGTACTAAGCAATTAAACATAATGGATATTAGGAGGTGATGGACAGACAAGAGGAAAATGTGCTAGCGTAATGAAAATGAAGGAACTGCTGTTCATCATCAGAGTCCTGAGAACTCACTACATAGATAGGAACCTTTTGTTTTTAGGCTCGATTTTAGAATAAATGAATGACACAAAAGTTAATGTCAACAGTGTAAAGGCAAACTCTAAAACAATCCACAGGAAGGCCTCTGAAGAGAGAAGTTTGGGTCATGTACAGCATTAAACAAGATAGAGGGTGGGGATATTTGGATTCCAAGAATCACTCTCACATGAAAACAACATAATTACAGGGCCAAATTTCTCAAAAGGCCAAACTCAGCTAGGTCTAGAAAGTCTAGAGTAAGTGCAAAGATACTAAAGTATTTTTGGAGTCTAAGAGATATTACAGGGTAGACATAGCCATTGGATGATGATCAAAACTTTCAGCTGTAAGCACAGAAAGCTAGAATTACCTTTCTTTCTGGTAAATACTGGTGAATGTCGGCTTGAGGCTTCTCAATTAAGCCACTTTGTCTAATGCTGTTTGCTTTCTAAATGTAACTTTTTCTAAAAATAATCTATTTTAGACTGTCACATCTTGTCTTCTGGTATTATACAGTGCTGTAGCATTTGCCATATGCTAGAAGAAAATGTGAAACTTGAATCAATACCTTTTCTTATTACTGATTCTCTAGTATTTTTGTTGCTTACAGTGAGGAGTATGAAAAGTTAAATCTTGCTTTTAATGAAGTGCTGTTTGATGATAAATGCTGTTATGTTGTTGCAGTATCACTAACAGTAATATTTTACTATTTGATTAACTAAGCTAGGTAAATGAAGAATGTAATTAAAATGCTATTCTCAACATCTAAAATAATTTAAGAAATTAGCTGAGCGATGGATTCGTTCACATACTTTACAGGAAATGTGAACAAAACCAGCATTACTATCTCCCACTTGAACAGTAAGTCAGCTGATTTCAATATGATTTAACCCTCCATAGCTGTTGGAAGTACAGCACTGCTTTCTTTTGGGGGGCATTGTAGATTAATAGTGTCTTTAAACCAAGCTAAAAAAAGACAGTGTTTCAATCAGTTCAAATGACATAGGGCTGAAGTTCTCAACTTTGTCTCTACTGAGATCTCCTTTTTCAGCTTGAGAAGTCTTGACTCACCAGTCAAGGAAAGAAATCTACTCTTTGAAATATGGAAAGTATATAATCACCCTAGTGCCCTGACACCAACTTACCACTCCATTGAGCATTATGACTCTTTGGACTCAATCCTTTGAAGACATGATGTTTTGGTTTTTTTTGTTGTTTCCAGGTAGCTGATTAGACTCTAATGTAGATTAAAACAACTGAGTGCATATCCAACAACTAGAGGGAAATCAGCTCTTTGGAAGGCCTCTTCCTGGAGCCTGACTTACAGTCAATTGGTTAAGAATTCAATTTTGCTGATTATTAGGTAGTCATAAAATCCATGCTAAAGAGAATTGTTACATTTAGTGCCAAACAGAGGACAGGGAAGTGTGATTTTTTTTCACTTCCCTTTTAATCTACCTGAAGAAATAATTCTGATAACTAGGAGCTGACACTGTTACACCCAGTAGGTATCCTCAGAGCTACAGATTGTCTTGGAAATGTATGTAGAAAAGTGATTTGCCCGCTCTTTGTTATAAAATAAAAAACATGTCATAGATTTGTGCTTTTAAATTGATGTTATTTTCTTAGTTATTTGTTGTCTAGGCATTGTCTTAAAGCATAGACCCTGAAACAAGGCAGTAGTCCCAGGCAACAACTCAGCATTCTAAAAGGGCACCAGTTAATACAAGTAGGAATATCTGTTTTTATATATATATGTGTATATATATGAAAATTACATATGTATCTCCATACATAATGCATTAAATACATGTATGTATATAATATATATGTATATATGCAAGTCTTACAGGGAGTGGCTGAGGGAGCTGGGGGTGTTCAGCCTGGAGAAAAGGAGGCTCAGGGGAGACCTTACTGCTCTCTACAACTACCTGAAAGGAGGTTGTAGCCGGGGGCGGGGCAGGGGGGAGCAGAGCGGTCTCTTCTCCCAAGCAACAAGTGACAGGACAAGAGGAAATGGCCTCAAGTTGTGCCAGGGGAGGTTTGAATTCAATATTGGGACGAATATCTTCATGAAAAAGGTTATCAGCAATGGAATGGCTGCTCAGGGAAGTGGTTGAGTCATCATCCCTGGAGGTATTTAGAAGACACTTGGGAACGTGGTCTACTGGTGAACATGGCCATGTTAGATTAATGACTGGACTCGATGACCTCAAAGGTTTTTTCCAACCTAAATGAGTCTATGATTTTATATACACACATATAATTTATACATTAATATATATATTCATACATACATAGGCACACAGACACATATATACATTTAAACTATATTAAATATATATATTTAAAAATATATACTATTTAAAGAGTTTCTTTAACACAAAACTTTGCTACTTCCTGGGCAGGCAAAAAAATCTCTATCCTACTGACAGGGAAGATAGACCAGCATAGGAGGTGACCTATACGAACAGACAGGAATAGAAGGATAACCTATACAATCATTACCCACATTTCAATTGAGAACTGAGAATGTCAGTCATTACCAGCTTGTTACCTCCCCACTTCTTCTCGACTCTTCCCATTTCTATGCTTTACTTGGGAGTCTTCTATTGCCTCCCTTCATTTTCCCTCTCCCTTTTTTCCCTAGTTGAACTTTTCTGTCTGCCTTCTCTTTGACTTCAGTCTGCCTTAAAGGATTCAAAATAGTAGCAGTGAACTTTACACCACTGACATTCAAATAGGATCAGAATGATGTCAAAGGAGTTCACACCTCCCTACCAGTATGTGTTTATAGAAAATGACTTGACTTCTGGCTTCTTAAAATGTAAATGCTTGTTACAGAGAGAGAAATATACCATAAAAAGGAAATACTGAGGAAAGCAATAGGTTTTACTCTCCCCTCCTTACTTCTCATGCAGTTCACAGAAGGTGCCACATTTCATTTCACTCTAAAACCTGCTCAGGCTTTGGTCTGAAAAGATCTGGAATATTAAATCTGTGTCCTGTCCTCTTTGGGTCATCCAGGACTGAGCTGGGATTTTCACAGATGTTACCTGTGGAATAATTAAGGCATACTGGGTATCGTATATTAAATCAGTGTTAGTGTCAAAATAAGAAAAAACCCAAACCAAAACAAACAAAGGACCCTGAGAAACAAACCTTAAAAACTGTGCACGTTATCTTTCTATTCATTCATACAGTTGCATTAAGGGATGAAAGAGAAAAAAAATCACATTTTCCGGTGCAGAATGATGATGAATTATCCATATAAGGTAGTTTCTAAAGAGTCAAAAGGTGTACATAATGTGGCTTCTTTCTGACATTTTAACGGGTGATACACTTCAATAATCAACGAATTCCAAGACACCCCGAGCCCCTCATATACTACCCTAAACTGCTGGTCTGTTGATTTAAGACGGCATTATTGTCACTATCATATTTCAAATCCATTAACAACCTCATTTTCAGGCAACTGTGAAATTTTTAAAGAAATGCCAACAAAAGGATAAAAATCTTTCCTTCTTGTCAGGATGTGAGAATGTTCATTTGCCCTCTCAGAAGTTTTTATTGCCTTTTCCACAGCTTGGCCTCACATTGCTCTTTTCCTTGCAAATTTATCTTCTCACGTAGAAACTATAAACCAGTCATATTGGTAACATTACCTCAAGGATTAATTGGCATTTTCTTAATTTGCATGTAACAGAGCATCTATTAATATTCAGGAAGACCACTTATTTAACTGAATAATGAATTACTTATTAATTCACAAACACAAGACTGAATGAATCATGCCTGGACTTATTTTTGCAGTGTATGAGCAGAGTTGTGGGGGTTTTTGTTTGGCTGCTTTTTCTTGGGAGGGTTTGTTTTTTTTTGGTTTGGTCAAGGTTGGAAGGGACCATTGGAGGTCTATCAGGAGGTCATCTAGTCCAACCTGCCTGCTCAAGCAGGGTCCCCAAAAGCACGTTACTCAGGATGTCCAAATGGGCTTTGGGTATCTCCAGTGAGGGAGACTCCACAACCTCTCTGGGCAACCTGTTCCAGTGCTTAACTACCCTCAGAGTAAAGACGTTCTTTGTCGTAATTCTTGTTAGGGTGTCCTGTGGAGGGCCAGGAGTTGGACTCGATGATCCTGATGGGACCCTTCCAACTCAGCTTTCTGAGACTCTCTGATTCTGTGTTCAGGTGGAACTTCCTGTGCATCACTTTCTACCCACTGAATCATAAGCAAGTCTGAACAATGCCACCGGCTGGTGCAAACATATGGGCAACGGCCAGAAGCACTACATTGTTCAGGTTGAACATTTAGAGGAAAGAGTGATACTGCTGCTTTCATTTTCTCTTGACCCCCAATTTTTAAGAGATTTCCTGGAACTATGTTCATGCCTTTACAAAACCAACTCTGGGAAGTTCAGAGACTCCATTAATTATTTATTTTAGCATCCTAAAATGAGCACAAATGTTGACAATATATTGAATATTAAAATTTCTCAAGCGTTTCCTTATTTTGAAGAGAATTTATTTGAGAGGAACAACCTGCATAAGTGAATGCAACATTCTTTCTTAATAAGTCTTATGCTTTGTCCTGTGTAACCTTTGCCTTTTTTTGCTCAGTTTCTCTTTCACAGGCCTTCCCCAATCACCAAGTCTTCTTAATACTGAAATAAACAGCCTAAATGAATATAGTTAAAAAAGTTATATGAAACAATGGTTACCTAAGGAGGGCATTCCTCTTTGCTTTTTTAAATTATGGGAAATAGTTTTCTTGCAGCAGAAAAATTTTGATTTTCTAGTAGACTCTACTTCTTCATGGAGTAAATTGATAGCTTAAACTCCAGCAGAGTCAATCCATCCAGTTTGATGACACCAGTTTTATACCTGAATTCTTATCAGTCATCCTAAGAGCCCTTCCGCAATTATCTTATAAAGATAAAATACTAGTATTAATGAAATACTAATTAAAATCACTTCTGTTACACTTGAAAATGAGGAAACACCCCTGTGGATAGCAAAGAAAATGCCAGCGGGTCAATGAAATCTTGTCAGCCCTATTTAAATATTATCTTATCAGAGGAAAATCAATCTAACACCAGTTACATATTACAGATGAGGGTTGGGGTTTTTTTAAACACTTTTTATTTAACGTGAACAGTGATTATAATCACAAACCTGTTATATACAGTTCATTTGCACTGAAATCTTCATAGCATAAGGGGCAAATAATAAGGAACTTTCATTCTTTCTTTTATGGAGAAATAAGTTTGTTGAACAATTTTTGCAAGGTATGTGCAAAGGCAAAAAATTATAACTAGATACACCATATAAATTCTTCAAGATTCTAAATGAAAATTAAAACTGTGATATGAAAATAACATTTTGAAAAAAATACCTTTTCCCCTCTTTTTGGATTATTGACTATTCAAAGGAAGAAAAATGCCATTTTCAGTAATGAAACTAGAATATATATTGTGCCTAATATGACCTACTCTTTGCACTAAAAAAATCAATACTACTAAGAAGCAGCAAAAATCTCATTATTGATTATTTTATATTTCATTAATAGCCCTATGAAATGCACAGTGAATTTTTTCTTTAAATCATATCCAGCATAGTTTAGTCACAGGACTCCCTTCAAGTTTCATCTGAAACCCACGGTCAGTATTTCACTTAGACTGCAGTAGTTTTAAATAGTGGCAAACAGGGATGCTTAGAGATTTAACCTCGATGATATTAAAATACATTCTTTTTAGTGAATTATAACAGTTATAGTCTTTCTTGAGATATGAGCCTGAAAGTTTCATGCCTGACCTAATTTAGTAGTATCCCATGAAATGAATCTTAAAAAAAAAGAAACCGTTTTTGTGTATTTGCTGCTCATGTTAGAAATCTCAGGAGTTCTTATTAACAGAAAATTACATTCATGTGATCAAGAAAGCTTTTGTCATCCTGCAGATGAAATAAGTCTGTGTGGAGTCATGAACCAATTTGAAACGATTTGAAAAATGAGCTAAAACAAAAAGAGGCTTTCTTCAGATGATCTTACTAAAAAGAAATGTCACTAAGAAAGCTGATTATTCATGTTAATAGTTTGTCTGAAAAACCTGCAGCTAACAAAAAGTTCCAGACTTGGCCTTGAACGTGTGCACAGGTGCCTGAAGCAGAACTAGTACCCTTGCTGCATGGAATTCATTTGACACACATGCAACTGGCTCTTACAGCAGTTATTTGAATGCTTCCAGATGCAGCCAAGTCCATTTGTACACAAATGGAAATCTGCATTTTTTTTCTATTATTAAAAGCAGGTCAGCGTATCATGAGGTGCTGTAGAGTTCAGCTGACTTCCCAAAATACTTAGAAGTTTAACTATTAGGTATATAATTGTATATGTTTTTGTTTATGTATGTATCTTTGGAATTATGTGATTTTTAATATAGACACATTTTTTATTTATCTATTAAAAAAGATGACAGACTTCTGCATAAGGGTAATTCATTCTCCATATATATGGGCACCATATACAGTCATAACTACGTCTACTTGTTGATCAAGGCAATTGAGAGAGTGATTAAGGCTGTAAACTGCTGGTGAAGTTTGCTACACATTTGTTATTTCAAGCTAAAAGAAGGGCAGGGAGAGGAGGAGGTTTTGTCGCTTGTTGGTTTTGATTTTGTGATATTTTAAGAGAATAAATCCTTCCAACTGTATCACAAGCTATTACTTGACAGCAAAATGTAGTTTTCAATGGTACATCAAACCTCAAATTGCTATCGTCTCAAATGAGTCATAATTTTATATAATGAAGAAATAGCAATCAATTCACTTCCCATCACCTTATTTGCACAAAGAATAGATAAGTTATTGTCTCTGTTATGAGTACTTGCTTGAAAAATATGTCCAGTACATCCTGATTCAGTGGTAAAACTGCTACCTTACCAGCAGGCTTTGCACTAATTTATTCTACCATAACCTGTTAAATGTTAAGCATTCCTTCTGTATCTGCATTTTACTGATATTTAGATCTGTGCTTCTTACTGAAAGCTGCATATTGGCATTAGCCATTGAATTCTTTTACTTTTCCAGACCATTCTGTGCAATTATTCTTTTAAGCGATTCAAAACAAATCCTTTGGCAACTTTTAAGGAAAAACATCATCTATAGTCTTTATTCAATAAGAACTGCAGAGTCCAATGTCATATTTGATCCATCTTAATGCTTCCAAAACTGGAAGCACTCTGATGTGCCCATATCTAAATTATAAACATTTCATTATTCCTTACCATTATTTCTAATATCCTTTCTACAGCTGACGCCAGTTGGTTTCAAGAGCAAAAAATGCCCTGGGGTTGCAGGGAGCAATAGTGGTGGTTCAGGAGGTGGTACTCACTGGCTCCATGCTCAGCTACAGTCTTTGCTCAGCAGGGGACACTGGGTTCTCAGTGGTGAATGCTCCTAAACACAAAAACAATGTCCCATCTACTTCACACAAATATGCAGCTGCTCTAACAGATGGTGACCTAGTAAAAAGGTTAGAAGGAAAAAATCCAAAATTATGTTGGTTGCAAAATATACCACTCACGTCAGGAGAAGGTGGAACTGCCTTGCAAGGGCAGTTCTAAGTTTCTGAGTAACTACTGATAATCAGAAATACCAGCAGAAATAGAGGCAAATGGCTCTTTAATGTTTATAAGTACAGCAAAATTACTATCTGAATATTTAAGAAATTTATTAGATAACAGCAGTACTAATCTGGCCCTATCTACACTGTGATGTAGCCAGTTTACATTCATCTAACAAGGATGTCACTAAGAATGCAATTTTTCTTCATGGAAGATAGGGAATATGTGTGCCTTGTAATGACAGCAAATTCTAAAGATAATAGAATTAGAGTTGACTTAATGAATTTTTGGTGCTATCTATATGTTTAATTTTTGTAATGTCTTCTATTTCACATGCTGCATTGAAAACAGCTGCAGGAGAGTATTATGCCTTACTTCCTAGGCCTTTTCCACTTGTCGCCTAACAATAAAACAATGGCACAAAAGAGTTGAACCTCTTTTGAGACAAGATTCCAGCTATTCAGACATGAGACAGTTGCCCAATGCTTATTCTCGGGTGTTGCTTCCTGGCACAGTTCCCCTTTCTCCTTATGTAGAACAGGACTTCTTCCTCTTCACACAATTGGATTTTTTTCTTTTTGCAAGTTCTGAAGCTTACTTAAATGATGAATGAATAAGCTCCTCCTTTCAGAGGAACTAAATATTTTAGACAATACTCCTGAAGTCACTTGCTAAACAGTTCTGTAAGTAAGAAAGAATTGTTCATGCATTGTGTGCAGCCTCATTTGGTATGGGTTATGGGTATGGGTACCATGAGCAATAAAATAAATTGATATAGACCAGGCCAGCTCAGGTCCAGCAAGGTGATATCAAGTCTGGACTCCTGCCAGAATGTGGCTTCTGGAGAAGCCAAACAGGATATAACTTGTGTACTAGTTGCTGAATTGAAGTCATTTTTGGTGTGCCTGCCACTCCCTGCCACACTTCTGGTTCCAAACGGTCTTACTGGGTCAGGCAGATCCAGCTGCAGCACCTGAACTGGCTCCATGTGTTTGCATTGTGTGCACATTGAGCAGTCCTGGGAGAGAGTCACAGGTGGTACACCAAGCTTCAGAAGCAGTGGAACTAAATTCTTCCTCAATCTGGAAAAGAGAGTTCCTTCCAATCTCATTTTGTTACAGATAATGGAGTGTTGACTTGATTTTAATGCTTCAGAAATTTTTTTTCCCCCTCACTGGAAAGACTGTAAATAATATATTGTACAATGTTTAGCAAAATTGGATGTGCAAACCCTGCCAGTTCCAAAATGAGATTGTTAGTGCATACTGAACATTAAGAACTTTCCCCAGAAAGTTTCCATAAAGGACAATAATGTAGACATCTGTGACTTTCTTTGAAAAATAGATTTATCTTTGAAAACGATAGTGTACTACCTATTGTCTGTGGAACTAAGAAGCACTTTAGACAAATGTTCTCTACTATTCTTCTTTCTTTAGATTGACATGGGCTTTAAAGGAACATTTATTTTTTAAGAGTGATATGAAACT
The DNA here is from genome assembly GCA_013396775.1 of Cephalopterus ornatus. Taxonomy (NCBI): domain Eukaryota; kingdom Metazoa; phylum Chordata; class Aves; order Passeriformes; family Cotingidae; genus Cephalopterus; species Cephalopterus ornatus. Next base: position 217,405 of record VZRE01003104.1, on the reverse strand, counting down.
CCAAAATGTCTTATTATTTGCTTATATTACATTTAAGTTCCTAGTGAATAGTCATGTCTTCATCTTTTAGAAAATATTTTCTTTTTCCTCACTTCAATTAAAAAGACTTGCTATTTGTGCTATGTATGAAAAATACTTGGCTACATCACGTTCACACCGGTGTTTCTTAAAGACTTGCAGTCTCTATGTTTTGTTAAGTTTATTTTGACAGACATGTTTGATCTTTAAATGGGGGTTGACTGTGGGTATCTGAAAGCTCTGCACTATGGAAAAAATATGTCCCACATGTGTTAAAAATCCCATCATATTCCATATGCATAGTTTGGATTCATATTCAGCTCTTTCTCTTTTCACTGTCATTCACTCTTCCTCTGTTAAAGATCTGGTGATGTCATTCCTTATTCTTCCAACTTGTTTTTTAAAGTAATCTTATAATTTAGCATCAGTGACAGACATGTATTTCTTGTGCACTTCCTTGAATTTATTCTGCTTTTTATCTACTAACTCAAGTTTTCCTCTTCAGAAAATGCCATTAAATATCAAAAAAGGAGAGAAATGATATCAATTACACATAATCTGTTTTGATAAATTTGTAGGTGTCAAAGTAATTAATATGTAACTATTCTAGCCTGTAAAATTTTTTCATGTTATATAAAGTCCAGATGCTACAGAAATCAATAGGGAAACCCACAGTAATGAGCTAGGATTTCACTGTTAACTTGTTCTAAAACTAAAATGCCAGTTTAGCAGGTTGCTGATGATGGGCTGCTCTACAGTCCAGTGTCCAAAGGTCAATATGCCAAGCCACTAGAAGAAAAAGCAATTGTAATTCTATGTGGTGCGCTGTTGAGTCAATGGTTTTTATAGAACAAACAAGTTTTCCCACACTTTCTCTCAAAAGTGAGCTCAGTGTTTAGGAAGAATGAATGGTACTGGTTCCAGATGGCTGCAGGCTGTGCTCATCAGCCTGGTGAAGTCCAGACTTGCAGATTTCATGTCTCTTTAGGTCAGAGACATTCTGCAAAGCTGAGAAGGAAAGGAAGCTCAACATGAGCCCTCTCACAAATGACCTTGAAACATCTAGAGAAATTGCCAATAGGCTGCTAAGCCACCGTCTCACCACAGATGCTTTGCCTTCTTCCTCAGCCACGGCTCAACATCTACATCTTGACTTGACCTCCACACTAAATGGCAATGGTCCTGTGCACTGCCTACGTGAAATGAGATTGGACACAATTAGCATGGAATTAAGAAAATTAAATCTAGTTCTTAAAAGTTTCTTCAAAACACTTTCTCCCACAAGGATCAATACTGTGTAGTAATATAGTGTATCTCAGTCAATTGTGAAAGCTAATCTATAGTTTTTAAAACATAAAAAATGAAAATATATTTTTGTATTATTCTGATTTTACATCACTGAGTACAGCTGGTAGAAAAAAAAAAGCTGTTTGAAGTACCTTCTTTTACTTCTCCAATGGCACATAGTTTTCTACCTAGTTACAGATAATTATATGCAATTACAACATCTTAGTAATCTCTGTGAAACAGCTAATTTAGTTGTCTTTTTTTTTCTTTTAATTCTCTCCCTCCACTTTCTGAAGAGTAATCTGAAATACAGAATGGATAAGATAGGGATTTCAGAAAAGTTTTTAATAATCTTAAATGTGGACCATCTACATATCCCATTTTTATTGCTACAAATTTTGTCCAGGCATTAGAACACTTGGTGTTGAGTACAGCTCTCCTGTACCAAATGGTTTCAGTGCGTGATCTGTTCATTTAAAATTGCCACGACTGTTCTTTTAAAATTCTGAAGAGCCAACTATTTCTCAAAATTTGTATTGAAAGCATCTCCCTGAGAGTCTTTTATAGCTTTTATTTTCACCCAAAGCACAGTGAGTTACAGCTTTATAGATCCCCTCTATAATTTAACTCTTCTTGGGACTTGCCTTCTGTACTGCCAATGAAGCAAGTCCCTTTGCCTCTAAGTCACCACACGTGCTGTACTGCAGCCCAAAGAGGCCTGTACCAAAACTGCAAGGTGACTGCAGATTTTCTCCATGTCTATGCCCAGGTACTAAATCTTTCTATGTTGTGAGTGTGGATGGTTTTTTAACAAGCAGGCATAACAGAGTATAAGAAAGAATGCTTCATACAAAAAAAAGAGAGTAATTTGTAAATTTTTATAATACCTTAATTAGACTAGCTAACTAATACTTCTAGAACGTGTCGATTCTGCCTTTCTCAGGCAGGAGAAATCAAGGAAACTTTAAGTATCTTTGAAAATCTTGGCCATTACTCAAATTACTTTAATTCCAATGAGATTTCTTCTTGAAACACACAGAGTCTTTTCCTGCTAACAACAGAATTGCAAGTTTCAGTGCCAAAAAACTTCAGTAAATTGTCAGCCTTTGCAACAAACAATATGCAAGCAAAATAGCTTTCCATTTGTAGTTTAAATTACCCATCAAATACAATCAAAAACCAAAACAACCTAATCTCGTAATAGTCCCAAAAGGCTTCTTAGGTAGACTTCATGCACTGTATACAGGCATGAAGAATGAATGACTATCCATATATAATCATATATAACCATATTTATAACCTAACTTTCTGAAATAAATCCTTTAGTAAAAAATAAAAATATTGTACAAGTCAGCTGTGATGAAATTCAGAAGAGGGTTCTCTTTATGCTTTATTTTTCAGACTATCATATGCCATAAATTTAAGTGCTCAATATTGTACCAGTCAGACATAAGTAATGAACAGAGAACCTGCCAGAAGAGATTTTTTCCGTTCTTAACCATCATCCTTGTCTGTGACAGAACTGATTGGCTTTTTCACATATACTGCTACTAGCAGAGATAAGGTATTATCTCTCTTTAGTAATTGTCTTTGAGCCAAATTTGTTCACTGAAGTGAGTTCAGTATGATATTTTTATTTTTAAAAAGATAAATGAAAGAATTAAATCCTTATTAAGTTTTTTTCTGAGAGTACTAGAATAAACTTTGAGAAAGGGTTTGCTTTAAAATTTAGGCATAATATAAGCAGAGTATGCAGTAGATTTTTCTTTTTTCTCGGGGGTACTTGACTTTTATTCACTGAATGGGTAATCTATTACGTACTGTATGCTGTTTCCTCTGAAAATTTGAGTTCTGAATCTGACTTGATTGCCTTCCACTATGGTTTAAGCTGTTAAGAGACTCAACAAGACTGTTCCGCTGTCAAAACACTGACATAAGAATAGCTCATCAGTGACTGGTCACTTTTTTAGAATATGCTGTATGGTGTAGCATTTCCTGTGATCTGTGAGTTATGTGATCAATGTGCAACAGAAAACCATGACAGAATTACAAAAAAGTGTTGTTACCAAAACTGATTGTTTGCATACCTCCTTAAAACTCTAAATAACATTATCTATTGGCAAAAGGAAAAAAAAAAGGCAAAAGTTTTGCTTTGAATCACAGTCAATTATTTTTTTCTTCTGTTGTTTCTCCCTGCTGGCAAGCCCATGCCGATCCAGCATGAGACTCTCATACAAAGGTCAGCATTGCCAGGTGAGTGATCTGCCATTAGGCAAACAAAGACTTGACTGATCAATCATCCAGGTCAAAGAGAGTCTTTTTTTCATAGTTTTAATAGACCTTAGGCAAGGTTTGTAATTTGGAATAGGTTGCCTCAAGATTGTTCTCAGGAGTGAACTTGTTAAAATCTTTGGAAGATGAACTTCTCAAATGTCCTTTTCCATGTGTTCTGTTTTTTAATTAATTCATTTGGAATGCATCTGCATAATTTGGTTGTATGTTGGTACTGAGTGGTTGTGATTTGCCTCCTACTCTGCCTTATCACTAAAATAATAATATACAAATCTGTATTACTGATCCAAAGTCACCCATCCTGTGTCTTTCGTAGCCTTACAATGAGTAGGCACTTTTGCTGCTTTCATTGCAAAAAAGCCACATTTTGATTAGGAAGTCTTTAGAAATCCTCCTGAACTCCAAGTTCAGAAAACGCACATTTTAAACACTGCATGTTGCATCTGATTCAAAGATAACTCAGTGAATAATAGAGGAAAACACTACTACTAGGATACTCAAGTTTGCTATGGTTGTGATTCCTTCTTTCATGACCTTTCACTTAAGGTACCAGTTGTTTAACAATATGAAAGAAGCTTTATCCTGACTGTAACAAAATTAAAATGCCAAGTTACAAGAGGATTTTTCTATATATCTTGACAGATACTTTACAACAATAGCAAAGGACTACCACTGATTTTTCTGGATAAAAAGATTTCTATCACCCTTAAAACATTTTCTCATCTCCAATTATGATGCTTTCTACAGTGAGCTGGCAAGATGAAGGTATAATTATGAAAACCTAAGAAACTGTACAGTTCTCTTTAAACACTAAGTTATCTTCTTTGTAACAAAAAGGATTCAAAATCTGATTCTAAAAGCATATCACTCCTGGGGAAGGTTGTATTTCCCTAATTACTCTCAACAGCTCTATTTCAAAATTCTCAGCACATAAAATAGTTTATGTTTGGAGAATACCTATGAAAAGCCAGCTGCAATTCTACAGATGCTGCATATTGTCCAGTTATATAAATTTAACTCCTGAAGTCCTGATGCCTAGAAGAAATAACATAGGTTCTATATCTTCAAAATCATAGTTAAGGATTTAGTGATACAGTCATTTGTTTTAATAGACTGTTGTGAAATCTTTATATTCTCTACACCTCAGTAATTTCTTATGAGTTTCATGCAGTCCTGATGCAAACCGTCCAGCCCTGGAATGAGAAGGGAAAGGCACAAATGCAGCCGGCACAGAGCCAGCTCAGGTTTGGCAGCAATACAGCAGTGGTAGCATGAGGCAGCCGGGACTGGTGATGACTCAGAGCCTGTGGTGCCCGCCTTGTCACAGGGGATGCTTTGGGGCCCCGCTGCTCTCTCTAGCAGTGCATGTGCACAGTGTCCTACATCAGCCTGTGCTCAGCTTCTGAATTATTGAATTGCCGCTATTTATTGTACCCAACGAAATCCTAAATTGTGTTTTTATGTTGTGGTGCAAAGAAAACCACTGAAGGGGCTGAGTGGCCATTTCAAATTCAGCTGAAACGCTGATTGTAAAAATGTATTTAGAAGTTTGAGTTATTGCTTGTGTTGATACAACAGGAAAGTTAAAAGCTTAATGTCAGGTTTCTGCGATCTTTAAGAGCGTATATTTAAGTGAGGGATAATGCTGACTCAGCTTGCAAAACCTGTCTTTTGTCCTTTTCAAAAACAACGCACTGTTGCAGGCTACGTGCCCACTTCTTTGTTTCCTCCTTGGTTTCACTTCCATCTTCTCATCACAGTTGCACAGCTCTTGCCTGCAGAGTAGCAGCAACTCTGCTTAGGAAATGCACCCGAACACCTCCAAGTTTCATTCTTAACTTCCTTGCTGAGTTACTCTTAATTCTATTCTATAGACACTTGTTTTCCATCAGTCTTCTCATGATCTCTTGCCAGCCTCTCCCGTTTCATCCCTGTCCTCCCTTACGAGTACCTGCATACACACACACACATTAGATAGAGTTGTCACCCTCCTGTGTGCCCTCCTACCCTCTATCCCTCTGCTGCCAGCCTCATTTACCTGGATGCTCATTCGATCTCAAACTTATTTTTATTGCTTTTTTAAAAATGTAATTATGAAGGGAAGATGCTCTGGTTTTCTACTAGGAATGAAACACTTATTAAAGAGAAGTTGAAAAGTATAAGAATTTAATTTTCCTTTTGTACTTTTATTTCCATCTGTTTTGATTTATGTTGTGCAAAATTCAATTGATAATAAGACATAACTCAGAACAAACTCATTTCCAGCTATGTCAATTTATATTTAATAATTTTCCCATTCTTTCTAGTAATCTATTCCCTATTTCAAAAGATTAGAAGGCTGAATGTATGCTCTTTTCCACTAAAATTCATCAAAGCCTCACAAAAGTCATCTCAGTAACAATAAATAAGTAGAAGGAGAGAGAGCACAACAAACAATGAAAACTGAAAATTAATTTATTTGCATTCACTATTATAGCAGGTGAAATAGATGAGGGTTGAATGCCAGGTGAGTGCACTGGAAAATCACTGAGCTTTCCTTGTCCCATGGTGTGTATGTTCTAGAGCTGTTACTATATGATATGTAAATATTTTCTTTTATGGCTTGATTTCTTCCTTAGTGTCTTCTACTTTTTACTCAGCCATTTTATTCAAATTCTGCTTGAAAAAGGTACAGCAGGAAAGCTTTGACAAAATCCTAGATTAGCACAGAAATTGAATATGTATTAAAGATGTGTGGTTCGATTAGCGCCCATAAAATGAATGGATATGAAGATAGTTCTAAAACGATGTATTAAATGCATTTTTTTTCTTACTCCTATCTCTAAAAACTCTGCTTCATTGTTATCATTTGAGGCATATGGTTAGAGCATCTGGAACCAATCAGTCCATTGAAACTCATTCTTTCACATGTATTATTAATAAGAAAAGGATTCTTACAGTAGTTTAAAGGTACAGTAAGAACTTTCACTACCTCCCTGCATTTTCTGCATGCTCACTGATGCTTTCAGGGAGAAAAAAAGGTACATTGAATTAAACTTCTGCCATGCTTCACTCTTCAGAGTATAATTGGAATTAAAAGGTTTAAAAATGTTTCTCTCACATGAATATCAGGCAATAGGTTTGGTAAGAGTAGAGTAAAAAGAGTGCCACTTTTATGTAACTAATACAAAGGGCTGGGCTGTTATATATCCAAAGGGGCTATGGCTTTTCACTGCAGATCTGGAGCAGATCACCTCAAGTGATACTGGAGAGGGTCCAAACAGCATCACGCTACTTTAGCTAGACAACTCAAAGCTGAAAAGGAGCATCAAAATTTCACATATTTTTTAGAAATTAATGCCAGGAAATCCATGAGCTTCTTCCATGCTTCCTCTGAGAGGGGTGTGCATAACACAAGCAGTCATCTTCCCTACTCAGTGTAGCACAGCCTTTCACCTGGGATCAGTGGCCTTTAGTAAATTTGTGTATATGCAGATGTAGACTGCGGATGGAATGTTCAGGAATAGCATAAAAGTGAACTAAGAATAAGTACTGGAGGGTAATATATTTATACGAGTCTTTTAGATCTTAGTGTAGAACCTTCCTTGGCAGAATGGCTATGGATATAGTGAAGAATAAGGTACTTACTTACCAGAATACCTTATGAGCAAGCTAAGGAACTGGCTGCTTTGTTTTGGTATTTAAATGTTTGTTTAGTTAACGGAAGCTCACATTTCCTCCCTTTACTTTCTTTGCCCAGGATACACAGGTGCATAGTTAGCATACCAGCTTCAAAAGTAAAAAGGTCAGGTTTGTATCAGGAAAAAATGGTAAAGACAGGGTGTGAATGACAAGGCCAATTGCCCCGAGGGGAAGTAGTAACTTTTTTTGTAGCTGATGATGACGACTTGGATAGGAAACATCCTCTGTCTGACCTTATCTGCTAACTGCAAGTCATTCCTACTGCAAACAAGGATTTGCCCTGTCAGATTGTCAATACCACCTATCTCATATTTATTACAAATTACCCCTTTTTTCACCGTTTTTGTGCTGGCTTTGATCAGGACTTTCTCACCTCACTGTAAGAATGCAGCTGCGTTATCACTCTAAACCTGAGCAGGCCTGGGGTGGGGGCTGATGAAGAAAACAACATAACAGGTGTTGACTGTCCCTCTTCCACACATACATAACGTCAGGAAAGGTTGCTGTGGCAGTCACACAACGGTTTCAAGTTTAGTAAGTTCAACCTACTATCCAAATTGTTTGTTAGGAAATACAAGAACTAAGGGCCTCTGACTGAGTCCCTTGCAGCTGAGTGAGAGTCAAAAAAAAGCATCTTGTTAGCAGATGCTGTAGACTGTCTAATGGTAGAAGGGTCCTGATTTTTCTGCTGATTGTTAATATATAATTAAGTCCATTTACCTGGAAATTACAATTGAATAAAGCAAATGTATCAGGAGAGAGTAAGTAAGCTTTCCTCATTTCTGTGTACCAATATTATCATTTGGGGAAGAATAAAGTGTGATTAATTTTCTTAAATGTATTACATTATTTATTTTATCATCCAGATGACAAGGCAAAACAAATTAGTTTCACTTTTCCAGTAGGCTTTCAAACCAGAAAACTATCTATGTTTTCCTGGTAGCTTTTCCTTTTTCTAATGTAGGCAAATAATTTTTTAGAAAGCTAAAGAACTAGGGAAACCTTATGCTTGGAAACCAGCTACAACCAGACTGACCCTCCACTTGCTGTCCTGAACTTACCCAAATGCACCACAGTGTTCCATGGTATTGTTTCCAGAGGTGCTGGAACACTATTTGACCCCAACAGCAAGCTCATTTGCCCTAACAGCTAGCTACCATCAATAAAATTCAAAGACTTTCAGTGACAAAAAACAGCTTTGAAATGAAATCAACTATTTACAGAAAAGATACATTCTGAAGACAAGACTGGTAATTTGCAGGTGTGTACGAGGACAGGAGTCACTTCAGCTGCTCTGTAAGGCAGGGACGGTCACTCAGTCACAGGCTGCAGGGAGACTTGCTGCGTGCTACGAGCGAGGCAAAACAAGGAATTTCTGCTTGAGTGCAAAAAAGGGCCAGTGATGGATTATTTTAGCACACTGAAGATGGTTTTCTGAGTGGGACAACAACAAATGCTGTACTTTATTCTCAGTGACTGTAAAACCTTACTCAGTAGAGAAAAAAAACCCTAAAAAGGTTCTGTTCATTTTAAGGTTCCTCCTTCTATTTCTGTATTTCCCTTTAGTGAAAACCCACAGATATACTGTTCCACACATTCCGTGGCAGAATTTTTAGCAGTTATCACCTTGTTAATGCTATCTGGAAATGTAAGCTTCAATATATTTCTAGTTATTGAATGTTACCAAATTTATCAGTATACAACATCCTTCTTGATGTTCTACTGTAAAATAAGAAAATGTAACTGACAGAAATAACATGAATGTTATTCCAATTTTTTTTAATTTAGTGAATGGGCTCAATTTCAACACACAGATCTGAGATTACTTCTGGGTCTTATCTGATAATGATTTTTTTTTTATTTTATCTTCTCTTGGAGATATTTTACATCTCATTTTTGATCAAATATATTTATCCATGTGACTTACTTCAAGATAGGGGGATGATATTTCTTTCCCATGGTAATTATGCCACATAACATTTTTAAGTGCTGTGAGTAGCCATCTATAAATCTATGAGCATGCAAGCAGCCAAGTTTAAAAAAAAAACACAAAAAACACCCCCCAAATTCAAGCATGTTTTTTATTAGCCTAATCATGAACAAAATACACTCTTTCCTGCCTATACTACATAACAATTTTTTGAGCAAAAACATATACTAGTGAACATGAGTTGTCCAACAAATTAATCTGTTATAATCCCATATGGATATTTTTCTAGGTTTGTAAAACTTGGATAATATTCCAGGTTCCTCTTAAAAGCACAGTGGTTCATTTCAGTGGTAGGTTGAAGCAACAGGCTCTGAATAGATACTTCCTCAGAGATCTGCATGGGCTTCTCTAAAGAAGAGGATGAGATTAGAAAGTAATACAATTTAGAAAGTAACATGATTCACTCTGTACACAGAATACAGAGCAATAGGACAATTAATCATATTGTGTCAATCAATGAAGGTCCCAGCATCTTTTTAAGCATATTTATACATTAAAGTTATTAGACTCCATTGATTCCATGAAGGGCTGAATGCTTCAGTTTGTACCAACAGCAAGCTGTAGGAACCTCTTTGAGGTAGAGAGCTCTAGAGGCCACTGGAAAAGATCAGAAAGAAGGGGAATGCATCAAATGATTAATATCCTAAAAGTTAACAGCAAGCTAACTACTTCAGTAACTTTGAGACTAAAACCATAACATATGAGGCCCCAGATGTCACTGGCAAGAAACAGAGAGTAATACAAAGAATTCCAGGACGTTTAATTTTATACAACCACAACACCAGGAAAGTTTATATACAGCTTTGTTATCCAAAGCAAGGTGGAAAAGGTGTTTGCACAATCTGGCAGCTCATGCAGACTTCAAATGCAAAGCACAGAGACCCCTGTGCCTCCATGACCGCACTACTTATACTCCTCTGCCATCTCCTAAATGAGATTGCATCCAAGTATGGAAAGGGAAAGATGTAAATACTGATGAAGATTAAGTTGGGTTTTATTAGTTCTTTATAGTTTGATATTCCAAACTAAACCACAGCTGGGTACTGACTGACAAAGACAACATTATTAATTGTATTATGATACGCCTTAATGCAGTAAAATTGTATACAACAGAATAAGTGGTCTTGTGAGGTTTTACTTGGGAACAAAAGCTTCAGAAAGTGAGAGTAGGGTTTTACTGTAACTATTAAAAATTCCAAACATGATTTTAGTTTGTAAGGATTCATATAATAAATCTTTCCATCCTTACTAATTTTAGATAATTTTATTTGTTAACCAAAATAAAAAACCCAGTTTAATGTTTATGAAAATTTGAAAGAGACTTGTAGTTTCTGGCACCACAGTTTTCATAGCTTTTAATTTTAATTTGGTTTTAGTTTTTATCTGTATTTTTAAGAAAGGTGAGGAAAAATGCTGTATTTAAAAAATTAATGTTCACAAGAAATGCTTTAGCTGCAGGAGAAGCTTTATTGATTTTTAGGGCTGGGATTTGGGAATTGAATTTTTCTGGAGCATAACATTCTGTTTACTGGTGGTTGATAAACTGCAGTGTCACCTGCCAGCTGGCTTCAGCTAAAGAAAGCTGATTGATAGCCCAAGACATACATATGAAAAACAAAATTATAAAAATGGTAGGAACTTTTTTTCACCCTAGAAATTGTCAGGCTAGGTATTTCTTTGGCTTGAACAGGATCATTCTTATTATTTACTGCCTGCATTATTCTCTCTCTTATAGGTAGCAATCACCATTACAGTTCTGTCTACTAGGCTCTTAACATTCTGTGCAAAAAAATAGTTTGGACACACTATACAGTCTTCGAATGTGTATCATCATACAGCACAATTTAGTCGTTTATCCATGTGTCAACTGCTATTTCCTGTCCTCTGTATGAAGATGCCTGTGTTAAAAAAAGTACTCCAGTGTTCAGGAGTCAATAAAAAGAATTACTTTAAAATAATTTACATGATAAATGCAGAGCTAGAAAGCAAAAGCAAGTGGTTTTTGGGGGGGATTTGTTTGGTTGGTTTTATTTTTGTTTGGTTTTGGTTTTCTGACATTTCCAAAATAGTCTAATGACTAATTCCTTCATCTTTCTCTACACAACACTTAGTTCTATGAGTCTTGCCTTAACCTTTTTTGCACTGGCTATGGTTTGCAGGCAACTGTTTTTCACACCTATTAATCCTGTTTCTTGACTTGTGGTTTGAAACAGTTTGGTCCATCAAAGGGACGCCCTTCTCAAAGGGTCAAAAGCCCAACTCCCCCCACCAAGTTTTGCATTTCAGTTAATAAACGACTGGCAGCAAGGCCGAGGAATCCTATCTACCATCACACCAGTATTTCATAACTGTCTTTTCTGTCATCAGATGTGTACCAAAGACTGTGAATGGCAGACAGTAATCATAATTTTGATTGGTATTAACAGTGATTTAGAATTTAAATTATAAGTAATTTTCTGGAGGGGCACTGAGTTGGGTGAAAAATAATGCTTATTTAAACTGCTATTATCAGAGAGGAGTATCTTTATTAGATACACTTTTTTTTATAATCCCAGGGAGCTCTGAATCAAAAAAGACTCATGAAGACTGCAGAATACATATTTAGTACAGTTATTCAGTTTTGTTTGGAATGTCTAGAACATACTAGATTAGACCACAGAAACTCTTTGTAATGTTTGAGGAAAACGACCTTCTAAGAAGGCTACTATCTGCCAGTCAGGAGTGGCCAAAAAGATATATGAGGGCATTACATTTATGAATGTAGGTGGTCTGCAGGCAGTCCACCAGCCAGACACATGGACACAAAACATACAGTATGGACAAACACTTCTGAAAAGTTTGTGGCTTCAGAGGCCTTTCTTTTGACTACAAGCTCTCACCATTCCATGCCAATTTTCTGTTCTATGAAAAGGAAACAATGATCTTTCTGATCCTTTCTGATTCTCCAATAGGGGCATAGAAGAGATCCCCTATGCAGTGTTATTGAAAGATCCTTGTCTTGCCTCATTTAGAAAAGAGGTGAACAAAATCCCTTTCCTCTTCATCAAAGTCTCAGAATGATTAATTTTGGCCTTCCAATCTGACCCGGTATCTTATGATACCAAACATAGCAGCAAGAGAGTAGGAAAGTGACTCTGCTGCTGTGGATGCTATCAATCTGGTTGGCCCCATACTTCAGAAAAGCAGACAAGGAGCTCTTAAGTTGTTTACTTCCTTCATTTATCATTAAGGAAATGCTGATCACAAGTTTCCTCAAAATTAGTTGGCAGTTTAAAAAACCCCCAACAACACACAACAGAACCATGCCTGCACAAAACAAGCATAACCCACATGGAGCATGTGACGCCTGTTCAGCACCTCCAGAATCTGCAAGAATAACAAATTACGAAGTTCCTGAGTGGGTCTTCTTACACACATTTTAAAAGCAACTGCTAAATTAAGAAGACAGTAAATGTTCCTGATTTAGGTACCTTTATCAGTTACCCCCCGCCCCCCCCGAGTGCTCAGCTTCATTCCCAGAGGAATGCAGAATCACAGAATGGTTGAGGTTGGAAGGACCATTTAATCAAACCCCCCTGGTAAGGAAGGTTTTCTTAGAGCAGATTGTACAGGATCACATCCAGGGAGGTTTTGAGTATCTCCAGAGAAGGAGATACTCAGCAAATAGAGCTGTGAGTGGGACCAAGGGAATTTAATGAGTTGAAACTACTGTTTGAAATCTAATATTTGCTTGCTGAGTAGCAATAATGGAATCTTTACTAGGAGCAGCATTGTTAGATCTTGGCTGTGATTCACTGGAGTTTCTATTTTGTCTCGCTGCTCTTGATCCTTTTCTTTTTCTTACAGCTCGAATAACCAGTTTACAGCCATCCCAGAGTTGGGTGGAAATGCTAGGGTAAACACTGTAGTGAAAATTAAGGGTGTAATGGCAGAATAAGATGATTCACTACTGTTCAGAATCTCTGGATCACTTCTGCATAACAAGGCCAAACTTTTTAATCTGCATCTAAACACATATACTATAAAAATGACAATGCAGAGGTATACTGCCTTCAGCTACATCCTCGAGTGGCTACAATGCTGTCACCTTCATACAGCTTCCAGCCCTGGCCTGTGCTTCAAACACAGCACAGCAGAGAAGAATCCTTCCTCCATCCACAGCCCATGTCTCTGAGCAGCCCACAGTTAATTCAGCCTTTTGCAAATATATAGGTAAGATGTTAATCAGGAACAATGTAGCATTAAGACTATAGAATATATGTCATTAAAGACAAAGTGTTATAAAACCTTGAAACAGCTTTGAATTATTCTTCTAGTCACAAAATTGACCTCTCTGGACATTTAAGACTTGTATGTATGGGGTGTAAACCAACCAAACTAATTGAATGCCAGTCCTTGCTCAGACACAGCAATTTAGACAGCTCAGACACAGTATTTAGAGATATTTATAAGTATTAAGGGAGCAGAAGCAGTATTCTGGAATTTTCCCTATGTCAGCCCTCAAATTCCTGAACACTTCCCTGAGAGGCCTCAGGATTTGCATATAAGTGCCTACACTTCGTGTGACTGCTGCTCTGGAAATAGAGATTTCACAGATGTTCATTTTGCCTCCTGTAAATATCTGAGCTTTAACAGCTCAGTGCCAAAGCCTACTTAATTTTCCTTCCAACAAAATCAACAAAAAGTATCATGAATGATAAAATTAGAACCCACTACTATTACTATGTGTTTTTCCTCTGAAGTAGTAGTTAAAAATTAAAAAATACTGGAAGTGTAAAGACAACTTGTCTGCAAGTTGCAAGACATCACTAATCATGTTGACTTTACAAATTTTTATTTGCGATGAAACCCTGGATTCTCAGTTGGCCTGAGAGATCAATCAGTGGATTGTCAATAATCCAACCAGATAAGAATATAAAAATACAGTTTAATAGAAGATATTGCCCTTCTTTTAAAAATGTCTTACAAATTCAGATATACGCTATAATTCTGAAACAAATCGAATTAACTTCATCAGCTTCAAGTCTGTGAAGGGGCTGTTGTCCTTTTTTATATTAGCACTACTTCACATAAAGGCATCCAAGCTAAATACACATAAAAAAGAACACTACAATAGTAACAACATGATATGTAATACTATTATATATAATACTACCAATAATGATAGAGCGGCTCTAAAGTGAAATAAGACATTCTGAAATACATTCCCTTTTGCAATGGTATATGGCTATCTCAGAAACTATGTTGCTGTAAACAGACTTCAGTGAATAGAACCACCAAGAATACCTCCAACAGAGTATCAATTAATTGCAATCTGCTATGAATGACCCTGGAGGACAGATGTTTACTTAAAAATCACATGTTCCATCACAGGCTGTGCTGGTTTGGGCTGGAGTAGAGTTAATTTTCTTCACAGTAGCTGGTAGATTTGCCCTGAAAACAGTGTTGACAATATAGGGATGTTTTGTTATTGCTGTGCAGGGCTTGCACAGTGTCAAGGCGTTTTCTGCTCCTTGTACAACCAGAGCTGAGGGGACCAGCAGTGCATGGGAAATTGGGAAAAGGCACAGCCAGGACATCTGGCCCCACCTGACCATAGAGATATTACAGACCATATGGTATCATGCTCAATATATAAAGCTGGAGGAATAAGAAGGAAAGGGTTGGAGTGATGCCATTTGTCTTCCCAAGTCACCATTACACATGGTGGAGCCTGGTCGCCCTGGAGATGGCTGAACATGGTGTTTCCCATGTTCCTTGTCCAGGTCTGAACAGTTAAACTGAATGGAAGGAAAGAAGGAATAGAAATAATGTACTTCATATTTTAAGAGAGAAGTGAGAAAAGGTTTCCAGATGTTAAGACCCTTTCTTTATAAAATATTCTTCTTTGTATTACTTGAATGTTATTCTGCTGTTTCAGAAGAAAAGTAGAATTAAAGTGGAGTAGGAGATAACTATATACAACAGCAATTACAGTGTCTGGTCCTTTTTTCTTTTGAATGATTACTTTTACATGCTTCATTCATAAGAGCAAACCCAGAGAGCTAAACGGAAAACATATGAATGTATATAAAAATAATTAAAAATTATGATAATATAATCCACAGAGACATCAATTAAATAAAAATATTAAAAGCTACAGAAGGTGGAGTTTGCATTTAATTTAAAAAGGAGCATTTCTGAAATTAACTAAAGGCTTCTCAGTACAATGCATGTGGAATAAGTCTATTCAAAAGAAGGCATCACTCCAAGTCTGTACAGTGACCAGAGCCCTTGGAATCAATTTGAGATGTTGCTTCAATACCAAAAGGTCTCTTTGGGAAAAAAATGTTGGATTTTTATTACAAAAATTACAGCAAACTACTGGAAGGGGGCTAAAGAAGGAGTCAAATCAACCTAAAGATGGATTAGATAAGGAAAAAAGCTTTGAAAATTTAGAAAAGGCTGGAGAAGTAAGTAATCTGCAAAAGCAGATTATGAAGGTTGTTTTTGGAAAATCTTTGGCTAGTGTACATAGTCATACCTTCATTAACTTCAGCTGCATTTTGATAGTATCTGCTCACAGTTTTGTGAAGGCCAAGTCCAGTGGGTTTCAAATTGTTTTTAGGAATAACACATTTTCAGACAGCTTACAGTAAGATTGCTTATTGAAAGCATCTTTCAAGGTGAGGTGGCTGAGCCTGGAGAGCTAAAATTGGTCGAAAACTATAAATATATGCCATACATTATTTTAAGAGACTGTAAACCCTTTTGTGTCACCGTAACTGCACAGTACAACTAGTCCTATCTGAATTCTAGCATGGCCTAAAAATGTTGTGAAATACCTTTTGTTTTCATCTGAACATCACACTACTTGCTGGGTTCTTTAATCATCTAATTAAAGAGTGTTCCTAACATTTTTGATTTTCTAATTCACTTTGAACAAACGCAGTAATTGCTGAGGAAAACACGCTTGATCTCTGTGTAGAGTATGTGAGAAAAACTTGCACCAGTGCTCAAAGCAGTAAAGCAATTGACTTCAAGACAGTGTCACTGTGTTGATTCAATAAAGAAAAAGGATATTTGTGAAATTTTAACTATTATATTAAAATGGAAATAGCAATATTTGTATAATTTTTTGGACATGCTTAATGCTATAAAAAGAAGGAACCAGTGATATGCATTTCCAGTTTTAGTAATACCAAACTGTTAAGGCTGTGTTTTCAACAAAAATAATTCCAATTTTACAGATTCTGAAATGAAATAACGAAGTTCTATAACCAAGTAATTATAAAGGTTTCTATTACAGATGTTGATGTTTCATAGCTAAGCAGCTTTTTCCAAATGCTGTGGGGTGATTTCACTTTGGAGCAGGGTCAGTCAGATCCCCCTACGATTTATCCATCCTCATTTTGTTAAACAACATACTACTGGCAACACAGACATCCAGTCAAGTGAGCTTGTTTTTAAAAAAGAATACGTGATCTTGGATTGTCAGGACCTCGATCATTCCAAAGAATCTGTCAAATACATAAAAACACGGGTTTTACTTCTTCTCATCTGGTCTGCTCTTCCCTCCCATCTAGCCAATGTATTAATTTTCTGCTCACCTAATCATAGCCCCACCTCTGAATCATGTAGGACTGACACGGTCCTGTCAGCCTACTGACACGTGTACTGTACCTCGTATACCACAGTGGCTCTGTCACCCAACATTACTACGAACATCCATCTCGTCTTCTTATTTTGTATGATGAGATGTGCTCTGTGAATGTATTATTCAGCTCTAACCACTCTGAGGTAAATTATCAGTGTAGTGCATTGTACACGACTCCCATTATATCCCATAGATACAGTATAAGTTGCTCCCTAGCAACTGCAGCAAAAATGTACCCCTTTAGGCATTTTTTTACAGCTAAAGAAACCAACTTTCTATTTCATGAACTTCATATATAAAACAATCTTGGCTACTGCCAGCTCAAATTGTTCTGACTAATGGTCCTTAAGATGTGTTTTTAGCCCATTGCCTAGTTTGGGTTCTAATACTGAAGCTTCTTTTGCAAACCTCCCACCTCAATGATTTTAGCACCAAGGAAAAAAAATTTTTCCAAACCAAGAAATATCTTCCCAATAAAAACTAACCATTTATACAAGAATTATAATCATGAGATAGAAATCCATTTTAGATGGAAAATCTAACTCCCAGCATGCCGGCAAGAGGGATCACACTGCGTTTATTTTGTGGAACACCAGAAAGAGTCTTTTGGTTGGATTTTGTTCACATACTGAATATGACTGAAAACATTTTCAAAGGACTATAAAGTTTTTAGGTAGTTTATGCTTCTTGTGTTACCCCAAATCTATCTAAGAAGGCCAGAAATTACTCCTTGTTAGAAAAATTAGTCTCATGATCATGCAGATAAGATGTGGCTGCTGTGATTGTTATTAATATAACACAACATAAAATATTTTAAAGAGAATAAGAGACTAAAAAGAGCTAAATAATATTTCACAAATGAACAGAATCTTCCATCAAATGACATCAAAATTTAGGAATTCCTTCCCCCACCAGGGAAAAGGGTGTTACAGCAGACAGTTAACTTCCCCATGCAAAGTCAAGCCTTCAAGTTTGATTGTTATCAGGCTGGTCAGGTTGGCAGGTTTAGGCAGTGGCTACTTTGGTATTGTTGCACTGCTGTGTAGGGTGAGCCAAAACCATTACCAAAAAAACCATGAGGGAATTGCTGAAAAAGGAAAGACCGGAGCAGTCACAATGCATCTTTGATACCTCCTGGTACCAGTCTGTTTGAATCTGGACCTTTCATTTGGCTTCCCACATAAAATGTCAAGCTAACTTTAGGTATCTTTGTTCTTATATGGGTCTAGCTCTAAGGTTGCTTAGATTAGGTTCCATGATTAGATTATCTTTGTTAGACTGTTGTACTTAACATGGTGGCAGCCACTGCAGACAAGGATAGCTGGAGTGTAACACAGTGCTGCTCTTATATCATGCAAAGCATATTTCCTAGTGATTGAATTCCTCAACATCTCAAAACCCAAGGACCTGTGATAGTGAGACAGGTCGTGTGCAAGAGTTGTGTAGTCACTCTCTTTTCTCTGGCCTTCCAGCACGGTGAAACTGTAACAAGTTCTCTTACTGACAACTCAGCAGTGGTAACTACACCTCCAAGGTTCAGCATCTGCAATAATTAGATTTTGGCATCTGTCTTGAGCCACGTCTAAAGTTTAGCTTTTTAAGCAGTGTAATAATAACACTGTAAGATCTATAGATATACACAAAAATACAACCTATATATTATAGTTTGAGGCAACTTACTGAGTAAACATAAGTTCCGTTGCTGCCAAAAAGAATTATACTGTCCATGCTACAGTAGTACATACAGAAGCTATTAAATTCTACGTGTTCCAGAAGTAAATTCTACAGAATCATTGCACATTTGTATATAACTGCACTAATTTTTAACTTTTAAATAAAAAAACCACTTGTAGAATGAAAAAAAGAAATCCCTGGCTACAAGATGGTATATGCATGTAAAGAGCTACATACCACCAACTCTCAAGAGGTGGTGGTTTTTTTGAAACAGAGTACAGGGCTCACAATGGCAAAAAATGAGTGAATACACTACTGATTTTTTATTTTTTTTTAGTGCAGCTGAGACTACATTAGTGAACTGACTTAATCTGGACATAAAAAGAACAAACCAACAAAACCAAAACCAACCAAACAAGCCTCCCACAAACTCTACAACAATAACCTCTTTTAATGAAGTGTAAGGTGAATTTCTGACTTTTCCAAAAGGATGGAGAATATTTCAAAACTAACTTCTGTCTTCTTTATTACATTACAGCTCCTTTCTCTCTAATTCTTTTTTTCTGAACAACAAATATTTTAGAGAACATTAGAGAAACTTTTATTCCAAATAACATTCATTAATACATTTTCTCTCTCCTGCCTTTATTTAAAACTGGTATACAAGAAAGCAACAGACACTGAAGAAATTCTAATTCAGATTTTTCAGGCAGTCCTGACTACCAGAATTGTGGTTTTCTACTCAACATAAAAAGTACAAGATCCATAAAAGGCACATGATTGACTCTGGGTTCAGTGGAGAGGTACACAACTCAATTTAGATATTACACTACTCTTATACAGTTGTATTTTCTCAGCTGAGTCAACTTACATAACAAGAGCTACATGCCACTGTGATTATATTGCTTCTTGTACAGGAGTCGTTTGGGTGTCTTTGTTCTGCACACAGAGAGAGTACAGTTTCAGTGTTGCTGTGTTTATTTACAGTAGTTTACTGCATATTTTGTCCACATTAAAAATAAAAGCACTGCTACTGTCACACTTGTTGACAATTTAAAATCAACCCTGAAAAGCCTTAAAACAAAAGGAGTTATTATGCAAAAAATAAAGCATATGTATACATTTTCTTATTGGGCATTGATACTAAATTATAAAATACAAATAAGAAAACACTGGTATAGATGAGATTAGTTCAAGTTTTGTGGCCAAAGAGAAAAGCTCAACTTTTACAGATGTCAACACTTGTCATTACTGCCAAATTCAACTGAAAAAATCCTATCTCACTTTCAAAAACACATCTTCTGCAATATTATTTTCTAAAAGGCACAGGGCCCTCATGCTTCCAAAACTGCTAACCATGCCTACCTAAGCAGTTCACCTGTATCCTTTCTATCATGCTGTGAAACATATGTGCTTCAGTTGCAAATGGTCTAAAAATAAGTATATGCATGCATTTTTATCAATTCAAAAGAGAACTCCTATAAAGGCTTAAAAATTTAGGATCTACATCTTCCCTTGTATGCATGCAGCCTTGTGGATGGTCAAAAAGACAACAGTTCCAGGACAGAAGAGCAAACAGCTAGCCACAGAAAACAGCAATTCAAATAGCAATTCAAACAGCAAATAGCAAAAGCAGGACAGCCTTTCCCTTTAGGAAATTCTATCTGCCTCTGCAGCTGTTACAGAGCTCCTGTCCTTTCACTAGAATAGGAAAAGACAACAAACCCCACCTCTGTTGACTGATACCTCTGATAAAAAGCAAAGCATGTGCTGTGTGTACCTACACTTCAAGTGTCTTCCTTTGTACCCTTTAGTGACACTGACCCTGAAAAAAAGTGTAAACGAAATTCACATACAAGTTTATGCCAATTTTGATATGATCCCAGAACATAGTCCTGAACACCATCTCACTTGGTAAAGGAGACATACATTTTCTAAGAAGTCACATGTCACTGCCACCTGGAATCAAACACTATGTGGAAATTGGCATATTTAATAAAATGCCACTGAAATAAATCCTACTTAGAATACTGCTAAATGACATGCCCAATTCCTGAACCAAAGGAATCATCTTCAACGTTAGTGGGTAACTGGCACCTGGCACCAAAAAAATGGCATTACTATTAGAGTCATGAATTCAACTCTTCTGTATTAGGTAAACACTGGAGTTCAAACTGCATTTCCATCAGAGAGTTCAATATGGTATACCTGGCACAGTGTTATGAATGCAATCTTGATGCACAGTTTTATTATTAGTAGTACAGTCTTTAGTTCAGTGAGATTCTCATTTCATGAGGAAACATCCTATTGACTTTTCTGGGAGATTTATGTAATTTAGGTCTGCAAGGTCAGGTGTTCTGTATATATCTTAATAACCTAATTAAAAGAAAAACTGTCATACCACTACACAAGATATAATATAGCAAGAAGAGGGGGCTGGCTGTTTCCCTTTCAAGCTAACAGGCACAAAAATTTCTAGGTAACATCTTTTCGTACAGTTCTGTATTTCCTCATAACAAGAAATAACTGGTTATACAAACTCCCCAAATTATGAAGGAGTTATGCAGTTGAAAGGAACAAAGACCCTATATATGTGGCATGCCTTCCTATGTGTGAAAATCCAGCTGGATCAGAAGAGAAAAAATAAAAATAGTTTTGCAAACTTTACACTCAAGAGAAAAAAAAATAATATACAAGTTTTCTAAGGATGCTGAAACAATCCTTGCAAAACAGAGTGTACCATTTTATTTCAAAACTCCATTAAAACCTTAAAATGCACGTCAACTTTAACATTAACTATGTTGCCAACTTAAATTTCAAGCCCAAACTCAGAGTTTTCACTATTTTATCTCTCTCATTATTTCCAGAAAAAAATATAGTACAAACATGGAGGAAGGTGTTCCTGACAGTAAGCTAATACTAAAATAGGAAATTCAGTACAGGTACTAAACCCACAGGCTGCAGTTTGTGGGGAAAAGGAAGGTATAAACCTTCTCAAGACTGTGTTCAAGAGAAAGCTGTTAAATACACTGAAGCTACCAAAATCCTGAAAACTGGATTCACTGAAAAAGCAGGACTTCCCCAAGTTTCATTCTCATGAAGGAGAGGAAAGGACTCAAGATTGATTGAATTGAACTGAGGTATCAGAGATCACTTTTACTCAGTCCAATGGGCTTTGGATAAGGACTTTAATGTTAAACTCACTTGACAATCAACTATTTTCAAATTTGAAAAATATTTTATTTCTATCTATGTACTCGTATATTATCCCTACCTTTTATGCATTTGTTAACATTTAATATGGCCATTTTATTCTTATGGTTCTGTTTATTGCAACTTTTCTTTGCATACAAATTATTTAAGCAGAATACTTATACTGTTTGAAGAATAACTCCAGAGAGCTATAGTTGATATTCTTCTCTAAAGGTGCACAAGGTTATTACAATATTTCATTACCACAAAACAATACATCTTCAGATAGTGGCAGTATTAGCTTGTAATATTTCTTGCTACCATGGTACCAACCTTCCCTTGTAAAGCAATTTAATCACTTCCATATTGGTTATACATGAAATATTAGTGCTGTGCTTCTTAGGTAACACCTCCTGAATGGTCATTACAATACAACTGTGTTACTTACAGAGTCAAAAAAACCTATTTGTCTATAAGCATGTCATTATATCTCATTGAAAAAAACCCTGGTTTTCCAGTTTTAAGTCCTCAATTCAACCAGTCTAGGGTTCATTAATTTTTAAACCCACATGTCATCTCCATCATTGTTTTAGTTATCATTCACATTACCACCTCTTAGAACTGTTCAAATACTATGAATCTTTGTCTTTTGAAACAGAGAACAATCACATAAATTTTAATATACCACAAGACAACCTGGTACTTATACATCTAATATTAACTATAATCTCATCTAGCTACTATATACCAAAGGTAGTTAAGATTACAACTATTTGTATTGTTTTACACTTGAAAGATGCAGTCATCACCTTCAAAAGCTCAACATGATTTTATTTTTCAACAATGAAAATACATAAAAGTCAAACAAATTATTTTATTTTTCTCCATGAAAATAGTCCATCAAATAACAAAGAAGAGGTACCTTTACTAATACCATGCCCTTCTTGGCAAATCAGGCAAAAATGTCAGCCAGTGAGTTATGAAATCCTGGCACATAAGAACAACATGTACAAAATGGAAGCAATTACAGAATTCTGAGGTAGTGCACAAAGACAACATAATGGATTAACAACTTAGGCATGCATAAATAAATACATACATACAGCATATTTAGATGGCTTTTGAACTAAGAAATGGTGATACTAAACTTCTGATCAGCATTTTTATCATCACTGTGGAAATGTTAGGCCAGGCTCTCGGGTTCCTGAAGATTCCACTCTGCAAGAGAAGTAGGCTGTCACAAAGCCAGTTATCAGCTACTTGAGCCTGTAGTGTCCTCATTACCAGCACAAATTTGGTGCCACTTGGCAAAGGCTCAGCCAGGGAACCAAACTGTATTTGCCTTGAGATTCACCCGCCCAAGCAAGTACAAGTGCAACCAGGTACCAGTACCACCTGCACCCTGTATTTCCCTGTCTGAGAGTACTTTCAGACCCAGCAGATCTCATTTAGCTCTCCTGGCTGCCCCCCAGTGCTTGGGACCAATTAGTTCTGGCCATGCCATGGCCGTAAGGTGACTCTGAAACAGATCCACCACATCCAGCCATGACTGCTGCTCTTGATCATCTCTGGCCCAAGCAAATCTGCTCTAGTGTTCACAGCAACAGGGAATCCAGGAGCCAAAACTGACAGCATGACTCTGCTGCACTGTGTAGAATCTTCCTAACTTGTTCTACAGATAACTCAGTCTCAAAGACTGTAAAGAAACAAGTACTACTGAAAGCATTTGTCCTAAAACTAATACCAGAACTGATTTCTGCTATCACCATACTTTTTACTCAGAGGAGGTTTCAACATACAAGATAGTAGATGCTTCTATCTGCACACACATGATTTGTCTTAAAGGGAATTACAAAACATTTTTTTTAAATGTAAAATCAGATAATATTTTTAATACAGCTGCTTGAAGCCATGCTGTTAAAACCGTGACTAAAAGTTACTTTCAACCAACTGCATGTTGTGTAGTTCCGTGGAACCTTGCTTCTAGGTCATATTGGTCCAATAAAATAAAAATTGATAGAGTTTGAAAGAGGGGAAAACGTATTTTTAAAAGTTTGAGTAGGTCTATAAAAGTTGGAAAACCCACACAGAACTCTTATTGATATCTTGCTAGAAAGAACTGCATTAACAATAATTCTGGATGGTAGAGGCTCTAAGCTAGTTTCAAAATATCAGGTAACATGCAGTCAAAATCAAAACCACCTGAACCCAAAAGGTCTTAAACAAAAATTTACAACATGTCTGAGTCTCCATTTCAGTGACAATTGTACAAAGTGCATTGGAAGTGCTCAGATGTAACTGACCTGTTTGCTCATGCCAGAAGTCTCTACAGAGCAATCATCTCAAACAAGTATCCAGTAGAGAAATGAAAGCATGCAGTAACTTGGCTGAGTGACCATACAGAAAAAAGGGAAATACCTTGCAGAAGACAAGATCAATTAGCACTTGTGTGTTGCTTGCTTTTACTGGGTTATAAAGAAATTTTCCTTTCCCAGAGTTTTCAAATTATGACGGAGATGATTTCCAGGTGACCTCAGCTGTGGCACATTAACCAACACAGGGCTTTCCCAGACTTTGTAGTTAATATATAGAATGGGTGTGATCTGGCCCAGGCTCAAACTTCTATGCCCTGGTACCTGCCTCTAAGTGGACATGTAATCCCATGACAGCGAGCTCGAACGATCTGCAGTAATTTAGCCACAACAATCAGATGCCTCAGTCAAAAGCCAGTGATGAAATGCAGCAGCAGGCACAGGCTCAGGGGAGTTTTGTACCTCCAGGTGGGCTGTCTTTGTTCTGACAAGTCCTTGCAGGGGAAGCAAAACCTAGCAGAAGCCTACTGTGACAGTCTCCTTGTTATACCATCCACCACTTCTGCTGCATCATCCATGCTCATTCACACATTTTACCATGACTTGATGCATAGCCTCATATGTAGTAAAAGTGCAACATCTTCAGAGGAAAACCTATTACTTTTAACTCAGTTATTTTCTGTGAATTTTTACTGAGCTGTTTTGCAGTATGTAATTTTATATTTTACTTTCTAAAAATATTTATTGAATTTTGTTTCAGAAAACTGAAAAGACAAAAATATCTGAAAATGGACAGCTGATGCTATGGCATGATTTTCTTCTCCAAAAAACTTGCAAGTATGCATTTTGTTCTTTACGTCATAACTGTTCATGAGATTACAGCACTGCTTAATTGTGTCAGATCTAAAGAGCAGTTTTAAAATGTGAGTTGCAGTCCCAAAATCACTTTGCAGGAGACTTCAGATGGTATCAATACCAAATCTTAAACACAAATAATTCTCTACAAATGAAAAACAATTCACAGTAAGATCTTATTTTGAAACTTCTCAACAGAGTTGTCTGTTTATGTTTGGAATGAGCACCAATAACAAAAGTATTTCACTTCCCTCCTTTAAATAATTAAACGGTACAGAACTTCTACAAGGTAGCTCTTAGTTTAACTAGTATTTTTTGATGCCTCTATGTACGCTTCTTTTATTCATGCCCATATCTATCAAGAATTTGTATTTTCTCCTGAAAAATATTCAGAATAAGATACCCATAATATGGTATTTCAATATCTCCTCATTTGTAACTAGGATATAATGTGTTGAATTCTATTCTCATTGACTTTTCATTTCATAAGCTAGATAGAATATATAGATAACGAAACAGTATATTTTCCATGTGAAATGCTTAATATGATCCAACTTGCAACTTTAGTAGCAGACCAGATGCTCAAATTCTATTCCAGACTTTTCTAGTCTATTTCAAAGCCCGGTTAATCAATGGGAATATTTGACTTTGTACAGTAATCTGAAATCTGCACATGAAAATTTCCAGGAAGTAGGACAGTCTCTTCAGGGTTTGAAAAACATTTTTTCACCTGAGCTGCAACACAGCAAAATATCTGTGTAATAGGTATTACAGAGCAGAAGTAGTAATGTGCTCTTTAAAAGACTGATCAGGTAGAGGTGAATCTCAAGCATGTAAACTTGAGACATTGGATTCAACATCACCTAGTTGCTGCTAACTTGGTGAAAAACTTTCATTTGAAGCTTTATTCATTGGATGAAAACCTCCTACGTTTGAGTCTTTCAGCCAACTTTTAGCAGTGCTCTGTTACTTCCTAGCTTATTTAAAGTAAGTACAGTAACAAACTACACATAGGAGAATTTGGTATATGATTAATTTGAGATAAGATGCATTTTCTATGGCCTTTTAAGAAACATCTAGCATACACAAAAGCTTGGCAAAAAAACCCCAAACTAGTGGCTTTAGTACAAAGTCTGAAATCCAAGCAAAATATATTGATTTTTTTACATGGAAAAATCTTGCAAATTCTGAAAGCTTTATGTAAACATTAATATAATAGATTTTTACGGTATAATGCTATGAATGTACTAATGCCACTCTTACCAGGCCTAACAAACTTTATAAATTTCTGAGATTAAAAGTATCTTCTAATGAAGTGTAAAAAGAAGAAATTAACTTCTTTAGAATATTTTGTGGAAGCCCACAACAGTGTGGCTTCATTTACACGTACCATCCTACCTAAAGTATTTTTTCTAGGAGAGAGCATATTAAAATTTGGCTGATGAGTCTGAAGTATCTTCTAAAAATTTCAGATGAATGATTGCATACATCTTAACACAAGAAGATATTGTCATAATTAAACAATGGAACACAAGTTCCACTTTTTAGGATGATAGTCTGTTTAAGGCAGATAAGCAGCACAAGTGGCACTGCTTTATCAGTATGCTGCTAAATGTATTCAGCACAGATTCGGTAATTACCACTACCATGGCCTGTAAGTACTGGGGGGGGAAAAAAGACACTAACAGTGTTCCTGTCCATCCATTACATCCTTGCAGGCTTACCATGAACTCACCATTCCACATTCAACTAATCTTGAGCTGCATCAGTCTACAGAAGGCTGACCATGACTCTGCAGCTACAGTACACAAGGACGTGTTTGTCACGAATAGCACTAGGCAAGTTTCAAGCATACCAGGCAAACAGAATACACCAAAACCTTTTCCTGTGGCAAACTGCCTTGTCTTGGTTGTTACGGACTCCAGCAAACACCACCCATTAAATACATCAGGAATCTGACTTTAAACCACCCATGACAAAATTTAAATAGTAGAAATATATTTGTTATGTACTTCAATACATGCTAGTTTGAAAAAGCTGTTTTGGTGAACTGTATTGTAGTGCAAAACAAAATGAAAGAAGAATTCTATTGCTGCAACTAACTAGAGTTGGTAACACAGTCTTTTATACAACCAGATTTACACAGCAGATGACCTCATCAATGGACAGTACAACAGCTGGGGCCTTTCTTCAAAGGATATAAAATGTAATTCTTTCAGCTAAATATTTAAATTAACAAAGCAATAGGCTGACTACTAAAATAGTCCTGTACTTCTGCCAAGTACTTGAACAACAGTAAATCAAGAAACAGAACAGCATTCAGGCTGAGGTTTGACAAGCCCATAAGGCAATTTTTAACTGCTGCTGTTCAACCGCCTTCATCTCCTCTTGCATTTACCTTCATAGATCTATATCCTCCCTTGCACAGCCTTTGTAAGGTCCTCTGTTAAACAGATTCAAGCTGGCAGAAAGTGGGTTTCTAGTTTGTTTTGATTTTTTAAAACCAGTGGCCAAGGAGGCAGAGTGGTCTTCTGCTGGACTAATGTGCTGAAGTATTCTGCAAAGCATTAGGAAGGATGGAGTTACTGTGACTGGGACAAGGCAAAAGGGGATCATCACAGATATGTTGCTGTAGTCACTTACACTGCTGTGAAACCACATTTATTACTCAGTAACACTAAGTAGTAACACAGCACACTAATGATACATTTCTAATGTTTCTTTAAACCTCACTCTCAGTGCTGTTTGCAATGCAGCACCTCTTCTAAGTGACATGCTCTGAGTATCAAATGACTAGCCTGGTTTTGAACAAGGAACATGAAGAGGTCCTTTCTACATGGCAGGCTTCCAGCCTAACCTCTAATACAAATGGGAGGGAGGAGGGGAAAAACTTTTATTATTGAAATGTAGTGCACAAATGGAAGGTGATTAATTAGATAGTAAGGGATTTAAGACTGTTGTGTAGTGAACCCATAGAGAGGCTAGGAAAGCATTGAAGTTATTTGAGTAAATGTCGCTTTGCAATCCAATATATTTAAAAACTTCTTTTGTTTTAATTAAGAATAATTTTAATGGCAATCAGTGTGCATCAAATACCATATACCACCATTCTCAATTTCCCACTCAATGCAGCTGGAATAAGTACTATGAATGGTATTTTTCAGTGTTTTCCTTCTGTTTTATCTGGTCTGGATTTCTGGACACAGCATTAACCTGTTAGTCTTATGAGCTCATGTTTATTTGAGGTTCAAAGAAACACAAGGAAAAATCAAAGCCTGTGTTACATACAAATAATTTTTAAGATTTACAAACACCCTTGACTGATATGCCACAACACTTTTATTCCTTCAGACATCAGACATACATGTAAAAAAAACTCATAAGGAATGACACTTGGCAAAATCAAGACAAAGACAGGAAGACTTTGAGCACAGAACTAATGCCATGATGCTGGCAAAGAACTCCAGAGGCACCTCACAGGTCTCAG
Organism: Cephalopterus ornatus; assembly: GCA_013396775.1. Taxonomy (NCBI): domain Eukaryota; kingdom Metazoa; phylum Chordata; class Aves; order Passeriformes; family Cotingidae; genus Cephalopterus; species Cephalopterus ornatus. The sequence continues at coordinate 188,981 of VZRE01003104.1, read as the reverse complement.
AGTGGACAAAAAGATGACCAATAAACTTCAGTGTAGATATACGTACGCTAATACATCTAATGAAAAATACTCTCAGTCACATACACACCGTGCTGGCAAATGATTGGAGAAAAAAATCTAGCAGTCATTATTGACAGATCCCTAGAATTAACAGTTTTATGTACAACAGCAACCCAAAAAACTTAGCAAAACACTGGGCATTGTAAGGAAAGGCACTGAGAAGAAGACAGAACATATTTATACAACTTTGGCCCACCCACATCTCAAGTAGCCTATGAAGTTTTGGTCTCTGCATCTCAAGGACAGACTCCAGTCAGAAAAGGGCAAACAAAATATCAAATGCCTGCCTTAGAAAAAGAGACTCAAGAGGAGTTAGGAAAGAAGGCTGAAGTAAGATATGATCAATCAAACCATGACGATGGTGAACAAAGTAATGTAAAACTTCTGCTTGCTAAATCCTCCAGTAATAGAATCAAGGGACCTTTAACAAAGCTAGCACAATAGTCTATAAAAAATTAAAAGTGCTTCTTTACAAAGCTAGTAGTAAGCTTCTGGAACTTGCCATCACAGGAGGATGTGAAGGTAGTAAGCATCAGCAAGTTTGAAAAAGACAAGTTCTTGGTTTGCAGGTCCACAAGTGGGCTCTAAAAACACTGAGCAGATATACACATACCATCCCTCATATGAAAACAAAGTAGGTAGGAAGAGTACAAGGGAATAGGTACATTAGATTGCTAGGTTTGAGTACAGCCCCTAATAGCATCCCTTAATGTCACTTTTGGAGATCGAATCCTGAGTATTAAGGCCCACTGGTCTGACCCAGTAGAGCTTTTCTGATGTTCTGATGTTCTTCAGTTTTCTCCAGTAAAAAACCACAAAGATTACATCCCTGCTTCTTGTCTGCTGTGAAAGATAGAGGTCAGATTTGAATAACAGCAGACCTTCAGTACAAATTCTAACATACAATACCCTATGTTAAGTGATAAATTGGTACTATATCTTTAAACAAAAATAAGGGTAGACCCAGGAGGAAATATTTGCGTTAGTCCAGCCAGTGTGACCCCCACAAACCACAGATGTTGTTCCACAGCAGGATCAGCTATTTGAGTGAAAATGTAGCCACCTGCTGAGGGACCAAAGAAACAAACATCAGCCCCTCAAACAGTTGAGCTGCAGAACTGCTCAAAGGGAAGAAAGTTGAGGCATGAAGAAAGGTTATTCACATTTTTACTAAAGCAAGTCTCAAAAGATAGTAAGAGTTAAAGCCTACTGCTACTCAGATGGCATTCTTAAAAAATTGAGTGCAAAAGCCAGTATCTGTAGGGTATTTTCTGCCCTTTCCTACAGAAAGTGTTTATACATGAAATAGGCATATTATAACTGAAATATTTTGAGGCTACTGATAATACAGAACACCTGGAAAGGTAAGCTGGCAACACTCCATAGAAATGAATAAAGATAGCTCAACAGAATTCTCACATGGTTTCCCTTATATAGCATTTTCTTCATTCATTGCACTCTTAACCATTAGCTAGCTCCCTTTCCAGTATTTGGTACCTTCTAGTTATTCAGACACAAAGAATGTATACTTATGTATTTCATAAATATATGTAGTGAAACATTTTGTGGTATCTTACATTATACACTTATATATGCATTAAATTACACATTTTAATTCTTAATAGAATAATAAAGTATAGTTTTGATGAGTAACTATTGCAGATATCTAGATTACTCCCATTAGTTTGGGAGGTTAAATTGAGAGCTATAAAAATCAGAATGCATGAGGGTTAAAAAGAGAGTGTCCACTCCCCACTACACATGCAATACCTTGCAATTTTACATTTTAGGTAGTGATACAAGAAGTATGCTCCTAAACGAGATCTGTAATTCATTATCACACCTTGATTCATCTCTGTATTAATACTACCCATAAGCAGACCCAAGACTCTTGTACATCCTTTCTTTCTCCTGGATGTACCCAATAAAGCTGATCTCAGCCACCAACATATCTGCAGGCTGCACAGCTTTGCCAAAATTATGCCTGCCTGCTTATCAGTCAAAGAATGACTTGCCCATCTTCACATCTCTCCCTCTGTTAAGAGCTGTGTTCTCAGCATCAGGAGCTGAATTCCTGTTTAAGAGTATCTTTTCAAAGTTCCTTGGAAAGCATTCACATGAGACACAGGAGCTCAAGAAGAGCACTTTTGGTCATTCACACATGGCCATGGCAGTGTTAGACAGCAGCAAATACTATCACCATTTGGAAACTTCTGAGGCCTGTGAACAAGCAACAGAGGGAACACTGGGATGCTGAGGCATTTTATACTTTGGTTCATCTGGAATTCTGCAGAGCTTCCGTACATCAGCATTTAGAGTTGCTGTGTTTGCTAACAGCTACAAGTCAGTATTTTAACTGCAGTTCAAAAGAAGCATTAGCTTTTTCAAAAAGAGCAGTGTACCATTCTCATGATCTAATACAACTAGGAGATGCATCATTCATTCATTCATTCATCTTTACTACAAGCTTCTGCAACTCTTCAGTGGTTCAACTGAATGTACACACATACTTATTTCTAAAAAGCATGCTACTTGTTTTCCCTAGCTGTATCAACAGAAATGATTTTCCTAGTAGTCATGGCAAATTACATCAACAATATTTTAGTATTCATCTTTATCGAAGCAACGAAATAGGTAGCAGGTTGGAGAACACGGCAGGATTGACTGCTTCAGTTCCAGATTTCTTGTTATGTTACATATAGTGACACTACCTTATAAAAATCGCTACTACAAAAGCAGCTTAGGAAAATCCAAGATATCTTTGAGTGTCCTTTTAGTTGGGAGGCATACAGATGGACTCACTTTCTTTTATATAGAAGAAAACCATAAAATGCAAACTAACAATTTCTGAAACTTCTACGTTTTTCTCTAGCTTTTAACTAGGTATAAGCATTATATAATGATAATACTTATGAATATTAGTAAATATATAGCTGATTAATATTTTTTAACAAGCAAATAGTTAATACACTTACATTCACTTTAGTGGTGGGACAGTTGATGCTCCAAAAAAGTTCATTACTTATTAACAGACAGAAAAGTAAAATAAACACTAAATCAAGCACCCTTCTGAAGTTATACAGTTAAAATATTTTGATCTTTTAGAAAAGGTTTCCTCAGAACTGTTCAGGAAAAAAAGTAGTTAAGATAAAGATTAGCTACGTAACAAATACAGTGGCATACATTCTCCATAGGTATGTCCTCTTGGGAACAATCCCAGTGAAATTAGTGTAACAAATATAGACTACTCGTGTGCTGAAGGCTCTGCAATTTACCTGTTCATAAACTAGATTTTTAGATTAAAGTTTGGTGTCACTCACAAGGGAAAAAAAACCCACAAAAATTTTGGGTTTTCTTTCCTAAGAAAGCCCATAAGGAAAATACAGATGAGCTTACAAGGCAGACTAGCACAAATGAGTGTATCTCAGACATTGTATCATGACTATGTGCAACATACTTGTATCAGGGTTGCTCATTAAATTAACCTAAAATACTCAGATGACATTGAATCAAGTTAATTAAAAGAGATTCCTAAAAAAACTGATTTGACAATATTGCATTTGATGACTCTATCTAGATCTATCCAAAATCAGTGATGTGCAAGGACTGTCATTAGCAATTCCTGTTCTGTCAAAAATGTTACTTAGTAGGTAAGTATGCAAGGAGGGAACAATATTAACCTCTATCAGTTACAAATTCCACATCTCAAATCTTTTACGCTTACTTGTGCCTTCCCCGCAGCTGTAAAAATGGGCTGCAGCTCTCCAAAGCACAGAATATATGTGTGACAACGGTGTTTGCATTGCTTGTTCACCCCTGCATCTATCACATGATTTTAAAAAATTCTGAAAACATGTTATGCATCACGTGATTGAATGCATCCTTATAACAACTAGTGTATCTGAATACTCAATGAAGAAAGAGATAGCAAGATCAGTACACTCCTAGAAAGTAGAAAAGGAAGCTTAAAGCTACAAAAGAACAAAAAAATCCGAATCAAATGAAGAACTCTTTATTCTGCAGACAATGTTTCTCAATATTTAAAATGCCCAACCCAACACATGCAAAATAACAAAGAGATAACAGGAACTATTTTCCCTTCCACTGTTAGTTGTGGATGCTATCCTGCCTCCTACAGAATCAATGTCAAAACTCCTCTTTATTTCCATGATTGGAGGATCACGTCCTTCATCGCAAAGTCTGGCAACATCCTGTCAAATTCCCTGAAGTGTTATATAATCAAGATGCTGAATGTTTACATTGCCATCTATACAGACCCTTTAAAGTCTGTTTCTATCTAAATTAACAAGATTTGACAATACTTGAAAGCCTTCCTATGTCGTCTTCTATCACTAGAAGTACAGCAGGTTGAAGAACAATGGAAAAGAGCACATAGGGAGGGATAAACGGGATTTCATCGTTGGAATTCCTCCGTCTCAAAAGCCAGTGGTCATGTATCAACCGTCACCGTCACATTTACTTTAAAATAACTTTTCTTTGAGGTAACTATGTTCACAACTTTAAGATACAGTCTGCGGCCACACCACTACCATCGCCACCACCGCCGTCTTCGATTGCGTGGATCGCCCAGCTGGGCGTCCGGGACCACCTTGGAGTGCAATCCTGCCTCGCAGCGAAGTTCAGACCGCCGACCCCAGACGAGCCCGCCCGCGCTGACTGCCCCCAGCGCTCCGCCGGACCGGGGCACGTCCGCGGATGCCGCTCCCGAGCGGGGTAGAGCCGGGCCCGGGCACCGCCGCCGCCCCCCGGGACCCGCGGCACCCGCCTTTCCAGCCTCCACCTCCGGCAGCTCCGCACCGGCAGCGCCGGGGTCACTGATCGGCGGCCCCGTTCGGCCCTCCCGAGCCGGCGGAGCGGAGGGCGCAGCGCCGCATCCCCTCCGCCGGCCCCGACCGGCGGGCTGCTGTCGCTCCTCGCCGCGGCACCCACGAGCAGCGCCGGCAGCCGGGCGGCCGCGGACCAAGTTCCCACCGCGCCGCCGGTGCCACTGGGGGACCGCGCCGGCACCACCGC
>VZRE01003104.1:67489-182892 GCA_013396775.1 Cephalopterus ornatus | reverse complement strand
CGGGGCCGGGCCGAGCTGTGTGTGCCGGTTCGGTGTGCCGAGCCGAGCCGGGCCGTGCCGAGCCGGGTGTGCCGAGCTGTGTATGCCGAGCTGTGCGGGACCGTCCATGGCACGGTTGTTGGTGCGCCGAGAGGTTTTGCACCAAGTTTGCAAGACCTTGTCCCATTGGCGGTGCCGCACCTGCCTGCGCCTGTGTTCAGCTTGGTTCAGCGATTTTGCCAGTGGGAGCAGGTGTCTGTTTAGTTTTTGTTTACGGGATACATCCGTAGTTTTTTACATTGCTGTTATTCTGCATAGAATGAGGTGTTTTGCATGCTAACCGCATTGATGTAGAGATATACAGGTAAGGTACCAGAGGCTCTGGAGAAGTGAAGACCTAGGTTGAACCATAAAGTCTGGAGACTCCATGGCAATAAACAGTTCACCCATGGTCAGCTAACAAAATGTGGGCCTGGAGCTGGACAAAAGTGGGTTGGGGGGCAACAAAGAAATAGTATCTGACATATCTAAAAGGTAATGTACATATTAAATTCAGGTGTACAATTAAAGCTGCAGACCAGTGAAGAAAAAGAAAGGTAGAAAAGTGTGTTAGCAAGGATAAAAATGATCTTAAGTAGATCCTAGAGGATGAAGAAGAAATTATAAATCTGGACATCATACTTCTCGTGGCCAAGGACTCCCAATGCTCACAAATCACTGTTGTCATGCTAACTTAGAATGCAACTGATCAGGAGATCCAAAGGAGCAGTGGAAGGGTGAATGTAACAGCAGGAGAGGAGTACAATAACTTTAACTGCATTATTACCACTTTTTTTCTATAACTAGTAATTATTATACTCTTAAGATTTCAGTTATACTAACAATAAATGTCTCTTCCCTCTTTTTCTGACTCTTTCTCTAAAAAGCCAGATGAAATGCTAGAAAACTTTTCAGAAACATGTTTTATTGCTGGATTCTTTTCAGTGTTTGTTGTCTTTATACACTGTTTTGGAATTTGTTTGTCAAGTAGGTCCCCTTGCCTAGTTTCGTGCTTTATTTGCTGATTCAAAAGGATGTGGAGGATTACTAACTCCAAAAGGCTTGCCATCACATTTCATGCTTTTTAGAAAGCTTTCTAAAATTAAATAACCTCTCAAGTTAATCTGGTCATAAGCAAATGTTTATTAAGTCCTTAATGAAAGAACTTATTGCTAATGTTAATATTCTATTATATTTATAGACAGAATTCCTTGTTTAGTCATACCAGATGCAAGTACCCTCATCTGTGCTGAGTTCAGAACTGCTAGTACTGTTGAACAACCTGAAAGTCATGTCCTTTCCTTTCATAGCAGCCTCTTAATGCAAATTTTATTCTGGTGAGACTGATGCACTACAGTGATAGATTTTTTCCTCACACTCTTCAAGTGTTTACTTTTTTTCTTGTGTGGTAATGAGGCATTTGAGTTTACTGTGTCCAGTGTGAAGATTCAATACACATGCTTTTGTTTGGAGTGATAATAAGAAATGTTTTAAATGCCTATGGATTTAGACACTGTGCAATAGCTCAGTCAAAATGTTTTTTTTTTTTTTTTTCTAGCAAATGAGTTTTATTACTACAGGAACTACCTCAAAACTTGAAAAAGTTTTGAGTGTTAAAAATACATAGTGTTAAAAATACATATCAAAAAGTATTAGATTTTTTTACTATTTTTTTTAAGCATGAGGGTTTTTTTTAATCTTTGATGTCAGCCATATCATTGTCTTGAAAAAACCCCAAACCCAACAAATATACTTTATTTTCTGTTAAGAGTTTTACAAATGTTGCAGAACTGACTAAACCCTTGAACAGCTCTAACTGTAACTCCTTCAAAGAAGGAGGAAATATGAAAAATTATACTTAAAAAGGAAGCCCTTTGTAGTGAGTAGAATATAAATGTCATTGGTTTTAATATTTTAAACTCATCTAAAAATGTAAAGAGAAATTCAGATATCCTCTCTAAATTTTATGCGTATGTTAAAAGGGTAGCCTTTAAGGTTCTACATAAGCTTTTCGCAAGTACATACACAGCTCAGTGTGTAAGTTAACTAAATCATTAAAAAGAAAGACAAACCACCACATAACAGCTAAATATCCTGAACATGTGAGGAAAAAAACCCCAGCACACCCAAAATATGAGTCTGTTGATGAAAGTGCCTTACAGTACACATAACAGATTCTGAAGTTTAGCAGAGCTCTTAATACTCTGATAAACTGGGGGACTTTTTTGTGTCCCAGTTAGCCCACAAGACTGTAATTTAACCTTCAGTCCCCTAAGTTAGAAGAGTTCAACAGTTCTTTCTGAAAAATGGTACAGTACTCTTGAAAAGTATTAAAGAACATACAGGAGCTGAACTGCTCTTATTCACAGCAGAAACAGCATAAGAAATGTAATCCCCATGCAGCTCTGTCAGCAGGATTTCTTTCTGGATCGACAGGAGTGGCAGAAGTCAGGAATCATACCTGTTAAATCATTGTTTTAGCTGTTAAGACAGCCAACAAGATGTGATCTGTGGGCTAAATATTGGTATTGGGGACCCTGGCAGATAGTAGAAACTATGCTGAAATTCATCTCCCAAAAAAAAAAAAAGAAACGCGGTTCTGTATATGCTTTAGTGTTTAACCTTAGATTTTAGGAGAGCAATACTGTAGTACTGAGTATATATGCAGTGGCAGGTGTTTTACATCAAACTGTAAAATAACCTTTTAGAGATGAATGTTATTTCACTCCTCTGTTCTGGTCAGGTTTGAATATTTAACTGATGCGTGGATGCAGCACTGCCTTTACAGATTTGGGAGGAGGAATATTCGATTATTTGTTTTCAATGTGTTACAATTTGCTATTCAGCCTCATTTGGTAACCCATTTCTTAATATCATGCAGATGTATGCTGTGAGATGCAAATCATAGTTATGTGCTAGGTGCTATATAGAGAAGTAAGGAAACAAAGTTCTTGTCCCCTCATGATCTCTTCTGGAAGTGCATTGGGATCTGATTTCACACTGCGTGACAAAGTGTTTCCTTTTGTTATTTTATCTCCCATGTATTATGTCATCTGGAAGGAGATGATCTCCCCATAAACAAAGCAAGACAACTTCCTTTGTGTGCAGAGTGAGTCCTTCCAGATGTTTGTTTATCTGCAGTGATCAGTTGCAAGCACAGCTTCCATTCATATAGTTGTCCTTCATAGCAATGTCACCATGAACATAGTGAATATACTTGGAAGTATTTAAAACCTCCATAAATATATATTTGTTTGTGACTGACTTTAACAGTGATGTAAGATAGGCCTTTTGTATGGAAGAATGGATGAGTGGTGGAGCATTTTTTCAGATACAAGCAACTGTGCTTTGCATGAGTGACCAGGACATATGAAGAACTTTTTTCTTTCTCCATTGGTCCAGTCTAGATATTTTTATCTTTGTTTTAAATGTATTAGAGTTTTTACTGTTCCCCACCTCATATTTAATTTTGTGGTGCATCAACTGTTTTGACAAGCATTTGCACTAATACCTGAGAAATTAATTATAAAAAATTAATCCAGCTCTCAGCTGGGTTAACCAAGAGAGAAGAGCCTTCACATCACAGTGAATGGCTGAATCCAGATGGCAAAAATCAATGTGGTTCTGTTTAATCATGATTAATGTTTTCACTTATTTTATAATTTTGCATGCAGTTTTCTTTTTAAGGCATTTGGAGGATAATTTGGCAATTGCTACTCAAACCAGAGAGCTTGATTCTTTGTCACGTGGTTTGCTTACCAGCAAGGGGATGTAACCAGAACTGGAATGTGACTTGTCCTTAATTTCCATTTTCTCAAAGGACAAAGTTACCAGAATTCAGGATTCATGTCCCTTGGTACTGTTCCGCAAAGGTTGGAATTGTCATCACTGGTAGTATTTTGTGATTGACAGACAGGACTGTTTCTAGTACCCTTATTTTCATTGAAGAGCATCTTAAGAGAAATTATTCACATGCTTCTCTTTCTGTAGTGGCATCCACATAGGTAAGAACGTCTACCCAGCAAGGGGCTGGGAACATGGGTACCAACATTTTTTTCAGAGATAGAAGAACTACATCAGGGACATTTCACTGTGTGCTGTTGCTTATCATCTGGAAGAAAAATTTGTCCAAAGTCTTAGTCCCAAAGAGCTTGTAATGCAAGTAGAGGAGCAATAAAAGGAAAAATGGAATATATGGATAGAAAGAATGAGGGGAAAAACAGTGAAGTCACCACATTATAAAGCAGTTTAGTGGTACTGAGCTTGCTAGTTCTATGTATACACAGCTGGTGTTACAGTAATTTCCTGATTGCTTGTGGTTCTACTTATGTATACATGAATATTTGTCTATTTATATACATACAGACATACGATATTCATATATTACATTAAGAGAACGTTAAGTTTGAAAATGAGAATGCCTGAACTCAAAAGCTATCTCGTATAGTCTTTAATTTTGTGATTTGTATTTTTCTTAGGACTCTAAACCTTATTCAGAGCATAGAAAGGATGAATCCTGCTACTTGTGCAATTGTTTAGTATTTTGATTTATTGAATTATTAAAAATATGGCCTCAGGATTTATAATTACTGTCTCCGATGTATCAGCATTTTTTAAATAGCAAGTACGCAAAACTATTACTAGAATGGAATTACCTTTTCCCACAATTAAAATGTATACATGCCTGTATAGGATAGAATAAAACATAGATTTTTAACACCATATCTTAACAGGATAATATTACTTGAGTAAGAGTGTGTCATTTACAGAAATCACCCCAGACAGGCATTGGTGTTTTTTTTCTGCTACACCAAATCATTTAATGTGTATTAAAAAAGAATCATTCTAGAAACTTCTTGAAAATTCTAGTATTTATTTTTATCATTCCAAGACTTGATCAGGGGAGGAATCACTCCTAATATTTTAAAACTTAAAAGTCCAGCAGTCCATAAAGCATGATATTTTGATGACGGTCTCTAACAGTTATCAGAACTTTCAAGTTGATCCAGATTTTGAATTTCCAGAACTCAACCACTTTAATTGTATTTGGCACGTATGTAAGTACGTCTTCAGCAAGTCTATTAAAGGAACATTAAAGTTTCAAATTCAAGCACTCAGATGTCAGCAAATGGTAGAATTAAGGTTGACTATTTGACCTTATTTTATGACCCGGTGAATTATGATTACTTTTCAGAAATTATGGTTGCATAATAATGAATCAGTAATATAGCAGGTATTAGTAAATACAATAATACATGTACATACATTTGGACAAAGTCAGTAAAGGTATAGGAGATGCAGAGCTTCATCCATTAGTCATCTTTTCTGTGTAGCCAGGTCTCCATATCAAAAAAAGCAATGCTGTGTCATTTCTGTCTTTTGTAGGTGATGATAGAATTTGTAGCTGGCTAAAGAAAATTCTTTGTTTGCTGGAGTACTGCAGTAGTCTTGAAATGTCATCACAGAACATAAATGTCTGGACATCTAATCCCAATCTGTCCTAATTGGTTGAAAGGTATTTGTAAGAAGTTGATAAAGCTGAGTTTTCTTACACAGGCATTCTCCAATAAGGTAAATTATCCCTGTTTATTTTTTTCCCTCAGTTTCCTGTCCTGACATCTATAGTGTACATATACTTTCATTAAAAATAAAAAAATTAAGATACAGAATCACAGAATTGTTAGGGTTAGAAGGGACCTCTGCAGATCATCTGGTCCAACCCCCTGCCAAGGCAAGATCACCTGGAGCAGGCGACACAGGAACATGTCCAGATGGGTTTTGAGTATCTTCAGAGAGGGAGACGCCATGGCATCCCTGGGCAGCCTGTCCCAGTGCTCTGCCACCCTCAACAACGTAAAGAAGTTCTTCCTCATGTTGAAGTGGAACTTCTTATGTTTTAGTTTATGGCCATTATTCCTCATCCTTTCACTAGACACCACTGAAAAGAGCCTAACACCCTCCTCTTAGCACCCACCTTTGAGATACTGCTGCATTCTGCAGTATGTTTATAACATTAGTATTTTTAAATATTATTGCCATACATTATTGAACATACAAATGTTCATATCAAGATACTTCCAGAAACATGTAAAGGTATTCTTGGCTGTTGCCTTAATACCTCACTTTGAAGAAAACAAATTAGACTTCATATCCTGGCCCAAGAAGCTGAGTCCATGCTGTTTCTGTTTTATGGCATGCTGTTGGCATGGATAGGTGCCAGAGCCTGTTAAAGCAAATTTTCATTACCTTCTCTCCAGGCACATAAAACTCACTGCTTACTGTGGCAAAATACTTTTCTCAGTCAAAGCCACCAAGATTCAATCTGTAGCCTTCAGTGGAGGAGTAGTGCCCTACCAAGTTAGAACAGCAGCTTATAGGACATAATAAAGAAAAAGAATTTGCTAAACAGTATATGACACTATGCATGTGCTATTTCTTCTCTAATATAGCTTTATGAAAAGCTGTACTAAACCTCTTAAGATTGGAACTGCAAAAATTATTTTTTGTGGTCATCTATAAAAGCAGAATTCATGGCTATCTATCTCTTCCTTTTTATCTAATATCCTGTAGACGTCTTAACTGTGATCACAGAAAGAAACTGGAAGCATATTTTAAGGGGTAAGAGACTATTTCATATAGATTTGTTGTTTTTCTTGTTACAATATGTGCACTAGTGTTACAATTAAGATGACATAATCTAATTTACCAAGCAGTACGTTGAAGTACTTTGTTTACTGCTCTATTCCCTCATGGTACAGCTATACAGCTATCCCATAAAAGTTTTTAACCATTTCATCTTTAGTACTAGAAATTCTTTTTTTTTTTTTTTCTGAGAGGTGACTTTCTTGATAATGAAATTTTGTATTTGGTCGATTTTTTTTCTATAATAAGGATGAGTGGAAAAACTGCCTTCTTTTCGGTTTGGAATATGCAGTTTCTGTGGGGAAGGAGTGGCTCTTTCATAGATATCTGTTGTGACAGGACATTATTCCTTTCCAGCATCATACATTTTATCACATGAATCATTTTATCAGCCTAAAAGTATTTTTAAATGGCTACTGATAGAGATGATTACAGTGCTGAGAGACAAAAGGTAAAATGGGTTGGAACCCTTTGAGGTTTTTCTAGTTTTTGGGTTTTTTTGTTTTTTTTTTAATTTAAACAGATTATGAAATTTTGAAAAGCACCTGGTGCAAATGTATAGTAGATTTTTCATGTCTGTTTTAAATAAAATTGTAGTGTGCTTAGTTAATGAAATCCAGATTAAAAGTAAATGTGAAGACTTTATTCTCTCTTACTCTCTCACATCCTACTCTAAAAGAGGAGAGGTGAGCAAGCTGTAGGAATCAGGTCCATGGTGAGGTAAGACTGAATTTTTCACCTCTTTTCCTGTAGCAGTACAGTACAAAGCTGGCTTATTTTTTTATTTAAGGACTATATTGAAAAATCCAGATCTTTCATTGTGAACTTTTCATTTACTGTTTTAGAAAGCCCAAAAGTAAGTTCAGTCTGATTATTTTTCCAAGTCTACTTTAACACAGATCTACTCTCTAAAACATTTAAAAATGCTTTTCATCTCAAAATCATGAAATGTAACCCACATACAAGGTGAAATGCTGATAGTAAATAGAAATAAAAGTCACCCAAAGTGTTAAACTTAGGTGCCTCTTAAGGGATGAAAGCATGAAAAGAGACAAAGGTTTTAATCTGTCTCTTTTTGTCTTTGTGTTTTCCTGTTTTTGTGAGTGTACCCAAGGGAGTTAATGTTTTTGCAATTATACCTAACAGCTGGAGGTATACTTGACTGAAATGACCGAAATCTTTTGTAAGTAATTCTGATAACTATCCTGCACTTTGAAAATAAGGCCTGAACTATAATTATTTATGGGAGAGATATTTCAGGAAATGTTCTGTGTTAGAATAATGCATATCCTTAGTATGGTTTTAATGTCTACCCTGAGCACTGTCATTTAAGATAACTAGTGTAGGTCTGCCTATTGATATGTAAGAAGCAGATGAATGCTTAACAGAAGACATACAAGGTATGTACACTTTTTGAAGTAATCAAGCATTTGCTTTCAGCAAGTCCCTCTCCTGGGAGTAGTCCAGCTGTATAGTAAAAGTGTTATTTAGGTCCCTCTATAGTTTTGAGGGTGCCCCTGACTCTACAAAGACTCCAAAGAGATTAGTTGATATGCTGCATCTCTAAAAACAATTTAAATAGCTCTAAGTAAGTCTTTTTGCCAATTATGTTAATGAAGCTGCAAAAGCACTGTGAATTTAGAAGTCCTCTAAAGTCCAGTGCTGCCCTAGCCATTAAATCAGGCTCTTTAATCTCTCTAATTGGTGCTTTTGAGTATAGAAGAATACATGAACCCTACTGTGTTCTAAAAGCAGTAGAGAGAGCATCTTCACTAGCCAATAATATCCAGTGAAAATCGACTTCTCAGACTCCAAGTCTCCTGCACTAAATAATGATGTGGAAAAGTTTCATTTCACTGCTACCTGTCAGTGCAGTTTTGTTTGTTGAACAGTGCTTGGCTGCACCTGTGCTGGAAATGGATTGGCTCTGACCTCCATGACTGTAAGTTCCTGTCCTAGGCATGGCTAAATATCTTCTCCATGAGACAGTACCTAGGAGTAGCCAGAAATTCTTGTCTCACTGACAGAACAGGGCGTTCAGTGCCATGATTCCTCTCAAGAGCCATCAAGCCTCTCCTCACAGAACGAGACTTTTACAAACTGGTGACCAGTTATTTAAACTCAGGTACTAAAACTTAGATAGCCTAGATGATTACTTAAAGCTATTTAAACTTAGAATAACAACTTTCTCTTGCAAAAGTATGGTTCTAAAGGATGCTAGTTCTTTTAAAACCATAAAGACCAGCTCCTTGGCTCCAGTAAATCTGTATAGTTTCACCAAAATGCATAAGGCTTTTTGTCAGCTAAGGAGTTACTATCAATTTAGTATTTAATTTAGAGAATATCAGTAAGGTTGCTACTTTCTAGCTACAGATTTTATGCCAATCTCACTTCCAGCTGCTATATGCATTCTTTTCACAATGTGACTTCTGCAGTGGTAATATATGTATACATTAGGGTGACTCAGGCATACACCATTACCCAACTCAGTGACTTCCAGCCTTATCTTGTCTCTGATTGCTTCTGCTCTAAGCTTCTGGCTCAAGTTCTGAAGAACTCTTCTACTTCATTTTTTTTTCAGATAATTTTCATTCTTCTGTAATTTTTTAATGCCCATGGCTATTAGTTTTCTGGAACAGGTTTACAGGGTGTCATCCTTATGATTTGTATAAGAACTCCAAGACAGTATAATGGGGCTTGTGCTTCAAAGAAAGAATTATATAATATAAATTTAATTTTTCCTTAACGTTCACCCTCACTACTGGAGGGAGAAAAGAGGCTACTCGCTGAGAGAAGAGAATGCAAAGCTAACGAATCCACCAGAGGAAGGCTCTGCACTTCTGTGGCCATCCCATGCTAAGCAGAATCTCGATCATGGAATATCAAAAGAGATTTATCCTGTATGGTATGTCATTTATGTATGTTGACTTGAAATAATATTCCCTCTGGGAATAAAAAATTTCCTGTAGTCTTGCTTTTTTTCTACTATTTCATCAAAGCCTTTATTTCAGTCATCTCTAGCTGGCCAAAAGGAAGGCACTTTTTCTGTAACTCATTTTCTATTTTGCTTAGGAAAAGCTAAAAGGTCTGTATATTATAAGGATATTTTCAGGGACATTAATTTCTTGATGTAAATGAGTTTTTACTATACTAACTGATATTTGTCAATCTGCTAAAATTGTTGTATACAAGTTTGAATTCATCAGAATATGCAAAAGGATGGAAAATGGCACAGGTACAAATGTTGCAACCATATTAGCTTTTCATTTGAATTATTAACTTACATTTGATCACACCTACATATGTGCACATAAACAAATACTCACCATTTCACCCTTAAGATCACTTCTCTTTCCTAACTAATACAGTCAAAACCAATCTTGTATCTAATAAGAACTTTTGAGAAACTTTGAAAAGTTTAGTTCATGTAAAAGTCTAAATGTTCCAGACAAATTCCATTGATTTTCTTCAGGCATGCATTTTCTGAGATTTTTTTGTTGTCTCAGCAGGAATTTTGTTGATGTTATTTTTAGTTGTGTTATCTACTCAAAAAAGCAAACAAAGTAATTTAGCTCTATTTACTCTCTTGGGTTTTAAAAAATAATTTATCATGGTTACAACCAAGTGGGGTGAGAAATAAGAGAGATATCTTGCAAAAATAATTCTAAAATATTCACATTTGGCTGTAGGCTAATACTTTTTAATAAACTCTTCAAATAAAGTGGTATTGGAGTGCCTTGTGTGAAGGCTTTTCTTCTGACAGCATTCATTTTAAGGGGTCTTTCTATATTTCTGCATTTCATGAGAATACTCTGAAGTAGTATACTCTTAAAGTATTCTTGTGGAAGAAATACTATGTATAGCTTTTCTCTTGTGTGATATTTATCGTTGTTTCTGTGCAGGTATGGAAGAGTGATGTGGATATCCCACTTACCCACACCCTGGTTGCCTTGGGCAATGAGTTGCAGTGCAGCAGGTATTTTGTTCTAGAACTCTGCATAATAATTTCTTAAATATTTTAACATCAGCCTGTCTTTCCTGCAGATTATTCCAGAATACTCAAGAATTGTTTTAAAAACTGTATTTTGATTATCCTTCCTTTTCACTCACACTTCAGTTGAAAATAATTATTGCATGAAGAATTTCATACACTATTTTAGGAAAAATCATATGTATAAATTCATATTGAAAAAAACTTCACAAAATACTTTTTTGTAAAGTGCTTTTTTATTATGCATTGTCAACAGTTAAATGATATGTTGCTGTTTCATGCAAGCTGGAGTAGTGTTAAGAGAGCAAATGTTAATCCATAAGCATAGGTTTTAAGGAAAAAAGTGCTAGGTCTGTTTAAGTTTGTACAGGTTTAAGTATGAAACTGGAGAGCTGCTTCAGTTAAAATGACATTGGATTAGTTACAGCGACAACCACTAGTATTAATCGCTCAATGTCCCCAAACCTTGTTCCAGTTCTTCCCAGGATCTTTGGTTGTGTCCTGGGTTAAAATTTACACACTCTGGGGGCTTTTTCTGTCATTCATTATAACCGTAGTAGCAGCTCTAGGAATACAGCAACACATAGCTGTTCACTGACCAGCTGTGGTTACTATCCAATCATGAGTCCATTTCAAACTAAGTACTG
Source organism: Cephalopterus ornatus (assembly GCA_013396775.1). Lineage (NCBI taxonomy): Eukaryota > Metazoa > Chordata > Aves > Passeriformes > Cotingidae > Cephalopterus > Cephalopterus ornatus. Next base: position 171,594 of record VZRE01003104.1, on the reverse strand, counting down.
CATGATAATCCAAAAACACAAACAGAAAACCAAACACCAATCCCCCAAAAGCCCAACCAAACCCAGATTTTCTACTATGAGTTAACACAACAAATGTACGTAATTTGTCATGGAGCAACAGCTCAGTTACTATAATAATACATAAGAAAAAACCTGTGGAATTTTTTGTGCACACCAGGTGCTTCACATCTGAAATCATTACAAATGATAAATATTAAAATTGATTGTTCCTCCAGGATGGTCATATGGTAAAATATTCCTTGCAATGTTCAGAAATGTAGAAAAACAAGGTTTTTTTTTTAATTACAGACTGAAAAAATTCTATCTTATGCATCTTTATAGCCTTAAATATAAACTAAGTAGATAAAATCTGTGTAATTGACAGTATAATTGTATTGTTTTTTATGAAATCTCTGGATATTAATTTCTTCAAAGAGGACTAAAATAACTGGACTGAAGATATACCTATTTATGACATACTTTATAATGAGTGACAAACATACCTGACCATTTAGCTGGTTTAACAATTCTCATCATAAAATCAATTTCTTTTAATTTGTTCCTCTACAGTGAGCTGTTTGAACTTGACTTTCTTGCCTTGGAAGGATGGAATAGCAGTATGTATTGAGCTCAGTAAATCTAAGCTTGTGTTTATGTCATTCTTTGCCGCTTTTTTTATTTCACTTCCTTGACAAGCATTAATATAATTCAGTTCTGTATCATAATTTCCATGTTCTTTTGAATATGGAGTGCAGGAACTTTTACTTATGTCTACAGAGTCTATTAGACCACAGTTTAAAACCAGGTTGTCTTTTCAAGAAAAGATGTTTTCATAGTGTAAGATAAAAGAGTATATAAGTTTTTGGTTTTTTTGTTGTATTTGGATTCCTCTCCAATGCATACCAACTCGGTATCAACAGACAATGTTGTATTAGTTGCCTCCTTTAAGCCTAATGTGCTATTAGTATGAGACTTCTGAAAAGTGGCATCGTTAAATTGAGCAAGACTCTTAGAAGTAACACCAGCTTCATCTTTTGAGTCCTGTTCATCCTGTGAAACAGTTACAGTATCACTAGAATAGCTCTCATGAGGTTCATACATCTCAAATATTTCTTCATTTCCAGACTGACTGTCCAGCTTTGCAAAGGCATGCTGTGATTCAGTGCAAATCACACGGCTTAATGTTGTCTTAGATATAGCTGAGAGAGTTGTTTCCTCTCTATAAATGTTTAGATGTGAAAAAGTGGCGTAATTGTTATTGTTGTTGTTATTCAAGCTGCATTCTTTGAGATTCCTTTGTACTGTTACATCATCAATGTTAGTAACCTGTACAACTTCTGAAGCATCAATTTCGTTAATTTTTTTCTCTTGCTCCTTCCCAGTACTATTCACAATCACATTATCACCTTCCTTAATATCCTTTCCCCTTTCCTCCTTATTCTTATTCAGCTTATCTGGCATGCTCCCAGCTTCCTCATCATTTCTCTTATTGCCTGCTTCATTTTTGTTTGCTTCTTTTTCAGATAGAGAGCTAAAGGATGAGTGTTGATTTTGTTGTGCTTTTGCAGTGTTATTTTTATTTTGCTCCATCTCAGTGTGTTTTTTCTGAGATTCGGTTTTGTTGCCCAGAGGTTTACTTGTATTCAAACTAGAATCTTCTTGAACAAAACCTTCTGGAGGCCACTTTGACTTATTTACTTTAGCTACTTCTTCAATAGAAAATGTTTTCTTAGATGTTTCATCATCTGTTGAAGGAGGCCATGACATCTTTAATTTACCTCTTTCTGTGGATTTTTTCAAATTATTATCCAAACTATCAGGATGAGCACCTTCAGTACCTGAGTACAAGTCTTTATCAACTTCTGTAATTGGTTTAGGATCAATGGGTATACTGTTAATGGGATTTGTTTCTTCAGTATGAGTACTGTCAACTGAACTATGTTGATCCTTAGAACTCCATAATTCTTTATGCTGCTTGTGTCCAAAACCTTCATCATAATTTCCCTTTGACTTGAAAAGTTGCTTAAAATGGGGTTTACAATATATTTTTCCATGGAGTGATGCGTAATTTCCCAAGCTGCCAAATGCAAGAAAATTAGTTTTGTACTTTTACATATCATAAACTACCATGAACTTTACATTTTATTTGCTATTTCAAGTACCTCAATAGATAACAGTACATATAAAGAAAGGAAGAGCTAAAAGAGAGCAGTGTATTGCCCAATTCTGACCACGCACCTCCCCTGCTTTTACTTGCAAAGTCCCATACAATTTCAAAGTCAAAATGAAGGAGAAGAGTCATGGTTGGTGATTTAAGAAAGAACATAAACTCATTCTGTCATTGCATAGCCTAAGCTTTAAATACAAATAAATGTTCCACAGCATGATTTTTTTTTAGCCTTTGTGAAAATTACAGAAATTTGTGTTAATTATATTTGGATTCTGCTCCCAAATGAAGTAAAGGAAATGTGTGTAACTAACCCTCAATGTGTTAAAATCAAAACTGTTGGCCTTTGCAGTTTGATAGAGCAATAAATCCTGCATTTCATATAAAGGTTGCAGAGTGGTTTGCTAATGCAGAGAACCATCATAATTCCTTTTATGGATGAGGAAAATTAGGAGAAAATCTGGTGTGTATTCAGATGTCTTAAATTCCACCCAAGTTTCTGTGTCTGCTGCTTCCTGAAGGTCTGTAACAGTCATCAGTAGGAAGTAATGTGCAGAAGAATTCAGAAGGTTCTGGGATGGAGCAGTTTTTTAGAGAATTTAAAGAACTTGTTCCCTATCACAGGGCAGATGTAAGGAGCAAAGAAGAAAAGGGGAATTCAGGATACTTCCCTGTCAATCTAACATCCTACAGGCTGAATAGCACAGTTGAAAATAATTTCACCATCTGTATTTATACTCATAAGCAGAGTTCTGTGGGTGAATATGCAGTTTCTTCTTACCTCAGCTGACTGCCACAGTGGTGACATCGGAAACACGATTTATGAAAATTCTTCTTGTCAGCAACGAGACATTCCATTGGGTAAACTCTCTGTTGACAGAGTTTGCATATTTCATTTTCCTGAATCTGCAGTTTCTAGAACCACATATTAAAAAGTTACAAGTTAGTTTAAACCACATGTTATGATTTGATTTTAACAAATATCCATATATTTTGTTAGAACATTATCCATTTTCCATTAGCTGGTATCTCAGGTTGTAATTATAGGGCTTCATTTTTGTTCAACTAACAGTAAAGCTTGGGAAGTGAAAGACTATTTACTTTTCCCTTTGCAGGAATCCATGCATTTGAAAGGATTATTCACTTCATCAGGTACAATATTTTTCATTTATTTGTAATAAGTAATTTTTTTGTGAAATGAGATAGGATAATGAAAGGTTTTCTAGTATAAGTGGAATTGAGTATAATGTATTTACAATCTTTGAATGTACAATTTGATGGAAAGATCAATAAACAGGGACAGATATTTGAAATTCTGATGAGGAAGTTTTGCCTAAGTATACCAAAAGCACATTAGGGATTACTGCTTTTGTGGTAACCTGCAGCCTGTGCACTCATATGGTCCAGATACACTATGGACATAATTATTTTTTATTTTTACAATTTTAATTGTCAGACCTGATACTTTTTTTCAGTTACATTTTAATACTGAGATAGTTACATTTATTTTAGCAACTATATAAAATTCTTTCTTCTATGAATCATAGTTAATTATAAAGGAAACTATTTCTCTATAAAGCACAAAATATGAGTAGAGAGTTTATTTCATACCAATAAGGGGCAGAAGGAAATAATGGGTAATCTGTTGGGCTTGGAAAAATGCCTGCTGCTCTTCTGTCTTGATCTCTGAATTACTGTGAAAATGGAACTAGCAGACAAATACAAAGAGGGTGGATGAAATAATTGCTGTATAAATAGATCTTCACTGACAATAATAATGCCCCTTGACATCAGCAGAAAATTTGGCCCCTTTCAGTATTCTGTCTGTGTTTGGTTTGCTTGCTGGTATTGATTTTATAGCAATTCACAAATCAAGACGGAAAGCAATGTGGACTTTATAACTACAGCTTTAGTTGCCACACACCTCTAGTCCATAATGAGAGCTGTGAAAAATGCTGAAAATTAAGTATCTTCAAGATAATGTAGAACTTGCAAAAAGAATAAACCACCAGTAAGGACTCAGATGAATATTCTTAGGTACACAAGTATTCTGAATGTAGAGAGGGAGGAGAGGAAGGGGATAAGGTGATTGGGAGGGGGAAGAAAGGTGACGTCTCCTGGAAAACTATTTGATTGAATGGTTATACTTTGGTGTAGTTGGATAGTTGATAGTGAGTGTTGTGCCTCAGAAGGCAAGTCAAGAGAAGAGAAAAACAAAGAGGAGATTTAAGGGAAGTTTATCCCAAAACAACTTCCAGGATTGAATAGTGGAGCCAATATTCATCTTTGTGAAAATTAATCATGTGTTGTACCAACCAGTGGTATGGTTTTGGGGCTATGGGGCAGCCTCTGTGAGGAGAGGCAGAGGCTATCCCATGCTGGACACAAGCAGTTCCGGATGGCTCCACTGGACCCACCGCAGGGCATGGCTGGGCCCCTTTGTCATGCTCATAGTACCTCTCGGAAAACATATTCAAGAAGAGGCAAAAAGCTGCACATGCAGCCAGGACTAAGGGAAAATACTGTGAGAAACAGCCTTGGGAACACCAAGGTCAGAGAAGAACAGTCCTACAAAATCAATGGGGGAAAGGCCAGTCAACTATTTGAGGTCATCAATATTTACCAGATAGAAGAGATTAAAAAAAAATCCTGACCCTTGACTATATAGAAAACTTTCTATTCTACTAGTACTGAGTATTTCCACCCATTTCTACTTTTAACATGCTTATATACTGAGACTGGCTAGAATTCAGTAAACTTTCTTCATAGCAGGCCATGTGGTGCTGTGTTTTGGATTTGTGGCTGAAGTGTTGAGAAGACACCAATGTTTTAGCTATTGGTGAACTGTACTTGCACAGTGTCAAGGTCTTTTCTCCCTCCCACTCGCTCCCTTTCCCTATCTGAAGCAAGTAGGCTAGGGATGCACAAGAAGTTGAGGAGGACGTAGCCAAGACAGCTGACCCCAGCTGACTGGTGGGATATTTCATAGCATATGATATCATGCTCAGCAATAAAAGCTGATGGAAAGGGGGAGGAAGAGGGGACATTCAAACCTATAGTGTTTGTCTTCCCAAGTCACTGTTGTGCATGTTGAGGCCTGCCTTACCTTCCAGAAAGTGAGCAGGCATCTGCCTGCTAATGGGAAATAGTGAATCAATTCCTTCTTTTACTTTGCTCAGGCCCCAGCTTTGCTTTATCTTTTTAACTGTCTCTATCTCCGCCCACAGGTTTTCTTGGTTTTGCTCTTCTGATTCTTTGTTCCATCCCACTGTGGGGGAATGGGTGAGTGGGTATGGACTTAGCTGTCAGCCGGAGCCAACCCACCACATGAAGTATTTTGTTGGGCCACCAGCAGACTGTGCCTCATTTTACAGACTCACAAGCTATTTGTGTTTAATTCTTTTTGTGTTCACAGTGTTGGTAATCCCAAAGCAGAGCTTCCTGTTTGGGAGTTACACTGGTACAGGAACATTTAGCTTTCTTCTGCTGTTTTCTTTACTGTTTGAGCATAAGCATTCTGTTCATGTATTTCAAATGGCTAAAGCTATGGCAACATCTGGTCTTCCTGCAGGATGCCATACATATTTAGTGCCCAAAATAGATGCAAAAAAGGAGAACACTCATGTTCATCATGTAATAGCATATGTAGTATTTTCTAAGTTTCAAATGCATAGCTGCAATCCAAATGCTATTTTAAGATAATTTTAAGTAACACATGCACCAGGAGAAGGCATTTACTTTCAGTGTTTACTTCATATTCAAATGAAGATATAAATACCTATATTCACATGATATAGTTAAAAGGTTTACTTCAATATGAAACAAACAATGGGGTTCAGCTCTTTGAGGGACACTGAGTGGCTCCAGTCTTTCATGATGTGAAACGTGGACCCTGACACCAGGTTTTGCTGCCTAAATTCAGACTAGAGCCTCATGAAGTGGTTAAATCACCCAGCAGGAAATAGTAGAATTGAAAAAAAAAAAATTACAGTAATTTCTAAACAATTGCAATAATTTTACTCAAACAGAAAACCCACTGAAACATAGTTCACTTTGTATAAAGTCGCATCTTGTATTTTAACAAAATAAAAAAGATGTGCACAAACCATGGCCATTATTTGATTTCTAGAGCTGTTTTATACAGGCAACATTTTACCTCAGTTTAGAGGATGTTGCATTAATTTTAAGCATGAAAAGTCAGATGCATTCCGTGCACATTTTCTAGCATGTTAAGGTTTTTCAACATTACAACAGTAATGCTATTTTAATTTTAATTTTTTTTAGTATCTTTTTATTTTGCTCTATATAATTCTTCAGGATAGATCTTGTAGTATTAATCCTAATAATGATGGAAGAGATAGCGACTAGAGGTTTTCAATAAACAGAGATATTCATGGTATCTGGAGCAAATACTTGCAGAGGTAGATTTTCTATCCTGTTTTTTCCTTGCCTGTAGTCTGCTGAAGTTGTAGCAGTAGATGAACTATCTGTTGAAGGCAATATAATTACCTGGCATGTATTTTCCATCTTTAGGGAACAAAAGTATTGGGTTTTTTTGCGCTTTTGGTTTGTTTTTTCTTTTTCTCTTCTCTCTCTCTTTTTTTTTTTTTCAAGTATAGTATCGTAGGAAACAATTTTTCTATTCTTCACAAAAGCTAGTTCTGCAAGTATCCAAGCAATAAGATTATAATAAGATCTGAAAAGACACAATCCATCAGCTATTGCTCAGAATGCATAAAGCCAATCTTTTGAGCTAAGAGCTGCACTATTTGCACCATAGAATATATGTGAAAAGAACTGTGGAATTCGTGCAAAATGATGATTGAGCAGTCTTGGAGTTTTTGCTGCAACAAATGCAGACTTTGCATTATAAGCATAATGTAAACTTTAGCTGTAGCCTATGCTCATTTTCATTTCTTCTGAAAGGGATATTTTCTATGCTTCTGAGAATCTGTGGTGACAAAATATACATACATATTCAAAACAAACAAGGAGGAGACTATTCAGCAGAGGAGGACAGGAATGCCGAAGTTTTTATTTTTAATTGTGTTTGTCGCATACTGTAAAGTACTTTTGAGCCATGTACTTCATATTATGTTATGTGCACTTAATTCTTGAAGTCCATATATCCCCACCACTTTTGTAGGTTACATTTTATATAGTAATTATTCAAAATAGAAATTCAGACTGCATGACAGACAAGTTTCCTAACTTCTAGTTTGCATAAGGAAAGATCTCTCATTAAAAACACAGACCTTTACTTCTTTTGCAGATGATGTGATCTCTCTGTCAGAGTGAACAGCCCTTTCCTGAGCTGCCTTTTCAATTTGCTGCTTTAAAATCTCTGTTACAGTCTTTGGGAGCTCTTCATTCTGATCTGAATTAATTGCTGCAATGGCAAGAAGAAAAAAAAAAGATTGTTTTTCCTCCAACCTGCATTTTATGAAATTGACTTTATCAGTGAATTATAGAACATTATTATCTTAGAAAAGTTATGCTTAGGCTTGTAGAAGTCTAGAGAGTCACTTTATCAGGAACAGAAATCCATAGAGAAAACAACAAAATAATTGTTGATGCATGTGATATAACCTGTTTTGTCATACCTGAATGATGTGGCAGGGCTAAAGGTTGATTGGGATCTGTGGGAGAATATAACACCTGAATTCTAGTATGAGGACTACACTGCAGCAGCAGCAGTGTTTTAATACTGTGGTCATATTCTGCAGGGTTATTCAGTTCAGGTACAACTCAACCTTTCTCGTCCACAGCTGTGTACATATATGGACTACTGTTTGCCTATCTTTTCACTTCTTTCAAGCAACTGAGAGCATATTTAAAACCACATCCTTATGCAAAAGTAATCTCTTCATACTAAATTTTAAACTCACCTAAGTCCCGTTGAAGTCAAGGAACGTGCTTTGCTGAGAATTTGGAACAATGTGTGTTTTCATGTTTGTATGCTAAGAACGGTACATTTGTGTGAGTAAAGACAATTGCCATTGCTCATTTGTGAGCCTTTATTCTCATGCCACTTCTTACCTGTGTCATGCTGACTGGATGTAGAAGCCATTTTTATTTCATGAGTAACTTGTTCACGATGAGACACCTGCACACAAAACCTTCTCTTGAATACAGGATTTATTGCAATACATAAGAATTTTCCAAACTTCTAAAACCATATTTAAAATGCTATATCAATGAAAAATATGAATGTAAACCTAATAATTATCATGTTAAAAAAAAAATTAAAACCACTTAATAAAACACCTTTAAAAATTATTATGCACTGACCGATGAGAGAAGCTGTTGGCAGATCATCCAGATCTTGCTGTAACAAGTGTTAAAGGAGGAAGAAGCAAAACAGATATAATTGTCCAATGAGATTATTATTAATTGATATAGTTACCTCTTGTGTTTGAGAGGCTTCTGTTTGACTTTCTTTGGAGGTCATTTCATTGCACTCAGCTTCCCTGGTGCTTCTTGATACTGTGTGGTGCCTGCTACTTGATTTTTCCTCGAGACAAACAAAAATAGTTGCACATTAACAGCTAATAGTTTTGTTGTTGTTGGGGTTTTTTTGGTTGGTTGGTAGGTTTTTTGTGGTTTTTTTTAGTATACGAAGGGCTGTCAGAAATAAATTCTAATGTAAGTGGTGTGACTAGAATAGTCATTTTACGGTAGAGTACCATTGTTATTATCTTTGATATTTGTTGCCATAAACATTGGGACAGGCTTTCTTCTAACACAGAAGATGTCAAGTCATTTTTGTTATTACAGCCAGACACTGGCCAGCAGATATGGCAAGCTGCATGAATGCAGTGTATAATTGGACTGGAAGGGGACAAAGGTGACTAGGAAGACTGGCTCTGGCTTGATGTGCTGTGCTATCAACTTGTTGCCTGGCAGCAGCATGAGGCTAATGCAACTTTGCAAAAGGAAGTATAGTAATACAACTATGTAAGGGGTGATGACTTCCTGCATGTACTTTATACAGCTCCTCCAATGCAAAAAGCACACTGAATTGCAATTATGAAAAATATGACCATAGGCTGATGAGAAGATCCTATAAAATACATGTTAACACTGTATCTGTAAGCCTGATAACTTCAGTGTAAAAATCAGAACGTATTGTTGGGAGTTTAAAGCGCTGTCCAAGATGTCTGTGCAAACTGATTTCTGAGGTTATCTGTGTTTATTTTAGCTTCAGATTCTGGCAGTGATTTGTTTCCTTACTTGAAGCCTGACATAGAACCTGTGCTACATCGCATATCTTGTGTCCGTGGGGTACTTTGAGGTTTAGTGATTAGAAGAAATAAATCTGAAAGATTGATATTATTAAGGTAGCAATCCTGTGCTTCCTCTCTCATGCACACAGAGTCATCTAACAAATAATTTCACTCAGGTCAAATTATATTTTCTTCTTCCTTTGTGAGAAGGAAGCTTTTCTATGAGTTTCCACTGATAATAAGCTTTCAAATGAAAGGAGCTTCTGGTCCCTCCAGTAAAAGTCTCCGAAGTGTTCAGCATAACTTGAATGGAGGCATCATTGTGTTGCTGAGATTGCTGCTATATATCTAGTGCAACAGAGAGCTGTAAGCTTCCTGCATCTCTAATCCTGGCAACTCCTTGAAATCCAGCTAATTTGGGGGCAAGAAATTAGCTCTCTCTGTTAGTTATCCCATGAAAAAGCATATATTAATGGGATTTATTCCACCTTCAAACTAAGGAATGCTTACACTGCTTGCACTCCTTTAATATTTTTGCTGAATTAATGTAGGGGGGCATCTGCTGCCTGGCCCCTAATTTCTGCCATACAGGGGGCAGCAAGGGCTTTTAGGTTCTATGGAAGAGAAACAGTGTGCATCCCTTCGTGGGCTTTAGGAATTCTTTCTCACTTCTGTGTTTCCAAATCCTCTATTTTAGTTATAAGATGAATTAAAATTGTACGAACAAAAGGCAGAATTAATGTTCTTATTACTGGCCCAGTAAATGACTTAGTGCATTGCCAGTATCAAAATCAATCCTATCTGAACTGTCACAGTGAGTTGGGGCTGGAGGAGAGCATGTCACAGCATGGTTTACACTTGCAGGCTCTGTATGCATAACAGTTCTGATGGAGCTGCACAACATATGAGGAGACACAGAGCTAGCCCCATACCAAGTTGAAAAGAGGCAGTTCAAAGAAAATGAAGCACAAATTTTCCCATCTATTCTCTCTTTAATGGCCACATAGGTGTATGTATAATATGCCTTTTCATTTTATATGGATATGCTTTTTAATATATTTATGCATATATATGACTTTTTCATTTAAGATATGCATTTCTGTTCTTATGTGCATGTTTTAGATATGTAAGTCAAGCTCTCATTACTGGAAAACTCATTCATGAGACACGAAATATGTTCAGAATAGTAATTATGTGTCCTTTGAATGGTGCGGGGTATTAAAAAGAAATATAATTAGGCTTAATGTAGTCGGGAAGCAAATCTAATCTGAATGTCAGTACTGCTTTATTGCTGTAACATTGGTACTGCTTATGAAATAGTTGCCATATTGCAAAAGATTATAATCGTTTAATGTGATAGCTGTGGCTCTCTGAAATGCAGCCTAAACATTATAAGCCAGATTTTGACAATATAATTACACAACCTTGCTCTGGGCATGCAGGGGGGAAGAGGGACATGGAGGATCTCATATTTCGTATGTCAGTAAAGATGGCTAATTGAAATTCCAGTAACAGTGTTAAATGCTGCTTGTTTATTATTCCAAATAAGTGGAGAGCTTGAAGACCTGTGGTTTCATCCCTCCTCTGTAATTGCCAGCTGTTGGATATAGGATTACTCTAGGTAGGGTTAATTTAGTCTACCCCATCACATTTATGGCATGTTTTGTAGATCCCATAGATTTTGGAGTATATTCTATAGAATTATTTGATGATCAATTATTTCTTGTTCATTCTGTGACCTATCATGAATAAGCTTCAGAAAACACTGTCTGCTGGATGATTGTTGGAATGCTGCTAGCTCATGAACGGTTTCTTATGGTAATTTTATTTTTATTTCTATTTCAGACTTTCATCATCCTCCAGTATCTCATGTTTGTTTCACATCACCCTTTATGTGGGCTGCTGGCCTTCCCATGCATATCTGTATGGTACTTAGTACAGAGGACTATAGTGTCCTTTGTGCCTCTGGGTAATAAGTCATTCTGACCTAAAACAATATGAGAACAAGTCTGTGTAAGTTTTGTTAGAGGAGTGGTTTTTTTATATAGGCTTTCATATTCTGTTACTAAAGAGAACTGTAATTGCTACACACGTTTTATATGTTAGTGGCCCATACATCAATTTTAGTGCTTCTGTGCTGCAATAATTTAGGTGGAATTCTGATTGTAAAATGTACCAAGTTTTGGATTTTCAATAAGTTTTCTGTGTAATTTAGACCAAGGTTTCCTTTTTTTTGTGTTGGTACTTATACAGTTTCCTTCTGTTCTGATAACAGACAAAACATACTTTCTCTTTCAAAAATAAAATTGCTTTTCAGATCAGAATATATATGCTGTATGTATATGTACATAAAACATGTACAGTGCTATATATATGTATGTATGTATTGTTCAAGGGCATCAAAAGTTCATCCAAGCACAAGAAAGCCTTTTACTAGCTCACATTTGAAGCATACTGCGTTTAGTTGAACTGTACATTTATGGTCATCTTATAATCTCTCTGGGAAGTTGGCTAATGAATATTGTTTATGTATTGGCAGATTTAGAACTTTCTGTTCTTAATGAAGAGTATGTACAAACTTGCAGGCAGCAATGGAAGTAAACATATTGCTTTTTTACCTATTTATGTTCTTAGCACAGTATCATCTGCACATCAGTATTGTGAGAGTCCTGCAGAAATTTCTTATCAGAGCTTCACTTATCCTTACTTCATCCCTATGATTTGTCAGCCTTGCTTAGTTGTATGTGTATACTTAGGGTGTCTTGGGCACTATATGGAAGATATTCCTAAAAATGTAAGGTTTTCACTGTTCAATAGCATTGTCTCATTATTCTATCTTATCCTCTGCAGTTGCTAGAAAATTGGCAATTGCAACACTAGCAATCTTCAAAAATTTGTCTGGAGTGACCCTCAGTGAAGGGAGGGGGAGCTCCAGCTGTGTCATTCCTGACACAGAGTGCTATATGGCTGAGCAAATATCAGATGCTTTAGGTGTATTTCACTCCTCTTTGCTATGTAGGAGGTTCAGCTCACTTGTCAGAAATGGCTTGTTTCTGACAGTGTGAGACTTTGCCTGAGCAGATAGCTAGCTGAGCTAGGGTAGGAAAGTGCTGCAGGCTGGCATCTGCACAATTATAACACCAGAGCTTATGGCCTCTTCTCAGCTTGGTGGCTGATGGCAAAAGGTGCTCACGATGCCAGTGGTCAGATTAAAGACCAAATATCTAATCAAACTCTGATTGAGTTTGTGAGCACGTGACAAGTCTGTGATCAGGTTTCGTTGCTGCTCACCATTCTGGACAAGAGTTTAGTGCATTCTACTGGTAGTGGGCTACCTATCACAAGTAGCCGATCTCCCTTACACGCTAGAGAGCTATGAGTGATGGCTGCTGCTGGAGAAAAACAGAAGGATAAATAATTATCGTTTGCATATTTGGTGGCAATATTTTGAATGAAAAGCCATGAACTCCTTATGCAATGATTGAATATGTAGTAAAATGTTCAGCTATTTAGATTACTGTTTAAAAAAAATGAATTGCTTTCTTATTTTAGCTTGGATTAATATTTTGAATTTATCCAGATCTCGAGATCTGTCTTCAAGCTACGTTTTCTCTGTTTTGCCCCAGGATGGATTCAGTGACCTTGAATAATCTTTCAACTACCTAAGTGTATAATCCCATTTTCCATGAAAGTGCAGTTATGTTAGATATAAATGGGATTTTATGGTCTTGCAGTAAGTTATTTAACCTAAATTTAAATTTGGTTCCATATAGTCTGAGTGACTTTATTTTCTGTGAACATGGCTATTTCTGCTGATGATTTGAGAGAGCCTCCTCAACAAGCCACAGAGGACAAATACATGGGTAAGTATTCTTTGAGGTCACATCTTTGTTGAAGAAATGGAACCATCATAGTGGATTTGTGGAGAGCTAGATATCCAGGGAAAATGCATCTGCACATCACAGAAATGAAATTATTGGGTTCTGAATAAGAGAAAAGTCACATAATTTCTGTACATTTCTGTACAGTTCTTCATTTCTCATCCAGAAAACTGGCAGATATGTTGGGCCACATCATCAGAAAAGTATGTGCATAACGTTTCCCATCACCATGGATTATGCACCAATATGATTGTGTCCCACTATGGGATTTTTCTCCTTAGTTGAAAATACATTAATACCTCTACAGCAACCTTTGTCTTCTCCCCTACAAACTGGAGTTTTGTTTGTTGTCTGTGCAAATTGCCAATGTAGGTATTAATGTATAGGAAATGAGAAATGACTGGTAGATATGATGATGCTTAAGATTGAAATGAATCTATGGCAGAATGTTGGTGTGTCTTTTTCTACAATGTTGGGTGAACAATATTTCTTAAAAATCTTCCTAGGAAGTGCAGGATGGTAGAGAAATTTATTGTGCCATTACATTTTTTTAGAGTGCACAGGACAGATTGTACAATGTGTTTTATTGTAGGGGATTTCACATAGTCCAAAGTCATTATCTCTTACAACAATTTTTCATGGTATATGCTAATGAAGTAATAAAATGTAAAGGCCTTTTATTTAAAATAACACTTAGGTGATGCTTTGTTTTACTTTTATGTGGCATTCCATACAATTTTGATCTCTTTAAGGGTGTTTATTGGATTTAATTCAATGGAAGCAGGAAACTCCTTTTGAAAGAGAATTACTTAATATCACATCAAGTGCAATAAATGCAAAATATCATCATGATACTTGATAATGTATAAATTACAGTCTTACAGACAGGGCTCAGTATAAAGTACTGCTATGGTAGTAACTGCTTTACTCAATCTATATTTGGTTGAGTCTAGTCTATATTGAGTGTTCATCTGCATAAAAAATATATGATTTGTGTGGTTCATCTCAAAATTCTGAGTATGAGCATTAGGGAAACGTTGTCTCAGTGATAACGAAGACTTCAGTAAAGCAAACAATCGTATTTTTCCTCCAGTTACAAAGCAGAGCATACCTAATTTGTTGTTATTGAAATGCTATTTTTACCTGTACAGATCTATGCTGCTGTTGGTACTGAGCAAAGGTCTTCTGTGGAGAGATCCTCTGCACTTTCTCGAATTGTTTCCGCACTGCTTCCACTACTGTACCAGGCACAGTACAGAACTTGGTTTTCTGTGAACCCTAGAGTGATCAAATATGTGCAATTGCTTTCCATTTGCAGTAAGAATGTACTTCTGTGAGTTGTTTTTTAAAAAAAATAGTTAACAACAGCATACTATTACGCTTATAAATTTCAAAAGGAAACTCTTGGTTATGTCTGTAGCCTCTTATAGGGAACTTCCACCAATGTAGTCTGTAAACCCTACTTATTTTAACATTACACATAAACTAACATTAGCATTCAAAATAGATACAGTAATGAGACAATTATTTTCAGATGTTATCATGAAGATACAAAAGATATACATACTGTTAACATTAACTATTTAATCTCATTGGCCCATTTTAGGACTTGTCAATCAAAAGTTAGGACCTGCAAATTATGAAGTTCTTATGCAGTCTGAATTTTGCAATCTAGAACCTAGTTGACAGTAACATGCTCCTGTGTGAAACAGCTCCTGCTGGTGTAGCTGCATATTTATCTCTCCCTAAAGTACTATCTGAGGACTCGGTGGTCTCCTCTGTAGTTTTAGGGATCAGCCATGTACTTTCATCCATGTAATACTCTCTTTTTGCAGGAATGACTCAGGCAATCATAAATACTGGGTTTGGTGAGTTCATAGACCATTGCGCAGGAGCCATACATTATGTTTTAGACAAATTAAAGGTATGCTTGGCCTCAATCTTGAGCACCAAAAGAAGTGAAATCCATCTACTTGACTGGCAGTAGCAATCACTTTCCAGAACAATCCTTCTGCTGTTACCTCTTCTACTTGTCTCTTCTGAGTTCTGTGGCCTTTAGAGGTGCCACCTCGTCTTCTCTGTATGTTTTCAATAGGTATTGTTTAAAAACATGCAGAGAGCTTCAGTCAGCCTTTGTGAGATGATCTGTCTTCACCAATAACAGCACCGAAGATCACTAGACTGCCCTTACCGTCAGGCTTCCTGTTCTAGTTCTGTCCCTTATGTGTAACCTCAGATGGTACTAGATGAAGCTTTCAGCATTTGAACTTATTAATCAGTCAGCAGAAGATAAACCACCGAAAAATTAGGAATAGCCTTGTAATGAAGGCAACTAAATAAAGTTACATTTAGTGCTTACACCTGATGAGTAAGTAAGCAGTTCATAAAAAAAAACAGGTGTTTTTTTTCCCCCAATGATGAAGGTGACATGATTGTATATGTACATGGATGTGTGAACATGAAAAGTAGTTATTTTAGTGAACAAACACTTCAGGCACACTTTACCAGCCATTTGGAGATATTTAGAGGGGGTAAATGCAGTTATGGGTCCTTTAGGAAATGTATAAATTCCCTTTAATGGAACCAGATATAAAGTTCTTTTTTTAAGCAATCATCCATTTCAGCAAGAAATTGAGGAGTTCCTGAGTGAAAATGAAGTAGTTCCTATGTGCTCAACACAGTTAGGTCGGATCAGGCTTTTCGAGAGAGTACTATTTTTAACAATGTTTCCAATTACAAGACTAGGAAATTGGGACCTTCTCAGACAGGTGAACTGGAGGAATCTGCTCCAAATACACACCAGACCATTGGGAAATAAGGAAGTCAGCAGGCAGGAATTTGGTGGTTGGAAAACACCTGGACTCTGTTGTCTGTTTTCCCTATGTGGTTTCTGGGCTATCCAGCCCCCAGTTCCTTCAGGCCGTGCAGACCAGACCACTTTTCCCAAGACTGAAGTGCTGGTAAGACCAGTGATCCTCCTACAGCTCTACTGGCATATGGACGAAGATGCTGGCTGGTAAAAGCTGAATTGTAGTTCTTCTTTTGCTGTATACGGTCTCTGATTTATAGAAATTACTTTTGCCTAGTTTACAGAGAGAAAAAGGTGTTCTACCCATGTGCCAAAAGTTTAGTGTAAAGAAAGACCATTGTCATTCTCACATTATAGCAAGCCACCATAATGCCTTCCCTTTTCTTGTTCAGGGGATCTATGCTACTACTTGTAGGTAGGATCTTAAGATATGGTAAAAATACACTTTTATACCCTTAGTATTTCTGTAGAACTGAAGCAGATTTTCCTGAGATCTGAAGGTCCAATTCTTCGATACTCCTGACTGATAACATGTGGTGAAGTGGTCTATTTTAAAAGATTATAAATTCTCTCATACATTATGTGATACTTGGTATCAATATTTTAAACTTTGCAGTGAAATACCTAAGCTCTATTGATAGACGTAGAGAGATGAGTAAAACGAAATTAAGACATTTTTTCCTATATATTCTTTATATAATACCCCTTTTTAATAACTTTATTACAAAACAACACTTTTTCATACACCTTGTCTCATAGAGCTGCTATTTTAAAATGCAGCAATTTCAAATTCTTTAGTTTGAACAGTGAGAGATCTAAACTTAATGTGTTTTTGAATATGATTGTATTTTTTAGTAATATTTTTAGTAATGCAGAAACTACTGGGTTTTGCCATTGTAAGCTGAAATAACTGTGTTGTTAATCTGCTACAAGCCTAAGGCCCTAACTGCAGTTAATGCAACATTGTTAAAAAAAAAAAGCAATCCTTCCAATGACTAAAGGGAATTGTCCAGGTGACCAAAGGTTTATAGCATGAAAAATCTCGTTCAGCAGAGACAGAGACTGATGCATCAATATGTTTGCTAAGTAGATTTGGTAATTTGGGTTTCAAATTTTGATCCCCATAACAGTCCATGAGTCAGGTTTTTCAAATGAAGAATGGAGGATATATCACTATGCAAAGCAAACAGAAAGCTAAGAAGGTAAGAAACCATTGATATCTTACATGAGCGAAGGACACAGCAGCCTTGTACATAGCCATTCTTTCTTTAAAGGAGATAGTCTCCTGGAAATCCAGCAGTGTGTTGTCAGCCCTGGGAGTGCTCTCTTTAGGTCCTCTTATAGGTTTGCGAGACCCCACTGTAGGTGCAAACAGACATCTTATTTTCCAAGAAGGAAATGGGTACCTTTTTTTCAAATCTTGATAGAAAAGCTGTAGTAGAAAGAAGCAGTATTATCAACTTTTTAGCAAATTTAGAACTTACAGAGTTCTAAAAATTTAATTCAATGAAAGTTTTGAAACTGGGGGAAATTCCCTGGGGAAAAACCAAAAAGCTTTTTAATAAAAAGAAGATAATTATAACAGCAAGCATAGTATAATTTTCCTGATATTGTTATATTTACATTATTTTATACCATAAAAAGTAATTTTAAGTACTACAAATAACCTATTATAATTAGATATATTATATTCTAATTAGCTTTACACATGATAGTATTAATTTGCTTAACAGTCTGTTCCAAGTCTATTGTAGATTTCAGCTGTTTACTGATATTGCATTAGGGTATGTTTTAGTCAGTTTAGTACTACCAAAACCTTATTGAAAATGTCTCTTTTGCATTAGGGTATGTTTTAGTCAGTTTAGTACTACCAAAACCTTATTGAAAATGTCTCTTTTGCCAACTACGTTTTAACCTTGTTTCAAGGTATGAAGAGGTTATAGACTTATCTAGAAGCATCTGCAATTCAGCTACAATGAATGTGGAGACAACACCTCAGAGTAGTTAAAAGCAGCACTGATTTACTAGCACTAGAAGGTTCTTGTTGCTGCTTTCTACGTACATTTGACTGTGTTAGAAGAATTCAATATACCAAGAAAAGTGCCTTAAATTTAGTGCAAAAGTATTTTTCCTTCTTCTTTCAGACAAAGGGAAAAAAGTATGTTATGAGCATCTCTCTTGTCTCTGATAAGAGGCAGAAAAGATTTTATATAATGCCATAGGCTGGAAGTTCCTCTTGTACTCCCAGGGTTTTCCTGAAGTACATGCAAAATTGGGTTGAATGACACTGGGGTTCTGTAACCAGGAGGCTCCCTTATCTTTTGGGAGAGGTGGGAATTATAAGACTTCAAGAAGATACATTTTTAGTAAAGCCACTAGAATCTAATTTTTTAATCCTTATGCTTGTGCTGCCAGTATCAGACCACTCTGATCTTCCTTAAATTCATCTATGTTTCTCCTTGTCCTTACATAATAGGACAGAATAAATTTGTTGCAATCTGAATTACTTTTTTTTAAACAATTGTATTTTCAGAAGTTTCAGAAACAAGCCATAGCTGAATGGAATTATCTCAAAAAACTCCACCAAAACCCGCTCTGTGTCCCATCCCACGCTCCATCTCCCCGGCCCAGTATTATATATCTTGGAGTTTCTCAAAGTTGAGGAAATTACTGACTTAACAAAGGAGAGAAAGGGGCAGGAAGAAATGGTGTGGGTATGTCCTCCTGTTCTGTGTATTCGATTCAAGCCAGTAGATAACCAAACTAAAACCTTAAAATCCTTTCCAAACAGGAAAGAAAAGTCAAAGAGGAAGCTTCAGATGTGTGCTTTCTGCTAGCCATTGGCAGTTTACTTGAATTCTTAAGTATTTTGGCACCACTGATACCCTGTCATCATCTTGATGATGATTTGCAGACATTAAATTAAATAAATCAACTCACCTGACATACTTTTGCTAAGAAATTAGTAACTTTTCTTTGAACAGTATTGGCTATCCATGATGTGCATTTTTAGGGCCCGACTGTAGCATTTGCCGAAGTCAGCTCCTTGTCATAGAAGTCTAACTGTATTACATTACATTACTTCTCTGGCACAGAACAAAGAGCCAGAGAAGGGATATCCCACCAAACAGGGAAGATTTCCAAGGCAGGCCTGGCCTTTCTGCCTGTTTCCTATAAAACTGTTAAGCTGGCATAGTTGTTCGGTTCAGATATAGCAAGCAAATATAACAAGCAGTTCTAATCTTCAGTAAAAATCAGATGCAGACATGCATGGAAGAGTGATCTCAATGTAAACATACACAGTTTCTTAGTATTTTTACCTGACTCTACTCACAACTTACATGAAGATAATTTTCTTTTTTATTATGCTTATCCCATATAGTACATTTGCCTAATGAATTGTAATCATGATAGAGAAAAGAATTGTACAGTTAAAGAAATAATAATAGCGGCAGTGAAAGAGTCAGTAAAAGTTAGCTGGAAGGAAAAGAAAAAGATTTTCGGAAAAAGTAGATATCAGAAGAGGGAAAAAATTATTGCTCTTCAAGTAAGAAGTCTGTATGCTAAACCAAATCTAATCAAAACAATGGAAAGATTGGAAGGACCTTTTGGCAACACAGAAGGATAGGCTGCCATAGCCAAACAGTGTCAGTTCATCTTTAAAGGCAGATTGAATTATGTGACAGGCTACTACCAGAATGAAATTTCTAAGTCATTGCTTTAGTTCTCAGGAGTGTTAGGAGTTTTAAAACTTTTTTGGTATTGCTCTGATTCAACAAGGGATTCTTGGATTCTACCTAGCCATAACCATGTGAATGGTTTCATTAAGTGCAATGGGAATACTCGTATGCTTAAAGTTAGACATTTGATTTAATTCCTTGCTGATATGGGGCCAATGAATTTAATGGACTGTTTTAAAAAACATTTTAATAGAGACATATTATTAACCACCAGAGGAATGAAGGTAATAGAAACTATTCTCTTGTTAGCTTTCAAAGCTTTAAACAGGAAATGCCCTGTCTTTAGAAGCTAGTTGGTTTATAACGAAATGTAAAACTCTTTGTGGTGGTACGAGAGATTGTATGATCTAAACTTTTGCTCATTTATTTTGCTCAAAGGTTTAATCATTCAAGGGAACTTAAAGGTGTAATATCTTTGATTCTTTCAGAAATAAATGTGTGTTTTGAAATGAAGGAGTTGGTAAGGAGAGCCTTAGTCTTGTGTTTATCAAGGTGAGGTATGCCAACAAAATCTGTTTGCCTTTGTCATATGAGACTTGTACAATAGCAACTATTTCAGAGAATCTAATTCTTTTATTAACAATGAGTTACACTAATTCTATAAAGTAAACAGAGCTTGACAAATCTTCGTGCATAATAGGACTTGAGAATTCTGGCTTTCTGCCATTTTTGTCCAACAATATGACTACATTAACTGTCCTTTATGGACTTCTCCAGGTTTTCATGGTAGGTTGAACAGCAGTTATGAGCATTGCCTTTATTGTTTTTCAGTGAAGGCAATAGAAGTTGTTGGTACTCAGTCATAGCGCTTGCTGTACATGTTGCTAGATACCTCTTCTAGGAAAATAAGATTTTGGCATAACTGAAATATTTAGCAAAAAGTTCCATAGCACTTTAGTGGTTGGAGGGTATTGTTCTTGCTGAATAATTGAAGCAAGCTGACATATATTGTTACTGGTTATAGAAAACTCAAATCTTGTGGTGATGGGAGAAATAATCTATGAATCAGCATTATCTTATATCTTTCAGAACATATTTATTGAAGTGCAGAGTTGCAGATTTCAGTGCCTAACTTCACCTGTTAGAAGTTTAAGAGTTTTCACCAGTGCTTTCAAACACTAAAATGAGTCTATAGGGAATTTACTTCTCATAAGACTGTCTGAATGCAAAATGGGATATTATGGCTCTCACAGTAACATAGAAAAACATTATCCCCTATAGGTCTGTCACATTTTTAGAAAAAGCTTCAATTTTAGGAGGTATGAATTGTTGACTGTGCATTTTAACATAGCTCATATTCTTTGTTATTCCTGGTGGACCAAAAAATGCTTCTGAAGCATACTGTGCCAAATTTAGACTCAGAGGCAAAGTGGATGTGGAATGGAGGATTCTGTTCTCTTAGAGGAGAAAAAGAAGGGCTTTGATCTAGAAGACTCTAAAAGGAAAAGGAAAAAAAAACCCGCAAAGAATAGTCCTTATAACCATATTATTAAAAAGGTACCTTAAAAACTTGAGAAGTTTTTAAGGTATCTTAAAGAGAAGAGGCAAAAAAACCCCCAAACTACCACATGGAGAACTGAAGCTGTATCTGGTTAGTGGAATAGGCTGTTATGGAGTGGTATGGTCATAATGTATGACCATCCTTTCAAGAAGAAGAGAGCAGGTGTTAAAGGGAGAAGTAATTTGGTAGGGGAAAAAAAGAAAAAAAGATAATGGCTGAAAGTTAAACCTGATAAAAGATAAGATCTTTAGTTTGAACAATGACCACAATAAACTTAGCAGCATTATCTATAAAAGGTCTTGTACAGTGAAATTTCCCTTTTCCTTTGATCTTCTGAAGTAGATAAAAATGTAGGCTAAACATTTTCTGATCAAAAAAAGAGTGGAATCAGTAACTGGTTGATTCTGTGTAGAAGGATTATTAATTTTCTTGACAGAGTGGAACAAGTTTTTTTATGCTATTTTGGTAATCTGTTGTTTTACATAAGGTCAGGTCCTAGACCCTCAGAAGTCAATAAATGAGTCAGAAAATTTGATTATCTGTATTCTTTGTCTGTTAAAACAAACCAAAAGACATATACATACATTCTTTGATATTGTCAAGCAGTGGTCTCCAAACTGAAATGTGTGCACCCCAGGAACTGTGCAAAACAGTTCATTGGGGTGCAGGAAGCTAATATTTTTTGTGAATAAACACTTTTTAAAAGAATTTTTAATTTATTTCATCCATCCTTCTTTAACTTCCATTTTTGTGTATGTTGCCTAAGGTACATAAAGTATTAGTGGAAGTAATACATGTATATGATTTGTAAATAAATAAATATACAAACAGTGGAAGTGCACGTTGAAAAATATTTTATTGATAGAGGTGACCATCAAAAAGATTTGGAGACCACTGCCTTAAAGCAAGATACTGGGTGAACATGGTAATTCTAACCTTCAAAGCTGCTGCTGTGGCCATTTACTGATGACATCTTTTCAAAGATTGCTCTCCCTCTTTTCACACAAGACTCCTCCAGAGACGTCATGGAATGGCTTCCCGGTTGACTTTTCAATGTTGATGAAAGAGAACTTCTCTCACTTACTGTTTCCTATTAAAAGACATTAAGAGGATTTTTTTTCTATGTTGTGTGTTAAAATCTTGCGGTAGGAAAGAGATATGGAGTTTGGGGTAAAGAGAGTGTGTGGAGAGGCAGCAGATTAGAAGTGGGTGCTGTTTTGGGGGATGTTTTCCAGAATGCCATAGGGTAAATTTCTGTAGCACTGCAGGCTGCAGATTCATGTGTGCTGCCCAGTTTATTGTTCAAGAGATAGTGATGCTCAGAAGTTTTTTTTAGCCATTTCTTGCCTGTGGTTTGTTCCATAAGAGAAAAGTGATGATGGTGGTAAGGATCACAATAAAAGACACCAGTTGCTATTTTAAACACCATTTGTACATAGAAAAGTTGACAGAGGGAATTTTATTAATTTCATTTATTGATAAGTAGGAATATGTAAAATCAACAAATGATGACTTGAGAACTGGATGTGCATGGGCATTTGTATTTTAGAAATCTGATTTTCAATTCTCCTGTGTCCTATCAACTGAGTTTAGCTTAATCACGACAGTGGCTTGATGTTCCGTACAGATAGTTTATACAATATCATTAGTATCTCATCATTACTCTGTGGCCTTAGCCTTTTGAGGCCAAATGGGTAATTATTGCTAATGGGTTGAAACTGGTGGTTTGGGGTGCTTTTCCTTCCTTCCATGCGATACTGTACTCAGTGTGGATTTGCACACCATGGCTGTAAAATCTCAACTAAAGCTCTTATATTAAGTAAATAACTGAAACTGCTGCAAAAATAGCCTTCTTTTTCTGGCAGGGGAGTAATCTGAAAGGTCCACTGCATGTCCACTTCTGTTGTCCCTGTAAAAGAGGTGGCAATATCAAAAAAGAGAGTGGCTAGGTTGTTGGTCTGGTGACTGCATAAATCTCTCCAGCAAGAGTTTGCAGAAATTATTTGCAGAACTTATTAGCTCTTATTTAAGAGCCCCTAATTTCCTAAATGGCAGTTTTACAAAATGTTATGCCTTCATTAGACTACTTCCTTTTTTTTGTGTGCAGACAGCTTTAGTATTGTATACAAATTTAATGCTACCCTTGCATATGATCTCACTGAAGTAACTCCTAACTGCATTTAGATTTAGATATTATGCAGGGTGTGTAAGAAGCAGAATAATTTGACCCCTGAATTGATTATTCTAGATTGGAGAGTTTCTTTCAGAAACTACTTCAAAAAAAAAAGGGAAAAGAAATAATGTAATGCAACTTAATGAATCCTCAAATAGAACCCTTACAAAGATAACAATATAAAATAAATTGTAAAATCCATTTTTGCTCTAACATGTAAGCAATTAATATGTTCACTTTGGATTTTATGAAACTAACAGTGAACAAGCATTGGAAATATACTTTTAAAATGAGTGCATCACTGGCAATCAAGGACAATTGTGCTTCACCTGTCTTTAATAAATTTATGCTTTTCTTATGTTGCTAATAGCTTTTATCTTAAATATGGGTTGTACTTCATTTCCTGACCTGTAGTCATGCATTACAAGAATATTCCTTCCAGTGCATGTACAGTAGGTTACATCTTGTGGAAATTCATAATTTTATAGCAGTCTGTCTACTTCTGCGATTTATAGTAGCTCTTGCATTGAAAATAATGATGGGTTAGACCATAGAGGCCAAAGATGCTTTACTACCAGAAGTATTGTAAACTCCTTTTTTCAGGAAAAATGCCTATGGTATCACCAATCACCCATTATCTTGTTGCATCAGTCCACCCCTTCTGTCCTCACCCCCCCCTCCAAAATCCGCTGCTGCTCCTGAATTGAACTTAAAAGATAGTCTTGTATATGGTGGGTAGTTTTAGCAGATAGATCAGGAGGTGCAATAAAAAAAAAACCCAAACACCTTAAAGAAATGTTGCTAGACTTTAAGGGGATCTTAGCCAATACTGTGGGGTTTGTTGCCTTTTATTTATCAGATTTATAAGACCTAACTGGTTTAAAACTAATTGCTTTTACACTTAGAAGCATATTTTCCATGGCTATTATGGGAAGTATTTTTGGAGGCTAACAGCAAGAGAAAGATTTCCGGAGCAAAGAAAGAAGCTGCCTTTCTGCTCCATGACTCTACTTTGCACCTTCCTCACTAGTCTGTTGATAATTTCAGGTTGAACATCCCACTCAGAAATGACACAGTGGCACAGTGCAGTGACATAACCTCAGTGACAAGGCTGGACTACAATTCAGGCACGACAGTGAAGGTGAGCAGTTGCAGCACAGGTAGGAGAGAGAGCTTGACCAGAACGTAGGTATGCTGAGAGGAATGAGATACTTATGTACCAGGGTATCAGGAGACAGCAGGTATCTAAAATGAATAGGGTATTTTATGTGGGAAGGGCTATGGCTTAAAACTGCTGTTCATTTTGCACCCTTTTCCAGAGTTGGTTGTTGGTTACAATTACAGCCCAGTATGAATGATGGTATTTTGGTTTAAAACAGCTGAAGAGCTGCGAATTATGTCTGAAATGTTGTGGAGACAATCCGTGATGCAGAAATGGCTATGCAGGGGAGCAATGAGCGATGGGGGAAGGAGAGAAGAAATTGAAAAAAAATGCAGCTATGCGTGTTATTAGATCACATTTGTCTCCTCCAGGGACTGCAGCCCCCCAGTACCTGGCATAAATGAGAACAGCCTCAGGATGATATTGTCCCAGCATTGTGTGTGCTTTCAGGAGTGAACACTAGAGAATTGCTTTAATGATGTTCCAACTTCTACAGTATTAGAACAAAATAGAAAATTTAAAATGCACTGTGTTTTCAACTACGATTGGCATCTTTGAGAACAAATTCACCTCTGTTTGGGGTTTTTTAAACTATTACATTTTTCTGTGGTTACCAATAATAGCTGAAAACCTTGAGAATTTACTGTTTCTTATTCTTGCAAACTAGGGAGCAATATAAACTTGATGTGCCTTTTCTTAACTCTGTGAATTTTAGTAACTTATAGCGTGTTTCTATGATGGTTTCTTTTCAAATTTATATCTCTCTGGTAGCAATTCCATTAGCTATAAAGTCCAAATAACTCAGTATTTTGGACATTAATTTTAATAGGAATTTTTTAAACAATAATGTCTCTTTTTTGACCATTTTTAATATCAGTTACAGGAATATTTGCCCTATGAAAGAAAATGTCATGTCACTTCTT
Organism: Cephalopterus ornatus; assembly: GCA_013396775.1. NCBI lineage: Eukaryota > Metazoa > Chordata > Aves > Passeriformes > Cotingidae > Cephalopterus > Cephalopterus ornatus. Next base: position 146,012 of record VZRE01003104.1, on the reverse strand, counting down.
TTATGTAGAGATTTCTAAGATGTAGGCTGCTGTGGCAGAGGGTTCTTTGACTAAGCTTATTTTCCTGTGTTCAGAAAAACATATGTGTGAAATAAAACTGGAAATCTCAGATGATACTTAAAAATTGCTTAGACGTAAAATACTACCATTTGTCTTTAGTGTTGGATTTTTTCACCTGCAAACTTGTCTAAATCTCAGATTTGTTTTACACTAGGCATTATTCCCATTTTTCAAGATTGCAGTGGGCTTTTTATTTGGTATTTTTGTAATTTGGGTATTTCAATAAACAGTGTCTATTACCAGTTCTAGGAATACTCTTTTCAGTTTTATGCCATGATATTAATTTGTCATCCTAGTCCCATGAAGCATTTCGTTACAGGCAACTAAATGCAATTTACTGCAGTTTCATAAGTAGTCTGAGGCTGGTGTTTATTGTTCCAAATTTCCTTGTTAATTTGTCTTCTGATTTCTGTTTACTGCTGCCTGTAATAATGTACCTAAAAAAGAACAACTTTATTTTCCTATGTAATTACACTGACAGTTGAGGGAATGCTCATATATTTGTCCACAAAATATACTTACACTAAAGTGTATCTATTGTTTTAAATACGTTAATTCTCTTTTAGTTGTTTCTAATTAAGTTATCCTTACTTTCATGGCCAGTTTTAGCTTTTACCAAAGCTTTCCACAGTATTCTTTAAATCCCTGATATGGTGAATCCCTGTATGGGCAAATGGTCCACTTAAAGTGTCTGTGAGGCTGGTGCTGGTCTGATTTGCAGTGGTGATGGTCTGGGGCAGAGGACCTGCGTGCTTAGGACTATGCAGAACTTTTTGCTTTAAACAAATCAGTTCTATGACCGTGGGCATTCTCTTCTGTTCTTCCCTTTCACTATCCCAGACACCCCCACGTGACAGTCTCCAGCTGCTCCAGCCCCATTTCGCATAGAGCATCCCCATCTTAGGGGGCTTTGGAAGGATGGTTCTCTTGCACTATTATTCCAGCGGCAATGCTAGAGCTCAGATATTTTCTCAGGAAATGGTATTTCCTATTATGAAAAAGTTATTGAAAGATGTCATGATTACCGTAAACTCTTTTATTGGGATATCTACCTAGATAACCTAATAACAGTGAATGCCAAAGACATCTGCTTAATAAGGGTAGAATTAACATTTGAAAAAGCAGTGAGGTAGTGCCAAGAGGTGCTTTATTAGAAGCTAATATGTGCAACTCTTGCAAAGCTTGACAAATGAAAAGAAGAATTATTTTTTTTCTGATTAATGCAGGGTTCAGTTCATGCCAAGCTTTTGTAACTATATGTGCAGTCTTAGTGGGAGCAGGTATTCAGTTGGGGTATAAACTGTTCTGTTGAGTACCCTGTTTAACAGCATTTATTCCATTTTTTTGTTGGACATAATTTTTTGAAGTCTGTCTGTATTTAAGTAACTTTCTATCATGCAATTACTTCAGTTTTATGTACCGGCTCTGATATTATATTCTATTTTTGTGTGTGCTTCTCAGAAAAAGGTGACACAAGAAGCTATTTTTATGTTCTGATCTCACACTCTAGACATGATGAAAAGAATAAAGCACCGGAGTACCAAATTTCAAGGAATACGCAGTCATTACAGTTAGAAATGCCAAGAATAAAGATTGCAATTTCAGTGGCCTACTGAGTGGCTATGCTTCATTTAGATAGTGGATTTTCCACTTGCTATCCAGTCCTGCACTAATCTAAAAGTCAGTAAGCCAGAACGCATGAAGTTTTAAGTAGAGGAAAACTATTTACCAAATTACTACTACCTTTTTTGCATACATAGAACTACCTTAAGTTGGAAGATAAATTTGCAGTCAGCATATTAAATAGTTCATCAAATCTAAATGTTCAAAATATTTAATCTTTTTTAAAGGACAGCTCTAAGTGTATTCAAAAAATGCGCTCATCCATCGTATCTTGTTAACTACTCTTGTTACATGTGATATCTAAAGGAAAGCTGTCTACCACCTCACTTTCATTTTATCTGCAGTCTCCACTAAAAGAATGCATATTAAGAAATGACAAAGAGGGGTAGAAGGAATAGGCCCAAAGAGAAAGGGTAAAAGCATAAGTTGAAAGGAAAATAATAAATCCACAAAAGTATCATGAGATAGTAAACAAGTGGAGCAGTAGGATAAGTGTCTAGAAATCAAATCTGTTGCTTTAAAAAGTTACATAAAATCTTGATCCATCAATGCATTACTGTGATTGTAACTTTAAATACTTGAGGATTGGTATTCAAATAATTGCTCTCAATGGGAATTCAAAATATACTTCATTTCTTAGTGCTTTGCTGGACTGGCTCCTGACATTTACTAACATTTACATTGCCTACAAAAAGCTGGCATCTCAAATTCCAATTCAAAACAAGAGACTGCTTTCCTGGAGAGTACACAGAAATTATTTGATGTTATTTCTACTGCTGAGCAAACTGATAGTATCTTCTGTGAATCACTCAATCACAGTGAAATATAAAAAAATAAAAGATAAAACAATATAATCCTGGCCTGCCTGGAAAAAGCCTTTGGAAATGCCAGCACGAGAAAAGTCCATTTCTGAGACATTTCCCATTTGTAATTAAAAATATGATGGAAATTCATTCTGGTGCAATTTAGAAACCAGGAGCGCAGGAATCATGTCTACCATCTGCTGAAATGCTGATGGCATTATTAAGATTGATGACAGACTCCCTCAAGTGACTATTAGAGAGGACTGCTAATAACACCTGCTGCATAAACTCTATGAAGCCAGTAAGTAAACTGTTGAGACAAAGCCACGGTTCTTGGTTGACGCTCTGCAATGCTCCATTTCACTAAGTCAGAATTTCTCAGGAGGCTTTAAAAAAATCCCTATGGCTGCCTGAAACCTGCTCATTCATTTTATCTCCAGACCAGCTCCAGAGATGCTTATCCTTTTCAGCTGTTACAGACAGTTTTAAAATAAGACTATTTTTATTTAGAGGAAGGGTATAAAATAACTCTAGTGTATACATGAAACGGAGGCCCTGAAAAGAGCTTGTGTCAACCTGAGGAAACAGAAGATCTATTTGCAGGATTGCCATCTGTGCTGATTTTGGCTGGGATGGTGTTAATTTTTTTCACAGTAGCTGGTATGTTTTGAATTTGTGCCGGAAGCAGCCTTGGATGATTCAGGGATGTTTCTGTTACTGCTGAGCAGGGCTAACACGGTGTCAAGGCCTTTTCTGCTCTTCACACGGCCCCACCAGTGAGGAGGCTGGGGGTGCACAAGGAGCTGGGAGGGGACACAGCCAGGACAGGTGCCTCCAACTGACCACAGGGATATTACAGACCATATGTTGTCATGCTCAGCATATAAAGATGGGGAAAGAAGAAGGAAAGGGGGGCATTTGGAGTTACTGCATTGGTCTTCCCAAGGCACCAGTGGAGCTCTGCTGTCGTAGGGATGGCTGAACACCTGCCTGCCCATGGGAAGTGGTGCATGAATGCCTTGCTTGGTTTTGCTTGTGTGCACTGCTTTCGCTTTACCTGTTAACTGACCTGGCTTTACCTTAATCCATGAGTTCTCTTACTTTTGCCATCATGACTCTCTACCCCATCCCACAGGAGCAGGGGGCGTGAGGTGTGTGAGACAGTGGCTGTGTGGTGCTTAGTTGCCTGCTAGGGTTAAACCACAACATCATCTCAGAATGTGGCTCTACACTAAGAAAAAGCATTGAGAGACTAAATTTTACCGATAGATTTCACTCTTAATTGACAAAACTCCCACTGATTTGCCATTTATCACCACGGCAAAATTGATACAGGGTTCCAGGGCTTACTATTTAAAAAAGTAGTTGCCTAATTCTTTGAGCTAAAAAGGAAAACTGTTGACAGTGTTTGACATACACCAAATTATTGAGCTTGTCAGACAATTTCCTGAAAGGAATATCAGTTATATGCAGCTAATTGTATTATGTTGATTTGAAACGTTATAGGAGTTCTCACAGCATGATAATGACTATTTGTGCTAAATCAGCAACTGGACAATGGATTTAATAGACAACTATAGGACTCACAGTAACTACAGAAACTTGCCTTTCTAAACCAATACTGTGCAATGGTCCGTGTCAATTGGCATTTTTGAAGGACAAAATACTTATGTGTTTTAGAAGCACATAAGGAAACTGAGGCCACAGTTAAGTAATTTGACAGTGACCAAACATGTTTGATCAGCTTTTTTCAAAAATGTAATACTACTGTGATTGAATAACATTATTTAAAGTAGGCCGGCTACAATATCTGTAAAAAACTAAATCAAGATAAAATTTATGAAGACTACAAATTAAAAAAATTTGATAGAAGTAAACCTTACTGCAGCTTTTGAAAGTGAATATAAATAAAATCACATAAAAATATAACAGAATTTATACTAAGTTGGTACTAGAAGTCTGTATAAATAACTGGCAATACATTACCAGCAAAACATGCAGAGTAAGAAGTCTGGATCTGAGACAGCTGTGTTTAATATGAAATATATTAGAAAGAACAGCAACAAAAGACTATGGAGAATGCAGGCAGCATACTTTCTAACCAGCATTAACAGGCTACAATTTTCACTCTTGGTTCAAGTTATGGAAACTGTTTACTAAACCAGTGTGATTAGTAACCAAGAGTAGTGTTGGAGTTCTTTTTCCAGAATCATGACCTATGGCAGCATAAAAAGCTCACCACATAGGAGGCACAAATTAAGGTTTGAAACATAGAGAGAACGAAACACAGTAGCTTTCCTATTCTACCTTCTCTTGCCTTTTTCATTTTTTTATTTATATATAATAAATCAAACATTGGAAACAAACATGATAACTGGTTTATATAATTATAACTGTTTATATAATTCCGAAGTAAATGTAAGGTGTTTTACCATAACATTAAAAAAAAAAACCAAAACCCACACCAACACTTTTGTATGTAATTCTGCTCCTTTTTAGTGCAATGTGTGGTTGCAGGTTTTTTGTTTGTTTTTTGTAAATTCACAGACAATATTTGCTTTTCTTTGCACACTTTCTGAAATTTACTTAGATACAGAGGCATATGAGTTTAGATCTCTCAACATTCTTAAAACATCTCAGTGTGTGTCTGCCTTTAAGCAAAACAAGACAATGATTGTGAAAGTGGTGGTTTTTAATATGGTTGTTTTGTGTCTAGTATTGCAGCAGACATTTTCGTTCTTTCTGCCATCATTTTCCACAGTTATTGGTTATTTCATTATTTTTGTAATTATTGTAAATAGCTGAAAATTATTAGAAATACATTGTGATGTGAAACAGAAACAAAAATAACAAAGCAGAAACAAAAGCACTAGCAGAGGGGGAAAGTAAATGACTTACAAGGTGAGTGGTATTTCTAGTTCTCAGTAGGCACTCTATTTTAGCTGCACGTGCACTTCTCCCTCTACCCTCCCTTCGTTTTCTTCCACAATATTGCCTGGCTTCTCAGATTTGACAATTTCCCAGTAATAATGAGCATGTGAGTTCCCCGATTTCACTGATAACAGTTTTAGAAGCAGGACAGTTGTTAAAGCAGCTGAAGCAGATCCCTCTGTTTTAGTCAGGAGCCAAAAGAGAAATGCCCAGGCTTAGTCTAACTACAGTCTCTGCCTTAGTATGAGCTCAAAGTAGTTGACACATTTTAAAGCCTCAAATGTATTTATTTCCGTTAAACATATACTAATTTAAAAAACTTAAATGTGCTGAATTCTCTGATGTTGCTTCCAAAACAACAGTAAACAATAAGAGTTTGAGTGCCCAGAATTTTTCATTTATTTGGTGATAATACAGGGCACCTTCTACATCTTTGCTCTTACATCATCAGAGGGTTACATCCGGGGAACTTTTGGTGAAGTCTGCAGCTCTCCTGAATTTAAAATTTCTTGTAAACTTTTTCTCAGTGAGCTAAATTAAGTTTTACCCCACTGCTTTTTATTATTATTATTTTTAAAAGAATGGTTATATAGGCTCGAATAACTATGTTAAAGAAAGGCTTTTTTATCTAATATTCATTGCATGTTTTTTAAATTAGTTCCCCCCCCAGTATTACTATCTATAAAAGACAGCAAAATTATGTATTATCAGAATTCCCTACTTTTAAGAAATAGCACTTTATTTTGTCAGATACTGAACTGATGATTGAAAATGAGTAATAAGAGAAAATGAAACATATTTTATGACAGATGATTAACAATGAGCACATAAACAGGATATTATGTAAGAGGTGGAGCTGCAGGGAATAAAGATGAGCTATAAATGATGAAGACTCTGAGACAGTAGGTATAACCAGGTTGATTCTCAAACCTATTATTACTATAGCCCGTTTTCATACCCGTGGTCCAGCACTGATATTTATTATCTGTGATAGAACTTCATATAAACAGCTTCAGAGAAAGACAATGCATAACTTGAACACTCCTGGGTATGCAAAGTTCGTAAACTGCCCAATTTCGAGTAACATCTATTATTCCAAACTTATTAATCGAGTGTTACAGTTGAGAAAACCATACCATCCCACCATGACAGAGAGGAGAGAAAGAGTAAACAAGGTTAAAGTATGGCAGTGGTATTTTCTATTAATTTTTTTTTGCCGTTTGTTAGATGCCTTGTGGTTGCTCAAGTTTAAGATAACATGTCATGGTGCTTTAAATCTGGGCAGCAAAAATATGGGAAAGGATTGCATCTTTACAGAACCTTTTTTGAAAGAGGCAGCAGAGCAAGCCGAAGAGCTGACAAAAGGGAAAAGACACAGAGCTAAAGGAGCACAAAGAGAAGCACAAATGAGAGATCTTTTTAGTGAAAAGGATTCCTGAAAGATTTCTTCTGTTAAGACAGCTGAAGTAGTAAAATGTATTTAGCAGGTCAGTTGTACCTTCTACCCTACAATGGCACTAATTGGCATCTATCCATATATTGGTACTACCTGTGCCTTGGACATATAAAGATGGGAGGTCTTCTACTTCTCTTTGAAACCCAGGAACTGTTCTGCTTTCATAAAGATTCACAACAGTAGCATGAAACTACTGAGTGTGGTTTGTTTGGTCCTATTTACTTCAACCTCATAACAACTTAAGAAACATGGTGAGTCCATTTCTCTTTCTACTCGATATTGTCAGAGAATAGCAGAATTGTTGATGGCTTCTGCTCACAAATGTTATACAGGCTGGAGGAAAGATAACAGAATAGACATATTGGGGATTTTATTTTACATATTTAATAGCCTTTTGAAATAGTAATTGTGAGTGCTAGTGCAGGTGCTTATTTGATTAACTTGATCTTGTTCCTTTGACACATTACACATTGTACTCTGCAAGCAATGTCTCTTTCGCTCCTGTTTAATTTATGGATCTACTCTCCCCTGCATGCCACCACCTGTGGATTTGTCAGGCTTTAGGTCACAAGCTTATATCCTCCCTAATCAACTCAGATGTCACGTTTCCCTCCAAGTGCTGTTTCTAAAGGCGTGCTAGTAATGGACATATTTACTTCCCATGTTTCCGCATCACTTTCATGCTTCAAGAATTGATTAAGCTACCACAGGCTGATAAATTGTTCTAAACAAGAGCAGACAGAATGACAGAGAAAATACTTTCAGATTTGTTGCTTTCTGACACAAGGGACAAATACTTAAGAAGAAGTTACTTAGAACGAGAAGTATTATCTATACAATATTGCAAACTAAAATTAAACTAAATATGTATATGAAGTTAAAGAACATGTTATAAATAAAAAATACTTTTCCAAACATTTTCTGGCCACTGACCGTGGAAAGGAGCTGTGCCTTTCCAAGTGCTTTACGGTCAGTTTCCCACAGAGGTTATCAAGCTCTGATGCTGCTGGCCAATAGGTTGGAAATCATACAACAAAAGTAGACTTGGGCAAAGCGAGGTATTTACTGACTTATGTGTCAGAAAGAGGCATTTTTGATGACCCAGAAAGCTCAGTTTCTCACCAAGACATCTCTCCAAGTTAAAAGTTTTGTGCTTTATTGATCTCTGCAGATTTTAAAACTTTAAACATTATTTCTACGACACTCAGTTTTTGGGTAATTTCTAAGTGATTGTACCTTTAGAGAACTTTTCTCTCTCTCCCCCCTTTTTTTTTTTTTTTTTTTTTTTTTTTGGTGTGTGCCTTTCCTAGGAACCACCAAGGGTCATTTTCCTCGGTTCTTCATCCTTGGTGTGCTCACTTAAAAACACAGTGTGATTACAGATAGCATCTGCATACAGAAGGCAGAACTTCTCTGCTTTTCTCTGATTTCTGGAGACTTGAGCCAAAGAATAGTCAGTCTGCTATAATACTGAACTTAGAAGAAGAAAATTTCTGCTAGATCAGGAAATTATCAGAAAGAAATACAAAAATATGAAATCTTCTATCTGTTCAGAATAAAATTAACAGTTTAAAAAAAATGAAGTTAGTCAGGTTGTTTCAAAATCTAGTTTCTTCTTGTAACCACCACAGCTTACAGTGCACTGTGAAAAGTGTAAAAAAAAAATTAAAATTATACTCCTCTAAATCCTCCTAAAAAAAAAAAAAAGAGGGAGAGCAAAATGAGACACAATTACATTTATTTTCACAAACCTTAATGTTCTTTCATTGGTGTCGTTTTCAATGTTGCATATGGACTCAAACATAGATACTTCTATTGCTACAAATAGATTTATATTACAGTATTAGCACATTGAAAGAAAAACTCAACCTGATGCTTTTAGTTTTCTCAGTTTTCCTGAAGTGAATGAGATTCTTCTCCCTCTACTCCATTTCCTAATTACAGGCTCATTTGTAGAACTTCAGTTAGCACAAAATAAAATATTTCTCTTTGACTTCAGTGGTCTTTACTGAAAGACCTAAAGGCAAAACTGTGTCATATCTGCAGTGATAAAGGTAGAAGTCCTGAAAATATCTCAAAAACTGTCAGAAGCTCTGACGGCCCCTGATTTTTAGAAGTCTTTTTTTTTGTGTACCTTTTTCACTTTCTAGACTTCTACAATACCTTTTAAACTGCTGTATATATATTCGAGTTTTTAGGGGTATCTATTACCATGTAGTGGTGGAAGTATGACTGTGTTAACAGAAAAAAAAAAATTGGACTCAATCTTGTAGAGAAAATGCGCTTTGTGGTTTTTCAATGGTCCTATTTAAATGCTTACATGTTCCAGATATAATTTTCAGAGTTTTAAACTGCCTTCCTGGGAACTTCAGTCATTCTAGGAAGTAGCAATTGATGCACTGTCAAAATAATTTTTTCTGTTAGCTAACTGTAGTCCACAAAATACTCAACTCATCATAACAGATGAAAAGTGCCTCTTTAAATTAAAAACACAACAGCAAAAAAGCAGACAAGAAATCTTTTTAACACTAGGGCAGAAAGAACATAGAAGCAGACAGTAATCAGACAAAAATGAGACCAACACTTGAAATCATTGCAATTTCTTGAGGACAAGTGATCCTAAAAGTGCATATAGCTGTAGTCCACCCAATCCCATGCAGTCTGCTCAGCAGTACTTTATATGTAGATGAGATGCAACTCAAATTTAACTTTTCGTAAGGAACAGGTGACACACAAGTTTCAAGTTTCCAACTGATATGTCCTACTTTTTCTTTTTCTAGGAAGTTTCCTCATTGCCATAGCTCAAGTAGTAACTTCTCTCACTCTGAGGAAAAGTGGATGATTCTACCTTTTTAAGGTGAGATCTTATTACAGATTATTTCCTCTGCTGTCCACACCTCCAAATAAAGAACAAAAATGGTAAAGCTGAATTGAGGGCAGAATAATAACAGAGTTCTTGAGAACTGTTAAAGAAAAATATTTGTTTTTTGGGATACATTGAAATGTTTGACTGAAGTATAGTTCCTTAATAATTAGGCAAGTAGTGAAACAAGTTGCAGGGACCATTAGAGAAACTAGTGAAATTAAAGAACTAATGGGCATGGCGCAGGAAAAGGTCTGAAATATTGTCACAAGTGAGAATCATTTGTGCTGATTTCAAATGCAGATTTGCTTAACACCTTGAGGAAGGCAGGTGTGCTTTCCAGAACCACTTCTGGGAGAATATACAATGAAAGTGTAACGATGTAACTAACACAGAGAAAATAGCTCAGAGGAACTGAAGAACTCCAGGTAATAAACAGGAATGGAATGTGAATCACTGCCAATTCACATTATATATGTGAACACATACATTATGGAAGAACTTCATGTGTGTATGTATATATCTGTACATGTGTGTATATGTGTGTGTGCATATATATATATACACAAACATAATGTACTGCAATAGTTTGTGAAACTGTTTGTGAACAAAGAAGCTTTAGAAGCTTCACTTCTATCATCAGAACAGCTGCTTTTCCCGGCATAAAGCATTGTAAATATCAGTGAGAACTCTGTCAACGTGTCCACTTTCTAGAAAGGCAAAATTGAATACATCTTCCAAACTGTGAAAAACCAGTCCAGTTTAGAGATGAGTTGAATAAGAATAACTAATGTGAGAGGAGGATTGTTTCTCCAGATGATTTATAAGGTACCTGTAAAAAGCTGATACCTTTGCTCAGCACAGAAGAAAAGTTTTCCTTTTAAAGGGAAAAAAAAAGAATGTGAATTTTTACCAAAAGCTATTCTTCAAGTCCCAGAGAAAATGTGGTCTTTCCTTGTGGAACCTTCAGACATTAGAATGAATTCATGAAATCAAAAGAGGGGAATACACATGTCAACAAAAAGAATGAGTTAAGAAAGAAATGAAGCCAAAATCCAGAAGGCTGACTATACAGCACTCCCTTCAATAGCAAACTTTTCAGCAAGGGGAATTTTTCAGACATCCTGTGTACTCCTCGTTCACTTTCATTCACTCAAAAATACAAATGATGGAAGTGCTAACAGGATGCAAAACTGACCTACAGTTGTCATGGGATTTCCATTCTTTCCCACACTACATGGCTATGCTAAATTAATATAAATTTTTCTGAGAGTACTAAGGGAAAAAAAGATGTTGCTTGGTTAGACAATTTTGATGAAGTCTAACCTTTTACATTAAACATTGGTTGCCTTTATTTGCTTTCTGGCAACATTTCTTATGTTTTTAGCAAAGGGCATAGTTTAATGAACATATACCAGATTATTTAAAGGAATGGTTTTAATGAGTTCTTTGAATAGGTTTCTCTAAAAAGTAAGCATGAAATTACTTTCTCAGCTGGGATGTTTTAATGTATTTCAACAAAAACATACATAATCACTTTCCAGCAAACACGAGTCGTGTTTGACATTCCAATGCCTTTGAGTGCTAATAAACTAAAGTAGTTGTTTCATGGGAGTGATACACCAACACAGAAAATTGATGTTTAATATATTATTAATTCCTAAAAGACAGTTTTTTCTTATAGAAAAGGGGAAAATACTTTTCATTTTATCACAATGGGACATCATTTTATGTCTAAATGATTAAAATACATGGACAGGCCTGATAGTATAGGCTTAAATTAAAAGGCTGCAAAACCAGACTTGATTATTAACTTATTAATACTCCTAAGAGGGAAATATATCGAAGTTCCCCAGGATAAACTCAGGTGAAAGTAATTTGATTCACTGAGTGATTTAACTTCAAAATTACTGAACTTGGTCCCTGACTATTTACTCTTTTTTGTATTCTTCATTGAAATATGAAGTGTTAATTCCACTCAAATAAATAGGATTGGGCATAGTTTACCATTTAGCCACCAGAAAGAAAAATATGCCAAAAGTCTAAATGCATTTGTAGCTGCCTATAATGATGCCTTTCACTTCTGAACAAGCAGAGTGTTCTTTATATGATTGATCTAATTGTTTAGCAGTGACTTCATGGTTTAACGTAATTTAATTGACCTGATTTATCTCTATTGATTTTGTACATATATAAATAACAGCATTGCAATGGAAATGCAATGTGAATGAGAGGTTTTCGAATTTTTAATCAGCAGTATTTTGGCTTAGAATAAAGTATCTTTTTCCTATGAAGTAATGTAATAAAATGGGCCTGGTCTTTAAAGTCTGATCAGTCGATAGCCTAAGCAGGGTTCCAACAGTTGGCAGTCTTTTTCTGTGCATAAAGTTTTGTTTAAATTTTTAAGATTTCACTGGGATTTCTATGGCTTTGACTTAGTTTTACATGTAGCCATTTCTAATTTTACTCTAACCTTCTTTGTGGCTTCTGTGTGAAACCACTACGAAAATCCTAGGAAAATAGATCAGCTCATTCCCCATTACATCCTTCACTCCTCCTGCCCATGGAAATGTACTATGGCTGGAAGAGATTGAATCTTGAGCCATCAGTTTGCTAAAACCTTTGCATGACCTTGCATTATATTGTGATAAAAGTATTTTTTTGTATCAGTCGTTACTTGATAGAACTACATTCAAAATGTGCCTTCTGAAGGCATAGTAATACAAATGCTGTTGTTTTTCATGATGTCTTTTATCTCACGGTATAATATTTAACTACTAAAATACTTAACAATCATTAATATGAATAAATGCCTTTGTTACCTGTAACATCTAGAATCATTATCATTAATCAGATACACATCAAATGCTTAATATGTATCTTTAAATACCTTCTGCATATTAATTCAAAATACAATACAAAGTCCAGGCTTTGTACATGCAAAGCCTGAGATTTCTGTGGATCATATTTGTCTCATATGATTTTATTGTTTTCATGCTTGTTGAACTGTTACCAGTGAAGGAATCAGTAATTTCTACATACTTTTTGTACAATTAGATCTTGTACATAGATGTTGATGCCATTGTCAGTAGCAGCATCAGTTTGGTTACCAAAATATTCTATCCTTTCACAGAAGACCTATGTCTATGGAATTCACACCTTTTTTGAAACCTTGCCAGTCTTGCTTTTGATGGGTGTTGCCAAGATTTGTAAGTGAACGACCCGAGTTTAAACATCCATACTTCAGCACCAGAAACCCTTGGTAGGAATGCCTGCATTTTTTGTAGTTTTACTTTCAAAATGCTCTTTTTAAGTAAAAATGTTTGAAGTAATACTTGTATTGTGAGAGTCCTCTATGATGTAGATTCCATTTTCCTACATTTCAAATTGATCGTATCTTGGAAACCTCAAAATGTTTTACAATGCTGGAGAAATAAATCCTCAAAGGCAATATAAATCTTATTTCCTAAGACAGCTACCTGAACAGGATAACAGAATTCAAGCTTTTCCACTTGAATTCTGAAGAAAGGGACTGTTCATCATGCTTTTCCACCCCTTGTCACTTCCTGGTTTATAACCACCCTCTGCTTTTCAATGTTCTTTGCAAGGTACTGATGTTAACAGTTGTGATTTTCAGTGACAGCAAGGAGGCAAGCTCTCCAGAGAGTACACCTCTTTTTTCACTTGCAGATTTCCAGGGAAAAAAAGCTATTTTAACTAGAGCTCTAGTCAAATGCATTTCATATGTAGCAGTCTAGGCAAACAAATGACCAGGAAGAGAAAAGCAATAGTTCCTTGACTCTTTTCCCCCCCACCTCCTACTCTTTTTATTGAACCTGTGCTTCCCTTTTGTATCAGAAGTGACAATTTTTCACTTGGAGGATAACCTAGCAAAAAGATATGTACTTGGAAATAATTTTTATGAAGTATATCAGTGAAACAATAGTACTAATGGTTGGTTTCTAAGCTGCAAGTGAATTTAAAACATTTGCAGGTGAAACAGTAGCAAATTTTGCAAAGTAACTGCAACAAAATAATATTTAATTGGTGTAACAGATTGGGAGTAAGGAATTCTTTTACTTGGTAAGTATTGTTTGAGTAAAAGTCTGCAAGTCTCTCAAGAGAAGAATGCTGTTTAAGTAAAAAGCTATTATTTCTCACTCAATAAGGAACTCTCTGTATCAATAAGACTAAAAAAAAAACCCAATTTGCTCCTACAAAATTGAATCATGTCTGCAATACTGAATGTATTGCTTCATAGGAAAAAAAGTTGATTTTGCTGTTTTTAAAAAGTGACTGTTAGATCCACCATAAAGGTCTCCACCTTAAAATCATTCAAGTATGCCACTTAGCAGCAGTCTATGACTATTTTATATGGTCTTTCAAGTGCTCGATAATACCATAAAGTTTTAACCTTTATTTTACTGGTACCTGTTACTTTGTGTGTTATGTGTTTAAAGCCAATGAAAAGACTTTTCATGAATCACATGAATTTTTATGTTACTGTTCACATAAAAAGCTTTATTATATCTTTTGGTAGCAGGATTTTGTGTATGAATTATATAACTGTCAGCATGCATTTTTCTGAACTGTAGTTTCTGGACCAGAAAACCATGTTTAAATCACTCTGGGCATTAAAATTAAATGGGTAAATGACTTGACTGCATCATCTGGCAGGGTCATCCTGCAGCAGAACACAGAGTTATGAAATCAAGTATTAGTATATCTTTACTTGTGAAGCAGGGTAAAAGTTATTAAAAAGAGATTTTTTATTTACTTTTGTTTTAACCTGGTAAGTGAACAAAAAGTGAGGAGTTAAAATGTGGAAGGTATAAAATACTCCATCAGCAACCAAAAGTTGCAGGGACATTTCAGTTTTCATGCAGAAGTAAAGCTTGGTGAAAGACTTTTTAGCCACAAAAATTAATGTAGTCGCCCTAATGAAGATTACTAACCTTTTCAGTATCCTGTACTTATATGAAGCATTTTCGAAGTTTAAAAAAAAGTCTAGCTTCCCCCAAGACAGTTCAGAGAAATCACAGAAATTTCTCAGACAAAAATCGAATGCCAAATAAAGGTTGCAAATTGACCAGGTCATGTTAATGCCAGTGAAAACCAATGGCTAAAGCAGGCCTCTCATTGAAAAGGAGTCAATACTGCTCTGCAAATAAGAAGCAATTGCTTTAGAAAGTTTTAGAGTGCTTGTAAATAGTTTCATTTGGGAGTTCTCTCCGGGCAAAATATGAGACCTGAGATGAGTTCAGTTGGTTAGAGCAGGGTGCTAATAATGCCAAGGTTGTGGATTTGATCACTGTACAGGCTATTCACTTGAAAGTTGGACTCAGTGATCCCTGTGGGTCCCTTCCAACTCAGAATATTCTGTGATTCTGTGAAATATCTTGTTTTTTTCCTCCCCAAAAAAGCACAAGCCAAACACAATTGAACACTAACTTGCATGACAGCTTGGCAAATAGGACCAGTCAGCAACCATTAAAATGATCCAAACCAATGAAATTATGCAATAAGGAAAGCTAGAGATGATAACAGATAATGATAATCAGTATTAACATATTGATCCAAACAGTGCTCAGGATATCCACAGGAGCTGAGGCTGCCCATTTCCAGTGGGGCACAGCAGAGGGGCGGTGTGAGGCTGGGGAACCCACTCTGGGGCCCATCTCCATTCCTTCTCTTGAGGTGTCCACCCCACCCAGGCACTCACCTTTTTACCACCCAGGGCCTCAAAGTGGCTCCGCAGTTCTTCCACAGTGGCAGGGATGTGCTCCATCATCTGAGAGCTACCTGAGGTCTTCTCCTTGGACACGTCCAGCCTTCTGCTCTCTGATGGCACCTTCTCCAGGTTGCTGCTGCAGCTGATCTTATCTGGCACCAGGGATGGTGGAGCTGGTGAGTACCGGTGCATCAGGCCAGGTCTTGTAGCATTGGCGGACTCCCATCTCTGCTTGAGGAGCTCCACGGAGCCCTTCTGCAGGGGCAGGTCTGCCAGCTCCAACGTGCCCTGCCAATGCAATGTGGACCTGGAATCCATGGCCAGTGGCACAATGCCAACAGAGGCCACCACAGAGTGGCTCAAGAGCCCTTGTGGGTCACAAGCTGGTTACTGGGATAGATACCCCTTCCCAATGGAAAGCGATTTCCAGTAAGACCAGATCGAGTAAGAGTCAGTGAAAGGGTTCAGTGTGTTCATATAAGAGGAATATGTTCATTATAGAGTGAATTAAGGGTGG
The DNA here is from genome assembly GCA_013396775.1 of Cephalopterus ornatus. Taxonomy (NCBI): domain Eukaryota; kingdom Metazoa; phylum Chordata; class Aves; order Passeriformes; family Cotingidae; genus Cephalopterus; species Cephalopterus ornatus. Next base: position 130,028 of record VZRE01003104.1, on the reverse strand, counting down.
TGTTCTGACATTTTATTCTTAAGCTTGACAACAGAATTGCTGTCTATCATGAATGGAAAAGTAGCAAGCACACAATTAAGGAGAATTCCAAACAAAGTGGGGTTAATGAATTAGTGCCTGGTAATCAGCATGTGCTGCATAAAAGGTGTTGTGACAAGTGACTGCTGTTTTCTTTTAGATTGATACAGCTGTCTGTATTGTATGAGTCACAGCATTTTAATGCAGCCAGCAGACAGAGGGGCTACTGCATTAGCTGGGAGAGTGCTCGGATAGTCTGGAAACACAAACCCAGGGCAGTTCTTCTAATTGCACTGTAACTCTTCCATCAGGTAAATTGCTAAGTGTTGACATCAAATCTTTCTGATGAGTTGGTTGTGTTCTCACAAAGGCTTATTCCATCTTTCTTACAGTACGCTTGGGAAGGAAAATTGCCATTCTGTCATTTTGCACCAGTTGCTGATATCTGCTCCCCTTTTCCTGAAATCAGCTCCAAAGTGATTTCATTTTGAGGTTTTCTGCCCTGTAGCAAATACTCAAATGTAAGCTTTTACCTCTCATTCAAAAGGAAATTTGAGTAAAAAGAATATGAATTTAAAACAGTAAAGAGAAAGAAATGTTGAAAAGAACTGAGACCCAGCTAGTAACTAAAATCTCAATTCATTCTCAATTCATTAGTACCTTCCTTCTTGCAAGAGATTCTTGTATGTGTGCAACTGTCCTACTTCAGGTGAGTGTGCTTTTCCTAATTCAGGTGAATATGCTTAGCTGGAAAGGACCCACATGAATCATTGAGTCCAACCCTTAGACCAGCACAGGACCATCCCCAAGAGTCACACCATGTGCCTGAGAGTATTGTCCAAACAATTCTTGAACTCTGGCAGGCTTTGTGCTGTGATAACTTCCCTGGGGAGCCTGTTCCAGCACCCAACCACCTTCTGGGTAAAGAACCTTTTTCTAACATCCAGCCTAAACCACCCCTGACACAACTTCAGGCCATTTCCTCAGGTCCTGTCACTAGTCACCACAGAGATCAGTGCATGCCCCTTCTCTTCCCCTCACAAGGAAGTTGTAACTGCAATGAGGTTTCCCCTCAGGTTTTTTTTCTCCAGGCTGAACAGAGTGAGTGACCTCAGCTACTCCTCATACGGCTTCCCCTCAAGGCCCTTTGTGGGAACAAGCTGAGTTACTCTGCATGTGCATTTAGTTAATCAGAATCAAAAGGGAGGATCGACCTTGGCTAAGTGCTTTGAGAGAGAGAATGTTATTTCTCAAAGTGTAAAACCACTTTAAACAGCCTGCATGATAAGCGTGTGTTTTTCTCTTGTGGCTGAACACAGCCACCACATGATGCAAGTGTGTAGCATCAGGGCACTGATTTGGGATGATCCTGGGAATTCTGTCTGACTAAAAGAAAAACGTGGGGTGCTGTTTACTGGAGAATATGAATAAAAAGGGAACTCCAAAAAGTGTCAGTAGAAAAGGTCCAAGATCGAACTCAGTGTGTTCAGCCTCATTTTCTCCTTCGGCACCCAAAGCCCTTCACCATTTTTGTTGCCCTCCTTTGGACACTCTCTAACAGCTTTATATCCTTCATATATTGTGGCACCCAAAACTGCCACAATATTTAAGGTGAGGCTGCCCCAGTGCAGAAGCAGAGCAGGACAATCCCCTCCCTCGACCAGCTGGTCATGCTTTGCCTGATGCCCTCCAGGACACAATCGGCCCTCCTGGCTGCCAGGGCACTGCTGACTCAGATTCAACTTGCCTTTGACCAGGACCCCCAGGGCACTTTCCATGGCACTGCTTTCCCTACTTGATCATGGTAGTTTAAATCAATTTAGAACACAAAATGGAATTTATTTCAAGTAAAATATTTGATGAATACTGAATATCTAAGATTGTTATTTATTTTAGTTGTTTCCTGAGCTTTGGAGAGACATAGCCTTTATGAAAATATAGGAAGAAAATAGAGGAAATGAGAAAAGCACAGATTTTAACTTACCTAAATCATTATTATCATTTCATACTTGCTTGCTGACTGTAGTTTTTAACTTTTACTGTCCATCTGTAAAATTATCTTATTTAAGTGAAGGGGAGAATGGATATTGTTGCTTCTGTCAAGTATCAGGGGGTTTTTCTTTTGTGTCTGCTATTTTTTGCTCTCAGCTATCTGGCTATATTTGTCCTCTGGCCTAGTTATTTCTCCCCCAAACTTACCTTGATTTATTCTCTCATTGTGAATATAGACTTACTACATTATCCAATTTGCTGAAATTACAGGCAAATTCATATCTGTGGGTCTGTGACTATCCTCTTCCCAGGTGATGCATAATAGGAGCCCACCCATGAGTGGGATTTTTTGTAAGGTAGAAGTCAGTCTGTTACAGCTGTGTTTTCAGTCCCATTGCACCTGCTCATAACAGTCAAGTAAGAGCCCATAAAAATGAACAACATATTTTAAAAAATTATCAATGTGATAAGATAAAGGTTTCAGCCATGTTAAAACTCTGCAGGGAGCCTTGTCCTCCCATTTTCTTTGGTTTGGAGACTCAAGTGTGCTTCTGTGGCCAAAAGTGATGTGTCGGAGAGAGGGAGATTGCAGTAAGAAAAAATTAAGCTACAGAACAAAAAGCAGCTGGCCCCTTACTTTATGGCACTGCTGGGAACAGAGGCAGGGGGTTGAGAGAGATGACCAGTAGCTGCATAAGCTCTCCTCTAAATCTAGTCGAGAGCAGAATAAAATAGTTCGGTCGGAAGGGATCTGGAGCAATCACCTCGTCCAACTGCAATATCCACTGGCCACATTACTAAATCTATTTTGCGCTAAGGACTCTTTATATCTGCATATGACAGGTAGCCTCATGCTTCTGACGCCATTGCTTGAAAAGCTTGCAGTTTCTTCTGCAGGTAAGTAGAGCCTGCAGTATCTGTAACATTTCATTTACATTTCAGACACTTCTTAACAAAAGCACCTCAAACAAGTTTATAAAGAGCTAAAATAGTTCTTGATTACTAGAACATATAAAGCACTTCCAGATTCCTAGTCATATTTTGAGAAAATACATGATTTGGGGCTATCATTTAACATGCCAACCTTTATCCTGATACAAATATGGATAGCTAAATAATAAAACTTTAAGAAATGTTGTTTCAACTCTGAATTATGACAGACCCTGTTATAGCAAATAAGGTTTCGGTATTTTAAGGCAAATCACACTGAAACATCAATTCTCATATCATGCCAACAAAATCAACACATTTTATCATCTAGTAAGAGAGGACTAGAAAGTGCATTATTTGTATTCGTGGGATTGAGGAAAGACTTGTTTATTATTTTTCCTCTTATTTTCCCACCATTCCCAATTATTACATAAGCAGTATCAGGCCTCACACTAGAGAGCCTATTTACAAAAAGAAAAAAAATGGCAGAAAAGAAAAGCATGAATTGCATATTTGTACAGAGCTTATCTTACCACTGTGTTCTTCTCAGTCAAGTTTTCTGGTTGTGACTCCACTGCATTCATTGTGTGCCTGTTTAAAGAAAGGCAATTTTAAACATTCTCTTAATTCATTGGTCTCATTTGACTAACGAACATGAAGCTTGATAGACACACGTCTGATAGTAGTTACGAGACACCAAATCTCTTACGTGCTTGCGTTACCAATGTATTATTTAGTGAGGCGTGGAGGTAAAGTATGCTTTCTGCCATAGCTCTGGCTGTGCTGTGTGTGCTCACCTTACACTGCTTAGCAGTGGCAAAGGCTGGAGGCATCAGCTTTTGTTTCAGTGCTCTTTGGCAGGAAACAAAGCGCCTTCCAGTAAAAAAATTGTTGGTTCTTAAGTACTTAAGAAAGGTTTGGGAAAAAATTACAATTGGTAAATCATAATTCAAATGGATAAGAAAGTACATTCATATCATTCAGGCCATGTAAAGATACCACATTCCAATGCAGCTGACTTTCTTATAATAAACATAATTGCTTTTCAGTAGTTTCATTGTAGACCGAAAGTACATATTATAAATCATACAGGAAAAACATTAGGATTTTCAAAGATTTTCCACTCCCTTTCATTCTGTTTTCATCTTCTGTGTTACAGAACCATTACTTTCTTCTCCCCTTCTGCCTTAGTCCACATCTGTCACAATCACACATCATCAGCTGAAGGCTGCAATCAACAGATGCTGCCTACCTACCTTTACCTACCTCACCACTGTGGGCAAACACAGCCAGATTCTGGGGTTTCTGGGCCGCTGTCCCCATGGGCAGACATATGCAACTCAGCACTGCCAACCTAGCCTCCCAGAACTCCTTTTCCAAGGACACCAGCCAGGAGGATGCAGGCAGGCACAGAACATGTTCTGTAACCTCTCCCCAGATGGCTAGGTGTTCTTAGGGAGATATTTTTGGGTGGACTATTCAGTAGATAATGAAAATACCCAGACATAGGCAGCACTTTTTTTTAAACGTTACTCTCAACTACTTGGCTAACTCCAGCTTCTCTCACATAGCCAGCTGGGCAGAAGTAAGTGTTCAGTCAGCTTTGGCATGCCACACTTGGTTTTCTTTGATTTACACTTGTTATTCTTTTGCTCTTTCTTTACTATAATTGAAACTTTTCTGACTTTCAGGGTAAAGCTCTTTATGCAATCGTAGTTTAAAGGACTCTTCAGCTGAGTACAGGGTACACTCATTTCCACTCTTGTGCCACATGTTTTGTAACTCTTAAAAATTACATGAAATCTTACTTCAAAAACAGAAGGCCATGAAGTGCACAAAATAAAAAAATCCTTTAAAATACCTATGAAACACTTTTGTTTTTTCCCCCTTACCTTATAAGTGACAAAGCTTATGCTGGAATAAAACTTACCATGCTGAAAGTTGATTATATGTGACTTATGCTTCTAACATTTAATGAGAGATGGTAAAATCTGTGTGCAGAATCTCCTCTATCCTCCCCTTGACAGTTATTTTTATTTCTATGTAGCTGGTATAGAGAATTCCTAAATCACTGTGAGGGATTTTTCCCTCTTTCAAGTTTGATCATGGCTAAATGACTACAAGGCAACAGGGCTTTGTTTCATGTGTTTAAAACTGAAGGTTCAGAAAGCTCATGGCAAATATTGCTGAGCATGAAATCCTTGTTCTGAGGCTCATCCATCTCACTGCTACACCTCCATAATTTCCACCCACTCCCCCAGGTCTGTCCTTGTGAACTAGAAGAATACTCCAATATACTTGTAAAGCTCTGAACAGTCTAACTGCTTCAAATATAGAGGAATTTATTGCATTTAGTTTTACTTAAGAAAATCTGTTCAATAGTTTATATTTTTTTAATTAGGATTTTTAAAATAGGAATTTACTTGATCAATGTCTGCTCTTTTTCACTCCTGATAAGTCTTAAAGCACAGTCATTGTGAGGCTATTTGATGTACACTACAGTCCTCTGAAAGTGGCTTTTTTGGTTAACCTGTTCTTAGCAAAAGGGAAATCGGAGAGAAATCCTACATAGGCCTCTTTGCTTCTATAGAGAATCAAGAAAAGAAGTCAGAAGTTTGTACCTATAATGACATAACTTGAATTAAACAGCTTGGTCCTCACGGTTATGATAAAAGGTGATCCAGAGATGCACATTATCTGTCTACATTGAAGTACCATCTGTTCAACATTTGTATTCAGCTGACAGCTAAATGTCTTTGGGACTATACTGCAGGAGGAGGGTGCAGGAAAAAAAAAGGTTTTAATATTGAGTTTTAACAAAAAACCCAGTACTTGAGTTTAAATAATGAGTTCTGAGTTAGATGATGCATTTCAGAGTAGGATTTTGGGTTTTTTTCTACACAGATAGAACTGGTAAAAAGTAAGGATTTTATAACTGCATCACTTTAGTCAGTGTTCTGGGAGCCACGAATTACAGCCACATGTAACTGTTTTGGCTCTGTCTTGGCAGGAGTATATGAATCAGCATAGAAAGGAGTATCACTTTGTGAACTTGTAAACAGAGCAAGCCTTGGCAACATGCGTTAAATATGTGGGTGAAATTCCCAGGATCATGATATGATTCACTCAAATTGGGTAACTCTTTAATTGGTCAGTTATTTTCAAATGAAAAAATTGCAGCTGACTAACTTGTTGGTAAGAACATGTTATGAGTATGTTAATAATAATTCCATTATTATAATTCACCGAAAATAACCCTTATGTGATTTCAAGAGAAAGTGGCATCCATTAAAAACACAGCTGATGACAGTGTCACTCCTCTAACTCTAGAGGGCAAAGTTCACTGTGCTTAATCACCTGCCCTCCATTATAGAGAAGAATATTTAGGATGCCTTAATTTGCTTTCAAAATCTCTCAGGAATGGCTGGTGAAATGTCATATGACTTTCTTTTCGGCATGCTGGAATTCTCCATTATACTGCTATATCCTAAACCAGCAAGGAGGCATCCCCCCATGCTGAGGGATATTGAAACAAGAATATTGGAGTTATCCCTACTGTCTTTGTGAGACTACCATGAGAAGGATTTCTGGTCAAGTTTTCCACACGAAGGATAGTATTACTAAAATGCATTGTTTAAATTATTTCTGTTCTTTTAAAAAGTAATTTTTGCCATATGCCTTCATAAGGGAAAACAAAGGTTTCAATGGAGCAGTTATTATTATTGTGAATATATAAATATTTATTATTATTACATCCCATTATTATTATTGTGAATATCTCCTGGAAGTATATGCATCTTGTATTTGTTCTTCACATAGTTCAGCACATGGGAGCCTCAGTATGTTGTAGAGTCTGGTATGCTGGAATCAGTCATAGACAGTTGTAGCCTCAGTTGTCTGTTTTGTCTGTATTAAACAATTTGAAAATGATCAGGTGGTTTTGAATTTCATACTATGTATGAAACAGAGATGAGAAAAGTCATGCTTCGTTAAGAGAGGCAGAGATAAATGTGGACAGGCCCTGGGCTGACCTGACTGACTCACAAAATCTTAGTTTGAGTACAAAGACTAAGACAGGCTAGTCCAAGGTGCATAGCATAACATGTGAGCAATGGAAGAGTGATCTGAATGAAGTATTAGGATCAAGACAGACCTTAAAGACAGAGTCAAGGAAGAAGGCAAGTCCTGAAAGGCTGAAGCAGTACTTTAAGATACTTGGTGCACAGAAAAAGGGGTGTATAACCTTACTAGTATAGGGATACATGTGGCAAAAGGTACCTAAAACTCCTGCTAAGCAAAAAATTGATGATACATAGAAGACATATCTATTTTTGACCATGCTGGTATTAGGAATGAGATTTTTATATCTTAATGTTGATTGATGTAAATGGTACATAATCTGATCCACTTTTGCTGTTACTACAGTTCAACATAGGAAATAACTTCTGCCATATGATGAGAAAGTAAAATCTTGGTATGAATCACTTCAGAATGGAATCTTTTGAAGTAAGATATACAAGGTTATAAATTCTACCTCTCTTTTAAACTCAATTAAACTTTGCATCTCTTGAGAGTGTCCATAGCAGTGACTGGGGTATTCCCTCGGTCTCTTCTAAGTCTTTACGTCAAAGATCCAGCAGAGCTGGGTGCAGTACTTCAGCTGGGGTCTTGCGAAAGCAGGGTAGGGGGCACATCAACTTGCACAAGTTTCAGATAGGGTAAATTATGTGTTCTTTTCAATTTTTGAAATATTAATTATTTTCAATTTAGAACTGCAAGGGAAGTCGAAGTTGTACAGCAGTGAATTTTCTAAATAAAATTTACTCTAATGAGTATGATGTTAAAGGGCATTCTGAAAGAGGAGGTCCTGAGAACGTTCAGATAACTCACATCTGCTCTTCTACTAGCTGTGTCAGAAAAGGACAGCCCTTTTCCAAAGTAATAAGCTTAACAAAGATAAGCCTTGCTACAGGGAGCAGAGGCAAGAATTAGGATAGTTTTACTCAAGAACAGGCTTGTAGCCTCAGGATTGGCAAGCACTGACTTGGAAAACCAGCTGTTATTTAAAAGATTTAAGTATTTGGGATTGCTGGAAGGTTTTACGTTTTAAAGTAGCCTGGAACAGCTTTGGTCTATTGCTTTACTTCTTTTTCAGTCTTATGAATGTAGTTTCTATGGTGTACTTGAAACAGCACTGCAGGATGCCTTTACCTTCTGTCAGGATGTTCTGCAAGGAACCTCTCTGTCCTTTGCCTCTTTGGATTTGCAAGAGCACTATCAGAAGGACGTGACAGCATTTACTGTCTCATATTTCTGCATCAAGACTGCTTGCTTCTGTCTTCTTCTTCTTTGGGCTACACTTCTCACTCTGATGGTGAAACAGATTTCATCACTAATAGTAGCAGAAATAAATTGGTTTTCTTCTGGAAGAGACAGTGCTAATATTGTCTAAAATTCTGAAGAGAGGACAAGCACTTTCCATACTTTTTTCAGATGTGTTGCTGAGCAAGCAGAGATAAAAAAAGAGAGGAGACCTCATGTTTCTAAATAGCTTTTATAAAGCATCAAAGTAAAAAGTAAGCAAGAGCAAAACACAGTATTTTTTTCCCAGGTTGTTATATTTGCCTTCAGATGCATCATATTGTACTGTCCGATTTTCAGTTAGGTTCACTGTCAGAAGTTGTAGGAAATTAGTGAATCTCATGAAATAAACTTAGCTAGAAATTTTCAGGGAGTGATGGGTCAGAGTATCAGGCACATATAATGGGGTTTTATAAGGAAAAACTTAAGGAAAGAGAACATTTCAAATACCAGTATCAATGAAAATAACAATACGAGTAATTTTTAACCTGGAGGAATTCTACTGAGGAGTAACCATGACATCACTAACAGAACAGAAAAAAACATAGCTAAATCAACTGCAGTGCTGAGTAAAACACATAAAAATCATTAATTTTTTCTGTTCTTGCTACTGGTGGGTTTTATTTACCTTTCACTCTCTCCCCATAAAATTTCCACTTTAATGGATGAGACATAGGTAAGTGGTAGAGAGTAGTACTGGGAAATAAAATGTTATTTGCATTTTTTATACCTCTTTCTTAATCTGTGTTGTGCCCAGAAACATAAGCTTATGAATCAAACAATAACAAGATGAAATTAAATATTTGTCGTTTTCTTTTAACAATTTGGAGCTCTTCTAGTGCACTGTTTTAATTTCCTGTCCCAGCAGAGGGGAGGATTAGACTTTATAATAGGGACATAATGGTTGAAGAGATTGTCCTTTTTATTGGCTTGCCCTGGTTTTTGAAATGTGACCATGAGAACTGTATGGAAATCCTTTCTTTTATATCTATCTGAAGCAAATTTTTCCTTTGTTTTATTTAGACGTTGGGTGGTCACATTGCTCACATTGCAGTGCAGCTTAGGAATGTAGATGTAAAATCTCATATTGATTCAATATGAACATTTGTTATGATGGTCTTTCATACAAAGGTACAATGCTTTTTATTGAAAATGTCATTTAAAAGCGGGTTGACTCTTTGTTTGTGAATTCAAGTACTAAAATGAGTAAGAAGTTCTAACAAGGGTTGGGTTTTTTGTTTGTTTTGGTTTTGCCTACCCCTATGAGCCTTGAACTGATGTACCCACATTCATGTAGCTAAATATCTGACCTACTAACTTTTCAGTTTGTCTCTATCCCTGATGCTTTTAATTAAAATTAAATTACAAGTTTTAACATATCCATGTGATGCCATAATGCTTCTTTCAATATGTTTAAATGATAACTGGCTTTTCTCTAGAACTGGAGCATTTCCACCACTCTGCCCATTAAGAGGAATGTTTACTTGGGCACATCTAGTTTAATTTGGCATCTAGTTTAATTTGCTTCATTACTGAAGCTATATCAGTGGAAGACACAGGGTTTGTGGTGTGAACCTTCTAGATAGTGGTGAGATTATTTGTTCAGTCTCTTATAGGTCTTTCCATTAAACTTGTTGTGGAGAAGTATTTCGATTGAAATGCCAATGCATTCACTTTCCTGCCTCTCTTCACATTCTTCCTCATTGAATAGTTTCGTCATAAGTGTCAGTATATTTGTTGCTGCCAATGCTCTAACAGAGGACCTGTTTTCCAGTGTATGCAATGATGTAGGATATTTTTTCTGACTGAGATTAATTTATAACTTCAGTAGCTACTTATCCTCCTCTCAATTAAGCCTTGATGTGTCCTTTTTGTCAAGAAAGACAGGCGTAATTCTTGTATTCTGTCTTTTAATTCATAAGAACAATGACTTCTTCACTTAGGAAGACAAATTATTTGTGATTACTAATCAAAATTATGGTAGCTGTTTTTGTTAACTCACGAAAGAAATATTAATTCTGTATAACCACAAGATAATAAGGGTGCTGGGAAGGGAGAATGGGCATGTACCCTGTAAACCCTTACAGAGCAGCCTCCCCAGAAAGAAAAGGACAGTGATGATAGGAGATGGCAGATCTCCAGCATGAAATGTGTTTAGGGCTTGCCGTAGAAGACATAAGTGCTCTCTGGTCTCTGCTTACACAGAACGAGTGTTTCTTTGGGGACTGGGAGTAGAGGCAATAGCGGGCCTATCCTTTCAGCAGCTTTTAGGTTCTATGCTTTTTTAATCAAGCTATGCAGTAATAACCACAGTCTCATTAATTTTCTGTAAGACCTCCCACTGACTCAGCGCAGTGACCGTATAGACTTGAGTTAAAATTGGTTAGATGAGTGAACTCATTTGCAGAGGTTCACAATCTGCTTTTTGGCACTTTTGCTGTCAGTTCATGGTGGTTTTGCTTTCAACTCCCCTTCTGCATTCGTTTTCATGAAGGAAAATGATTTTACAAGGCCCTCCTGTCTGCCCCCAGGTCCCTTTTTGTGGCACTACTTTTCAGGATCTCATTCCCCAGTCTGTATGAACAGCCAGGGTTGCCCCATCACAGATGCAGAATCCAGCACTTCGCCTTGTTGAACTTCATACGGTTGGCAATTGCCCAGCCCTCTCATTTGTCCAGGTCTCTCTGCAGGGCCTTTGAGGGAGTCAACAGCTCCTCCCAGTTTTGTGTCATCTGCAAATTTGCTTAGTATTTCTTCCAGTCCTGCATCTAATTAATTTATGAAGATGTTGAAGAGCACAGGAGCCCTTTGGAACCCCACTAGTGACAGGTCTCCAGTTTGATGTCACCCCATTCACCATTACCCCCTGTGCTCGAGTCGTGAGCCAGTTACTCACCCACTGCAAGATGTGTTTAGCCAGCTGTGTGCTGTGTCAAAAGCTCTACTGAAATCCAAAAAGGCGACATCAACTAGACGGGTTACCTTGTCATAAAAGGAAATCACGTTTGATAAGCAGGACTTTCCTCTCATGAAGTTGTGCTGGCTGTGACCAATGACTGTGTTATCTTTCAAGTGTTTTTCAATACTTACCAGATTAATCTTCTCTATAAATTTACCAGGCATTGAAGTGAGACTGACAGGCCTGTAGTTTCTGGAGTCCTTCTTGTCCTTCTTGAAAATCGGGACAATGATCACCAGTTTCCAGTCAGCTGGAACCTCTCTAGATTCCCAAGACTGCTCAAAAACCATTGAGAGAGGTTTTGTGATGACATCAGCCAGCTGCAATCCCTCTTTCATTAATTTGAAGAGCAAAATCTTGTTGGGATTCACACAAACCTATTACAGAATACTGATTTCCTTGTTTTCTCTAACAAAGTTTAAGTTCAGAATGGTTTTCCCACAAGGAGATTAACAGGGAAAATACTAAATAAGGAAAGAGTAATAATTCTGTCAGTATGATTTTCCTTTCAGCTCGAGTTGTTCAAAGGCTGGGGTATGCAGCTACCTAGGGATCAGTGGCAGGGAGAATACACCAGAGCTTTTCCCTTAAGAATTCAAAAATAAAAGTCGGGCTTATGTAACACAATAAAGCTTTTAAAAGAGAAAGTGACCTAAGTTATTAGTATGCAATATTTTTAGGGGAATTTGGTAATTTTTCATTATGTATTCCTAGTCTTGTACTTGTGTGACAACCATTTTTCCTAGTAGGGTTGTAGTCCAAACCAACAGTCAAGGAGGTGGAGATTTTTTAAATGAAAAAAAACCCCTACCAGATTACTCAGAGGGTATTAGGTGTGGAAGGCCCCTCCCCTGCTTACGCAGATGGGGCTGCCACTGTATGGCAGGATCCCACTGTTGTAGTACAGAAGAGTGCTGCCGTTTTGCTCTCCATCACAACTCGTGTCTGTCCGGTGACTGGGGCATGACTGGCCACCCCCCACCCACACAGGCAGCAGCCCCACAGCCAGGGAACCCCCTACTCCAGCGTACAGGGAGTCTGCCACTTTTGACTACTGCATTCCCCACATGGGAAGCCAGAAGACTTTTTCTGTATGGATTGTTTGTTTGTTTTTAGTGTACATTATCCAGCCAGATTGAGATGGAGACTGATTTTGTATTTGGCTAAGGGCTTTGGTATAAATGACATGTCCTGTCTTGTAAGGAGAAAGCCATGAAGGCTCTGGGCGCAGAGCCCCTCATCCCTTCCCATCTCTACAGGCCCCAGCAACTCATGCAAAAGCCATTCTGTCACCAGTGTCTCCCGAAATAGCCACATCTGCAGCCCTGTTGGGAAGTTGGGACTGTTGTCAGCCAAGAAGTTCTGTGCTTTTAAATGTGGTGAGTTTGAGTGGTTTAAAATTAGTTCAGTGGAACTGTAATCAAATCCATTTGTATCTATGTGAATAAGTACTTTGTCTGCAAGGCTTGACAGCAGTTGGGCCACTCACAGTGTGTGTGCCCAAATCCTCCAGGAGCAGAGTGTTTGGTTGTAAGCTCCTTACCCTGGAGACTGTGTCTCTCTAATGTTTGTAAAGATCCTGATGCAAAAGTGCCATGAGCCTCCTTGGAGTTTCTGCAATTTTCTGTTGCTTTTATAAATAAAATGAAATTATCAAAGAAGACCAATGAAATGTGAAAACTGGGGACCAGTCTCTTACAGGCATTGTTATTCAACTTATTATTCATAAAGTAAACATGCCATTAGCATGGGACTGCTAAAAAATTCTGGTTAGTTTCATATGAGAGAGATTCACAAACAGAAAAAAAAAAGCCTAGAATGTCTGTTTTCCATTCTATCAATGGAGAGGTAGAGTCCATTTTTTTTCATTTTTGTCACATTAGGAAATTCTTACGTAAAACAAAACATTGAAAGTCTTTTCAAGAAAAAAATCTTAATTTGAGCTCCTCTATTTACATAATTTAGTGAGAGAGAGAGACAACATAGCATAAATTCAAAGTTTGACTTTAATATGAATTAGGGGACAACGCATTGAGGAAAAGTGGTGTTTTTAGTCAAAACATAGGAATCATGGGATTCAGTGTGCCAGAGCAACATTTTTCGATAATGCTGCTGTGCAGTGATAGGAAATACAATATTATACTGATCTGGTAGAGCTGTGCATATCATACAGCATTCTCTGTGCATGCACCCCAGCATTTGTGTGCTTGTTGTGTGCTGGACTTGTCGACATCCTTAGCTGCAGGTTTATGTTAAATACATGAGGTTGTAACAGATGTTTTTTAAAGTAAAACTTTATAAAATTATTTTTTCTAAATTAAGGAAATTCTCTGAAGTAGCTCCAGAGTTCCTGAAAGTGAGAGACATCCTTCAGGCAACAATACTGTATTGCAGATTTCTGACAATGTCTTTGAGCTCTACCATCAGCACATAACTTGCAATGTCAGCAGTGTATATGTATGCTGTGTGAGACCCCAGAATGTCAGGACTTTGAGACTTCTTGAATGCTTGAAATTTAACTCTATTAGTAAAATGTTGGTCCAGTTATGTATGCAATAGAAGTATTGCTAGAATCTACTTATCTGCAGCTCTGTGCTGTTCTCTTCATTTACTAAACCTCCAGCAGTGAGATGCAGCTTTCTTGCTAAAGAACATTCGTGTTTCAGCCTGATCAACATTTTTAAAATATTCATGAAAGAGACCCAGAAATTTTGCTGACACTGTTTTTAGAAGAACTAAATGCTCTGGAGCACATATTGAATTGTATGTGGCTGCTGTAGTAGAAAAAAAACGCCCTGGAGACGTCTTTTTTTCTGGGCTCCATGACAAATTTTACGTCCATCTGCACTTTAGTCTCATATGAACATAAATATCAAACTATTTTAACTTGCACCCAGATGGAAAGTATATACTTTATGAGAAGCATGACATTTTTTAACAGTACTGTATTCGCAGGTTATGAATCTCATGTGGATAATAAACTTGAAACCTACACTGTATCTACTATTACATTATTGAAGAACTTGTCTTTCAGGAAGTTTTTAGATTGTGTCCTTGCTTTATGAAGAACTCAAAAAAAGGAAAAAGTTCATCTTTTGTGTGCTTGTAGGTAATACATTAAATCACCCTGAATTTAGAAATTATGGGTATGTTTCTATGGAAATACTAATTATCTATTTATCCACATAGGGCTTATTGAGCAGGCTTCAGGTGAGAGTGAGGAAAACATTGCATGTTCTGGTCAGTGTTGATCCTCCATAGTTCACCAATAGAGTCATTAGTAGTGGAGTTGTCTCTGTGTTAACAAAAAGAATTACTTTGTAATACAAAGTAACAAATACAATACAAATGCACAGTATTACGAAGTGACTTGGTGATTACAAGTTTGGACTCGATGATCTAGGGATCTTGTCCAACCTTCAATGATTCTGTGATTCTATGAAGCAATGATGTCTGATCATCTCGTCTGGCAAAATGATACTGCTGGGAGAAATATCAGTCATTTTGGAAAATGCACTTTAACAAAGAGGGAAAAAAAGAAGAAAAAAAGGTAAAAAAAGAAGAGATGAAAAGGACAAGAGGAACTGTTTAAATATGGAGAATAGGAACCAGAAAGGGAAGCTCAATTAATGACCTAAGAGACAGGCAGCTGGGGGTGCTCTGAGATTCTATGATTTCTCTCATATGCTAGCTTTCTTGTGAACTACAAAGAATGGTAGAGCTGAAGTATATGCCTGTTTAGGAAGTTGAATGCATTTTCAGTGCAGTGATATAATGTCCCTTTGTTGTTGTTGTCCCCCATTTCCCCTCAAGGCAAAACAAACAATAAATTACAGTAATGCCTCTAGCAGAATTTTCCTGTCAGTGTTCTAGGAATCATGACTTCTGCAGACAGTTTTTTTCTCCTCTTGCAGTTCAGACTTTTTTCCTATGATACCAGTTGTGAAGGGAAAATACTGCATGTCAATCAATTTACTTCTTGTATAGTCTTCTCCTTTCAGACATTCCTATCTACCTCCATGTTCAACTTAACATCCTCCTGTCCAGTTCTATTTGCATTTTACTTTTGCTGGTACTAATCTGAGTGGTTCTTCTCCAGCCTCTGCTTCTATAGTGAAAACTCTCCTGAGTTTACTCTGAGGGTATTTTAATTGTCCTTTAAAAACAGAAATCATGTAAAAGCAAAAGTGTTCTCTCAGTCTATTTTGTCTCTTCAAAGGTAGGTGTCGATATTTTGCTTCATTCTGGTCTAAAAAAGATAAAAATTAATAGAATCTAAAGTCTGTATCAATGCACTGGTAAGGACTCAGATTACCTTCGAAAGCCACACATACTATGCTTTGAAAGCATAGTAATGTTATTACATATGTAAAGGCAGAGTTGTATCACACAGCAAAAAGTAATGTCATGTTAAGGTCATTGGAGTGTATATTTGAGAAATAAGTATTTCTGATTTATTTTCTGTATCTGTAGTTTTAAATGTTTCAATATTACAGATTTCCACAATTTTTAATTAATGGAATAGGAAAGGGCTAGAAGATGCCTTTAAGTTTCATGAAGGGCTTAGGGCAGCCTTAAATGCAAGTATGGAACAAAGTATAGAAGAAACTCATTTTATCTCTCCTTATCAAGTGTTTCTAATGGATTTATTGGTGTAGTATGAATCAGTGTGATTAAGTAGCATTAATAATGTGTTATAGGGTCTTTTTTCTTTTTTTGCTGTTCTTTGATTTCAGATTATCTGTATACTAAAAGTGCTGCTTGGGTAGGTATTCCAAATGCTTCTCTTTTTCTTTCTTAATTGTCCTTCATGTCAACAAAGAAGCATTCTGATAACCTGATTCTGTTTATATTAGCCCTATTTAATTTAACCCACTTGTAAGGGTTTCAGGATGAGATCTTGGACTTTGCTTTGGCTTTTCCATCCACTGATTTTTTTTGGGATAATAACTATCTACATAGGTTTTGAAAAACAAAATTTAGGATTTTTATTAAAGACAGGATGTTGAAGCTAACTCCAGAGATAGGAAACCAGTAACATAGACAGCACAGATCTTCCTGTGCTTCCTATGTGGATTTCAACCATAGTAGAAATTGCATTTTCCCTGCAATGTTAGCATTGCCCTCAGAGTGATAGCAGTGTTCTGCTCTGTGCATGATGGCAGCATATATTACAGTGGCCAGGCTCTTCTCTACAGTAAAGAAGTTCTATTTTCTGGTCAGCAGAAGGGGAAGTGCATTTCTTGCTGTTTCATAAGCAGATAATCCTACTGTTAGATCATCTAGGGTAGATTCAGAAGGTAGTTCCAGTTTCCTGGCAAGGAATCAGCCTAACCACTGCAGGCATGCTGGGTGATTTGGCCTGTGTCTGATCCTGACCATTGTCTCTGGCTCTGTCCTGGAGTTGCTACTGTACATCCTGGCTCCTGGTGCAATTGTTCATGCCACCCTTACCACAGTGCTAGTTTCCAGCTCGCTTCCCTTGCAGAGCAGCTGCCCCTCCATGCTCTGTGCATGTCTTTTGCTCTTTCTCCTCCCCCAGTCTTTTTCTTTACTCCTTCTTAACTCCTTCACTTTCTCTTCTGCTTAACAGAGAAGGATATTAAGCTTATTGAAGGTGAAGGGACTCTATTGGTGGAGAAATAATACCTGAAATGGCTGCTTGCCACATGAGGATACAGAAGAGTGTAAGTTTCAGTTTGAAAGAACAGGAGTGGAATGTATTTTCTAATGACTTCTGTCTGCTTTCTTTCTGTGTGTGTAGTTCTTGATAAACATCTAAGTAGAACTCTGGGGTATGGCAGACATTTTATGATTTTTTTGTCATATGGCAGTAGGAATAAAGCACATTTACAAGTCGATCTTTACCTGAAACATCAGAGTTGGCCAGGGACCCAGTTTAGGTTAGGGCTGATCCTTCACATACACTTGAAAAACACTGAACTCTCAGTTCTTATTGCTGTAGTTATGAAGTACACCAGTGGGTACAAACTGAAGAGTGGGCAGAACCGAGAAGCCTGATTCCAGATTTGCTTATAAAGGTGTATTAGTAATAGCTTTAGGCAAGTAATTTATAAAGAGTAACTCAGAAATTAAATCAGTATCTAAATAAGTCTTGCTGAAATTAGCATTTGCTTATATGGTGTGATTATGCAGATAATGGGGGGGCACAAGCATACTCTATCTACATAGGAATAATTGTTGCTACTTTTATTTTTCCATGTGCAATTATTAAACTCAGAAAGCATTGATCTTTTTGTCTCTTAACCTGTGCTGACCGCGAAGATGTTCTGGACATCCATGATGTGATTCTCTTAGAGCTAGCTTAGCCACTAGCACAGTGAGATTAATCTGCACGAAATGTTTAGCTGCTACAAGCAGATCTCATCTTCTAACACAGCATGCTCTAGAGAAAATGTGCTTTAATTCCCCCTCTGTAGAATAGAAATAACGTTCATTTCCAATCACATGTTGGAAGTGGCACTGTGAGAATTAACCAGTCAATGTTTCTACAATAGTGTGCTGCTGAGGGGGATACCATTTGTGCATGTTATTGGCTGGTAGGTATGATTCCGAGCTATGACTAATGGCAAAGCACAGTTGTTATTCCCACATTACCATTAGGGATGAATAAATTATTTTAACATGTTCTCCGCCCACAGAAATTTCTCAGTATCTTTTAATTTGCACGGCGTTTTACAAACAGCTTTTTAGGAAAATCAAGAGCATTGAGGAAAAAGAAAATTGGTGCAAGAGAATCATATGGCATTGTCAGCCACACCGAATTAAAACTGTAAGCCAGAAAGCAATGTAGCTGTTAAGGAATTAAAAATGAAGATAAACATCTATTTGAGGGATGCAGTAAAGACTAAAATTATTATATATAACTGCTAGTCTCTGAGACAAGCACTGTTCCAGCAGAAAGAAAGGGAACAGTTCAGCATGTAGGGACAAAATCTGAGAGAAGATGTAAAGGTTATTACAGCTAGCTAAAGAAAATATTCTCCAAGTTTGCCTGGTTTGTTTGAGCTTAAAGTTCAAATGTGATGATTTAGGGGGGCACCTAATCTCTTTTCCTAATTAATATTTGTCCTTTGAATGAATATAACTTGAAAATTCACAGTAATTAAGACCTTCTGTTTTAATTCCAATATTTAATTTTCATATTCTCAGAATTCAAAGAGCTTGGAAAATCTTGGAAACTGCATCAGGAAAGGAGATTGAGCAAAAACTAGAATTCCTCATAACTAATGAGCGAAGACTGAGCCAAAAAAAGAGTGTTTGAGCTTTGCAGTCCTATTTGATTCCCAGACTAGTCTTATGCCGACCCACTATAGTTTAGAGCAGTCTTTGAGATATTCTAAAGTCGTCCAACTGCCCCCTAAATAGCAGCCTTCCAAGAGAGAAGAGGGAAAGTCCAGCATTGCCCCTTGTGCTTCCTGTACAGGAGCTGGGGCCTGGCATAGAAGTACCAGCTTTGTGTCTGCCAGAGGGCCTCCATACCAATTCTGCTGTCACAGGGGATTCTTGGCTCGGGAAATCTGGTTGGTGTTTGGTCTCTGTGTGGCCAGAGCAACACAAAGGGATTCAAACAAACTGGAGGGACTGAGCTTCTCAGTCTAGTATATGTATTTCATACATTTTGTGCTATCTTGTTTGGAAATAAATCCAGGCATGTACAGAGAGGAGCTGATCCAACATTACTTTATTGCCAGAGCTGCAGCAGCTTGTTTAATACTGTGTAATATTTTGAGTTACTGACAAATTCATTGGTGGGGTTGTCGGCTAACCATATGGTTGGTTTTAGAGGAATGTACCGGTTTATTTGTTGGATCAAATTTTCGATTGATTAAGATGTTATCAGTTAGCTGACCTTCAAGTTTGGTTACCTCAGAAACTGCTATTTAGTAGAGCAGCCTCCAGGCTTGCAGTGACAAACACCTGAATTGAACTTAAGCTCAGCAATTTACCTGAAAAGTGTCAAGTGGACTACTATGGAGATTTTACTCATCTCCCTGGTGAATATTCCAAGTAGGACAATGTTATGTTGTACTTCAGAGATATTAGAGACTTGGCTTCAGGTTTAACATGCTTTTCTTTATCGTATTTCTGTGGTAGTACAAAAGAGGACATCAATCATGCAGTGTGTTTGACTTTCTGATGTGATGCCTCTCTAGCTCCTCCAATTTAGCATCATTAGTGTTCTGACTACCAATTTAGATTCCTGGTTGGAAAAGAGGATCAAAGACTTCTATACCATATCTTTTCTTCTTGGTCCCTATGCATCCTGGCACTCAGACTGCAAATGAAAATGGAAGTGGTGAAGACCTTGTACTTGTTCTGTGGTTTGACTTTTACCATCCCTCTTCTCTCCTCTGTGGTGCGTTTTGTAGACACCTGAGGGCTGCTGCAAGTTGTATTACTTTTCCCTGTCTTTTTGGACCCCAAAAGAGAGAGGACACCATTTGTGGTTACCAAGATGCATTTTTACATGATTTGAGACCATTGTGCTATCTGATATAAATGGCCTGACTGAACCTGTTCTCCAGCCATCAGAGCAAGGCTTTGTATTTCATGATTTTATGAGCAGCAACAGCTTTTCCATCAGTTATGATGTTCTGTAAACTCAGTGCCAATTTGCCTTCATGTCATTTGACAAAATGTGCACATAGCAAATGTGCACATTTTGTGCATGTGATTCTACTGTATTTAAGGATGTTTTGAGTTGCAGTATTGATTTATTGTAGGTAGGTACCACTTCAATATCAAAAGGATCATAATGAAAATTAAAGGTATTTAAAGACTCAGTGGGAACGGTCTTGGACAGCTGAGGTATATTTCAGATAAAAGGTGATTTGAGTTGGCTACAGTAGAGATGCTGTTAGAACCTAGTAAAGTAGAAAAGACTATTAATATGAGTGAACTGTTGCTTCCTTTGGGCAATTCAAACACATCAGTAATGTGTATTGTGAAGTTAGATACTGCGTCACGTGCCAAGCGTCACTCGGCACTCTTGGAAATACTTGGAGATCTGTTGATTTATTAATACATTGTCTGCTGCTTTTTATATGATCAGTTGCCTGCTCTCCTTGAATGTCTAACAGCCTTCTGGGAATTAATGCTATATTTCTACTCATGCTAATCAAAAGTTGGTATACCAAGTATTTCTCCTGTCAAGGGAGCTATAGTGAACAGAAACACTGAAAATTCTGTCTGTGAATCAGCTTTATGCCATCTTCCTTTTTTTTTTTGTTCCTCTTTTTTTCTCCCTCTATAACAGTAATAATAAAAAAGTAATTTTTCAATTAATTATTATTTTAAAGCCAAAACAGGAAGTAAAAAAAGCCCAATTATTGCTTTTGAGAGATTTTGTTCATACAGTAGTTAGCAAATACATTCTTAAATAGTGATAATTTTTCTAGTTGCCACTCTTTTTTTCTACAGTGCACTAAAAGGTACCTTTTCACAAATAATTTTAGGCAACCTCACAGTCAGTAATTATTCAAAATATTTGTTTTGTTTCTACTTCGGTGTTGTCTTAGTGGCATTAGCTTTTCTCTGCAAAGATTCATTAAATTAATTAAAAATGTTCTATTTTATGCTGATCAAAACTCATATAACAGTGAAAATATGATTTCTTTTAATAGTGAAATAGTAAAATAGTTATATTACTGTGAATTTTTTCCTAATGTTAATTATGCAGAAGCAGGTTCAGCATAACATGGATCATGTCTGTTGCTTCTCTTGCATTTTAAGATCAGTTTTTAAAGCCTTATGGTCCCTTAAATTAGGCAGTATTCTTTTTTCTTTTTTTCCCCTAGCACAATTCCATTTTTGACATTGGCTTAGTAATAAACCTATCACTTATGTATGTTTATAAACACTGCTCTATTACAACCCAGTCCTACGAGGTGTTTTGTATTTTGAACTTGTTTAACCATACCTATAGAATATTTAAAATATTAGTTCCCTACATGAAGGTGCAATTTTAAAAATAACTAACAAAATTTACTATTTCCCCCTCTTTATGTTGTAGTTTTTGAGTTGTTGCTGCTGGCCACTGCACAAAACAAAAGTTCTGTCTAAAGCCTAAACTTTGGCAATGGCTAGAAATTGCCTTCAGATTCCAATGTTAGATTTTAACCCAAATATTATGACATATGACTCAGAAAATTATTTGAAAGTGTCGTTAAGAAGTTGAACATAAACGCTTAATTAAATGGGTTCAGATCTTGCAGAGATTAATTTTGAAAATACCTTTAAAGTCTGGGTTTTTTCTCCCTTAGCCATCTTTTGGCCACCATGTGAAGAAGAAAAGTAAACTTGACAGGCTTTTCATTTGATTCACAGAATCACAGAATCAGCTATGTTGGAAAAGACCTCTCAGATCATTGAGTCCAACCTTTGACCTAACATGAGGAAAGTTCTAGGATTTGTCCATATTCTGTGTCTCTCCTATTCTCTTCTTTGGCAAACGGTAGTTTTTTGTGGCTTTTTCAGTATTACTTTACTCACTGGAGTATGGAATGAATATAAAGTTGGGAATTAATATAAAGCATGTTGTGCATGAAGTGAGAATGTGTTCAATGATCATCTTGTCCAACATTTTTAATACTCATTTTTTGTTTAAAGGGTTGAACTTAAAATCGTTCTAGCTGAGTCTGATGATCTTCCCAAGTTACAACTAAATATGATGTATTTGGCCTTTGAAAGTATAGTTATTTCTGTATTTATGCCATCTGGTCCGTATTTGTGGTTCAGTTACAATGCAGTCAACTTTCTCTCGGTAAATACATGTAGAAGAGTATCTCATTTGGGAAACCTGTAGCTTTCTTTGTCAGTTATTGCCAGTTAGGGAGCCTACAGTATAGGGGTATCATTAGCTTTGACAGATATGGAATTAGACTTTGATGTATTATCTTATTTGTATTTATTGGTCAGTAATAAATTTGGACAATAAATCAGAAAAGGGTTTCTGAATGTTGTGGAATAGGCTAAGTGAGGAGTCTTCAACATCTTGCATTAGGACAGAGCTTGCTAAAACAATGAAAGAGATTTGGTTTAGGAGGGAAGGGCTCATGAAGCTGAAAATTAAACACATATCTAGATCTCACAATTACTAATAGTAAATATAATAGCGTAGTGTGTATGTTGTAGACCCATCCGCCTTGTACTTGATTTTAAATACATGACTAATTCTCCTATGGAACTACTTTTATATTTAAAAAGCAAACACACAATTATTTTATTATGTCTTTCCAACTCAGAGGAAGAGATCTGGGCATTGCAGTGTCGCATTCATACTGGAGTATGTGCAGCCCAGCCGGTTTTAGAAGCATTTGGGCAATGCTTGGATGTTAGTAATTAAGTCAATGTAAGGCCAGTGATGAAGATCAGCCTAACAGAAACTTGCAGTGACATATATTAAAGACTTGCAAAATGAATGTTTGAAAAAAAAGCATACTGAATGGAAGGAAATGGCTACTTGGTAAGTTCAAAACGAATGAGTTCACAGATTTAAAAGGCAGAAAAAAGTCAGCAGCTTTTAAAAAGAATCAGAAAGTAGAAACACTGCACTAAGAGATAGGTATAAATGTTTAAACAGAACCACTACAAAGAAATGAAACATTTTTACATCATGAAGCAGAAGTAGTTCTGTGAGTAATGGAGTTTACAGCATGTACCTTTACAACAGAAGTCCTCCATTGACATCATACTCATTGAAACAATAGTTGTTACATAATGAAATGACATAAAATGACACCAAAAAAAGATTTACACCAAAAATACACAAAATTCAGTTACGATGCATTTTAATTCCTATACAACATATATGCTTATGGAAAAACATTTTCTCTCTTTCGTCTTTGATGGAATTCATCAAAAAATCATTACATTTTCTCATCTAATTAATCTAGAAATCAGAGAGACCTTCAAACTAAATTTTCAAGGGACCAGGAGCTCCTGACACGAAGAGACAGTAATGGTTGTAGTTGTTGCTTCTATTGAATCTCTAGGAATAACTTTTATCTTCTTGAGATATACTTTGGTATATATAATGCCAATTTCAGAAAAATAGTACATCAGAATATATGTATTGTATCCAAAAATGTATATGCTGCATTGGAGATATTCTGCTCTGCAATTTCTCTCTTGTTAAACAAATTTCTGCTCTTTTCTACTTAAATAATACTATATTGGAAGCTGACTTTCATTTCAATATAATTTTTATTCATAACAAAGACAGTATTCAAAAGAACTGTAATTTTCTTTTGAAGTTCTTAATTTTCTTCTTTTTTCCAGGGAGAGTTGAGATACAAAAATAGAAATGCATTTAATGGTGCAAAATGCCTAGGGGCTTACAGTCTGCAATTTAATGTTTTATTCATAGTTTTCCACAATAATTGTAGTTATTTGTTGATCATACAATTCTTTTCAATATTGTTTTGAATTTAAAATTAATGACACAAATTTTTTGTCTAGAGTTTTGAGAGCAGTTTCCCAGTCATAAAACCAGATATCCATATGCAATTCACAGTGAGCATTTCTTGCAAAGTGCTCAACTACATGAATTATTTAATACTTTAGTTGTTAATCTGTTTCTGTTTGCAAGGACTGCTTCATATCTGTAGACACAGTAATGTCTTTGATTTGCTTTTCATACATACTAGTCTAACTTAGGTACTGCTTTTGTGAGCTACCTTAGATTGAATGACAAACAAAATAATTGTGAAGACTGTAAAGCAGAATCTCCCTTTGCAACTTAACCTGCTTCATGATACTTAATTTCCACTGAATTTTCCATTGGACAAATCAAATCCTGTTCTGCTGTGGACCATGAGCCAGTGACTTCTCATGTTCACATGGCACTGCTGTTGTCTGTGTATCTCTGAAGTGCTCTTATGCTACACTTTCCAGCAGATATCATAGGGTGTTTTAGTCAACTGAATTCTTCCTTGGATCTTTGGAAATGTTAACTGTCTCAATTTTTGACTATTTCTCACAAGAGACCACGACATAGAAATCTGATCACTGCAGTTAATGTACATCAATTCATATCGACTTGATCTCAGTATATTTTTCCTGATACAATTTATTTCCTTTTTTGTCTTGCAGACTGAAAGAAATGTCCCATCTGCAGATGAGTTTTTTTGCATAGCTTTTCTTACATTAGATCTTTATAATATTCATTCTGCTCATACTGCTTTTTTACAAGTGTTTTCCTGCTCTGTATCTTCTTTTTAAATTTTTTGTTAACTTTCTTGGTCTGTCCAATTTTAAATATTTCTAGAAGTTTAACATACCACTTGGGCCATGCAGCTATTTGAGAGTTTCCATTTACAGCTGGGCAATAAATGTACTTTCAACTAGACCCTCTATTTCAGCTTGTGCTTCTCTGACCTTTAGTTTCCATTTAGCAGTACTTGAATTCTACCACGAGAACTCATTAGTACATCTGTTCTTCGGTAAGGACAGTAGGCAAACCACTTTATCAAGCAAGGCATAATATTCTCTTTTATTTAAGTATAACACATGCTTTATGCTGCAGACAATACCAGTTAATCAATTGCACTTAGTATGTACGTAATTGTGCATCATTATTTGAGGTGAACAGTTGAGGACTGTCATGTTTAGTTTGGCCTCTCATGTTTATTGAAATGAAAAAAGGTAACATTTTAAGAACAAAATTGAAGAATTTATTGCAGAAGTTTTCTCTAGTTGCTAATAAGCAACACTGAAGTTACCTGTTGTATCTTCTAGAAAATTAAGCTTCTGAAGCAATGAACTGAACTACTGAGAAGCACAAAATATGTACAACCTGATAAGAAATGCATTTTCTTTGTCAGAATATATGCATATTTAGTTGCAATGCTACCTTAGCTACAGAACACAGTTATTTTAATGCTAAAAGCAAAGTCATTTTGAAAAATTACACTTTCAAAAGAGTGATTATTTCCATTCAAGACTGGTCAATCTTAACAGCATGCTCATGAAATTTATGACTGTTTCTACCCTGATCTAGCGTTTGCTAATGCACTCATTTCTGCACTCACTTGCCATCCATCCTATTTCTATTTGTCTATTTAGCCATCCATTTCATCTGGTCAGAACTGCAGACAAGCAGCTCGGCTGGGCAGGCTGGCTCACCTGCCATTTCTCTATTTGTTGGTCTAAGCAGCAAAATTTCCTTGGGGTTATGTTGGATGATAACCTTTCAAGGACACCAAAATTAGGAATGTGTTTCTTTGTCATGGGCAAGATTCCATATGTACAATGAAAGAACATCCAGACTTAGTCTCCTTCTAGAGCTACAACTGAATGAGGATTCAGAAAAGGGACATTGGGGTGATGACATAACATTCACATCACAGAAATACTGGTATGAAAAAAACTTACATAGCTCTATTTAGGCAAGATCAGGTAATTGGGACATTAATGCTCCCTTTCCCTCCTTTCAAAAGGGGAAAACAGAATTTTTTGGGTAAACAGTAATTGTTAGCAGTTAGCCTTGACTGACTTCTGCAGGCAACTCTTATGTTTGAAATTCTAGCTGGTTTTTTATGGCTATGCAGTTGAGCATCTTCACTGAACTATTCTTAGAGATGGAGATTTCAAGGAAAGACTATGGTGGCAATTTTCTATGATGTCTTGTATAAGACAAGGCATACTTTCTACATGAACACCACTAAACTGTAGTCAAAAAAGTTGTAATTACTTAGAACAGTTCTATTTATCTTAATATTGAAATGGAATAGTGTTATTTCCATCCCTATGAACTCATGTATGAAATATGAACAACTATGCAGAACTTGTCAGAAAGGTGCTGTGGCAAAACTTTCCTGTAGGAGCTAAATTATCTGGGCTGTATCAGTTGGAGGTAAACTGCAATGGCAGAAATAACTGTCTAAGGATAAGAAGAATTTGGTACAATATTGTATGTGGGACCTTACATTAAGTAAAGATGGGATTATTATTATTTGTTATACAGGTATTTGTTTTTTAACCTTTTTCCCCCTTTCCCCTTTTTTCCCCCTTCTCATCTCTTTTCCAAACGTGATAATGATGAAGTTTCGCATTATTGAGATGTTGAGGATGCTAAAGCTGAGGTGGCTCAGTGATTATCATTTCAGTGAGTAAAGTGTGACTTTTTTTAATTGTTATGTTTATAGTATTATTTTGGCTCTGTGCTATGTATACAATTCTGGTATTTCTGCCATTCCTGAATGGAGAAAATTAAGACAGAAGAATAAGCTGTCATTCTGTCTCATACAGTGAAATGTATCCTGGATTTAGGGGTTTCAAGTAAACAGTTGGGTGTTAATCTTGTTTTGTCATACCCAATTCCTGTCTCATAACCGGAGGCCAGAAAGTGATGTTAAAGGTCTTCTGTAACAGGAAAACACATTAGTTAATCTAATAAGCCTTCTGCGACAAATACTTTGTGCAAAACCAGTTATGAAATCCAAGGCTAACCAGAGCCATATAATCTGCATTCAGTGTGAAACAATCTAATCAATGATCTATTCTTTCCCTGAGAAAATAATCAGGGAACATATGAACCCATAACTCCTTCCTGAATTAGATGCTCAGTCATAGAATGCATTTCAAAGTACCTTTAGCAATTGAATAATAGTGAACACATGGTAAAAAGAAAATAACTGTAACAAGAGTAACTGCTGAGAATAAAGATTGGCAGATAATTTGAAAATGACACTGAAACAAAAATAAAATATATCTTAAAGCATCAGCAAGAGAACTTTAGTGGATATAAAATAGAATTTACTCCATTTTCCATACAGAACCATAAAAATAAAGTTGAAATCTATGACATATTTCATTAAAATGCAGCATATGCTTCTTAAATTAAATTCTGGTACAGGAAAAACGTCACTGTGAGCTTTATATGTAAAATTTTAGTCTAACTCACTTCTAACAGCAGAGCTATGAGGCATTCTAATAACAGATTCTTCATCTTAGCAGTGCAGCTTTCGAAATGGACAAAATACACAATATTACCTAATTTTGTAATTAATGCAAGGTCTTTGTGTTATCTTTTGCACAAATGCTTCCAGAAAATAAAGTAATTCTGTAAAATAAGGTGGGGTGGAAAGTCTTTTGAGTGTTTACATGGTAGAGTAATATAAATTTTTGCTCCTACTTTAGATTCTTTTTGGTAAAGTCCGAAGTGCTGAGACAGATGTATGAGGGCTGTTTACTCTCTCATATGTTATATTTGTACCGCAAATACATTGAATATGTGTGCGATGTTTTTTTTGCCACCTGTTTTATTGGGGAGGGACAGAACAGTAACTCGCAAATGTAAGATAGAATCCGGTTATCTTTCTCCTCAGGAGGCACTTTCCCTTCCTGCGTGAAACCACAGGTGCCAAGGCAGATTCTGTTTGTATTCCTGGCAAAATCTGCAAGTTCTCAAATCTGTAGTGGTGGTGCGTTTTGATAACAAGAAATGCTCTAACTTTCTGCTTCTGTTCAGATTCCTAAATCATAGGGGGTGTTTTACTTTTTTTCCAGATTGTGCATCAACCACAGCTTGCAAAGGTCAACATTTTGGATGTTTGGGAATGAATTCAGAGTTTGTAGCTAGAGAATATCCTAGCTGGAGAATAAAATGATTATCACTGGCTCATTTCTTGGCTTTTTCTCTTGGAGGCTGCTATTAGTGAATGTATAGTAGCTGCGTTTTCCCTGCACTTCTGTGAAATGTATCAAACACTCTAAAAAGCACGTGACCTTAAGGATCTATGCAGAAAGAAGCCTACATGAAGGTCTGTATTGCATGCTGATGGGTTTTTGTTTTGTTGGGGGGTTTTTTTGCATTAAAAATAATTTTAAGGATTAGTTGCTAGAACTAGAACTAGAGATCAAAAATTGTCATAGTAATTGAAGTCCTTAAGCCTCTCTACATGGTTTTCTTTGTAAGAAGGTGGCCCAGGGAGGTATAGTAGAGAAAGTATTTCCCTTCCTGTTACTAAAAACTAAAAAATTTAAAAAATTTCAAAAGAGGAAGAAAACAACAAAGAGAGAAAAAAACAATCAACATGTATAAAACACTCATCACTAGATATAAGGGATGTGCTGATTGAAATAAAACTGATGCAGAAGGGCTAATCAGTCCTTTGTGGCATTTGTGGGGCACTTCCTTTGAAGGGAAGACATTACTATGCATGGTATACAAATCCTATAGTATATAATCCAACTTAATTGTCTGCCATGCATCAGTGCAAGTCTGATATTTCATTTCATTCCCAGCCATATTTGATAGTTCATTCAACATATATTATAACTCAGGTAACTGTAAGCAGAGCTAAAGTTAGGACAGGATTGCTATTTTTGTAGAAAATAAGAATTATTTAAGGGTTTTAGCACAGTATATAGTATATTCAGAGAACAGCAGTTTATTTAGGAGGAACCAAGTGATTGCTAGATCTCAATTTTAACCACAGCTGAAGAGTACTAGAACAAAGTGCATAAAACAGATGCTGTTACCCTTTCACTTTCATCTTTTTTGGTTTTGGACTGTGTCATGTGGGCATGTGTCCATGTCCCAGCATAAATTGGAGTCACTGTAAGGCAGATAAATTACATGATTTGGTACCTGCACAAAAGATTCAAGATCACTGTAGAGACCCATCAGGCCTGAAGTACTCCCCAGGTTCCCTCTAAGCTGTTCAGCACTTAGTTGGCACTGACATAGGCAGACTATCTAGTTACCCTGGATTATCATGCTAATGGTGATCTTTACATGTTAGCATACTTTTTGCCCTTGATGGAATATAACATCTGTAATACGTCAGCAAATGTGTCATGTTTTTGTTTGGGCTTTTTTGGGGTGTTTTTTTTTCTTCTTTATTTTCTTGAATAATATAGCTATTTGATGAAGTTTGTTGTTCTGAGTCAGTGGGAACTTCTTAGATGATTTAGTAATAATTTTTAATAGTACTTACACATTTTTCATAAATTAGGAAATAATAAACCCATGAAACTACAATTTCAGAAAAGGGTTATTTCTTACAAAATACTATTTTCACTAGATTTTGTCTACAAAGCAGAAAAAGAAAACAAATTTTGAAATCCTAAAAGATTTGGGACTGAATGAGAACAACATATAGAATAAACCTCTATGTGTACTTTGGGTTTAGTTTATCAAATCACAGCATAACTTTAAATGGAAACAAGGAGGTCTCATGTATTTTTCTGGCAGATAACACACCTATAAACTTAAGTAACACATAACTACTTACTAAATATGTCTACACACACACACATAAATAAAACACTTAGGTAACACACAACTACTCATAATCTGTTGCAGGACAATTACTAAAACTTCAGTGTGTTCAACTGGAAAGGAAGCTGGTGACACACAGATAAAGCACCTGGTTAGTGCTATTTAAAATAGCAGCCTAACAGTTGTGGCTGTTACAGATGTAGCTTTCCCCATCTTCATACATAGTGTAAGCAGTTGTGTTCACAGGCTTTAGAAGGTTGAACTTAATAGTAGAGCTAGATCCTCATGTATGGGAAGGACAATATACTTCCTTGGAGGATGTTAATACAATATGCAGTAGTTCAACAAGTCTTTGCCTTTTAAGTTCAGTAGCTAGTCATAAAACTTTGTTTTTTATTAAAAACTATATTTTTTCAGGGACACATGAATAGACAATGTACACTGAGGTAGCTGCAGTTGAGTATAATGAAAGTTTGCCAAGGTCAGGAGGTCTTAGGAATCCAGGCAAGGCTCAAGGCATGGCTCTTGTTGAAATCTGCAGAGTAAGAGGCAGCTCATAAATTGTTAGAATAACTACAGCTTTCACCACAATCAAATGTAACCATTCTTTTTCTTACTGTTTCGCGAAAGAACTGACCGAGAATTTGAAAGCTCATCTGTAAGTATTATTTGCTAATTTTTCTGTGAAAATATGAGGGTGGATTTCTCTTCCCCATAAAACCTAATTTAGTATAGATGCAGTCTTGTGACCACATGCTCTCTGTCCTTCCTGGTCTGGTTGACTTGCCTAGAAGCTGATCTGCATTGTACCTAATCAAGATGCTTCGCTTCACCTCCCTTTTGTCAAAAGACAAAAGCTCACGTCAGGAAAGCTTTCCGAGGTAATCAATCCAGAAAAATAGATCAGCAAAAGGAAAACACGGTGAATAAATATTTCATTGCACTATGTAAGCCTGTTGTTTTAAATAGCAAAACAAACAGCTTAGGCTGTTTTCTTTACATATTTTAATTATTCATTATTTTGTATACAGACAATACGTATGTGTTCATATGCAAGTATCATTCCAACATTTGGGATGATTTGTGCAGTGTTTGAAAGCATGTTCATTTGAAAGTATGTTCATTTCAAGTTTCTTGAATCCCATCACGTTTTGGTAACTGCTTCCCAGAATGCAGTGATATGTCATCTCAGTGCATGAATGTACTCAGACTAGAGCATCCCTTCCCACTAATATTATTATGGCTACAGCAATTTGTCCCAGCTTTAGATGTGGCCATGGGCTTGGCAATAAGAGTTATACAATCCTGACATCCTAAATAATATGGTAGGTGTTTGAAACAACTTTTTTCTGGTTTACACTACTAGGAATATCATTCTCAAATTGGGAATCAACAGTAAACATGCACACGTGTCTTATATTTAGCATAGAGATTATTGTGTATGTCTGCAACTAAGAGGAACAGTTATTTCCCAAGAATTTAAAAGCAAGTTGTCACACAGTGAGTGACCTCATGGCACTGTAATGTGTGTTTGACAGTAGCAACTATGTGAAAGTAAAAATGGAATCAAAGTGATTATTAATGCCTGTGGAATAATGGCTTGTGTTTATTAGCTAAGTGTTCAATAAGAGTAGAATCAGACCTTCTAACTGTAAAAAGACAGGAGATCTGAGTTGAGACTATCCTTTTTTTTCCTTCCTAAGGGAAAACATAAGGTAGATGTACACATTCTCTTTTTCCACATTTTTATCAGATGTGTTGAATATTTTTATGATGTTCCTACAAGTAAGCCACTAGGCATAAATAAATTTGCAGTGAACTGCATACTTTCTCTTCACAAATCTTGAATAAGAATAATAAGCCATGTACTCACACAATGTGCAGTTAGATCCCCACAGGCAGCATTTGTGACTGAATTGATGCATAATTATATATATTGTGGTCATATACTGCGACAGTTTTGACTTGTCGTACTCATAGAGCAGAAATGCAGCTATGACTCCTTTCAAAGGCTATACCAATTCTTTAAATTATAAACATTAGATTTTAATGTAAATATTCTAGTGGCTTTAAAATACATTGCTATTTTTTCTTTTGTATGTTTTATCACTACTTTAAACTTAAGATTTTTACCTTTTGCATAAAATTTTAATGAAATAATGAAACTAACTTTTTTCCTTGAGTTTGATCTTTGAGCAATTATTTGCTTTTACTTCCATTCACTGGTCACAATTTTAAGATTTCTTCCTGCGCTCTTTCCCAATCTTCTTGTGAGTTATTTTTGATTATTACTAAATGAAGGAGAGGTAGTTCTAATTTTTGTTTTCAGAAAAAAATTCAACCATTTGAGCTTTCTGTTTCAATGTTCATTTCATATCTCTCTTGATCATTTTTTTTATAGCTATGGTAATTCCAGGCAGACTAGAAGTATGTACAAACTCATTTGAATTGCAAAATTGACTGCAACTGTGAAACTGTACTTTAA
Organism: Cephalopterus ornatus; assembly: GCA_013396775.1. Taxonomy (NCBI): domain Eukaryota; kingdom Metazoa; phylum Chordata; class Aves; order Passeriformes; family Cotingidae; genus Cephalopterus; species Cephalopterus ornatus. The sequence goes on along the minus strand of VZRE01003104.1, from coordinate 98,033 downwards.
ACAGACATAATTTAGAGATTGACAATTTTTTCTGGAAGTACATTTTCATTAATGTTGCTTTGTTTCTAACAGACCTCTTGTAGAAACTCGTATAGAATACCTATTTAATTGTGACAGCTGGAGTTCCTTTCCAAACATGAAAACTCATTTAATTGTAACTGAGTTACATCCAGTTACATCTCGTTGATGACTGGTGTTCCCCAGGGCTGAGTACTGGGGCCAGTCCTGTTTAATATCTTTATCAATGATCTGGACCAGGGGACTGAGGGCACCCTCAGTTTGCAGACAACACCAAGCTGGGCAGGAATGTTGATTTGCTGGAGGGTAGAAAGGCTCTGCAGAGATATCTGGACAGGCTGGATTGATGGGCCCAGACCAATTGCCTGAGGTTCAGCAATGTGAAATGCCAGGTCCTGCACTTGGGTCACAACAATCTCAAGCTGTGCTACAGGCTGGGAAAAGAATGGCTGGAAAGCTGCTTGTCAGAAAAGGACCTGGCGGGCATGGTGCTGGTCAACAGCTGAGTGAACATGAGCCAGCCTGTGCCTAGGTGGACAAGAAGGCCAATGGCATCCTGGCTCGTATCAGAAATACTGTTGCCAACAGAGCCAGGAAAGTGATTGTCCCTCTGTATTTGGCATTGGTGAGGCTGCACCTCAGGTCCTGTGTCCAGTTCCGGGCCCCTCAGTACAAGAAAGACATTGCGGTGCAGGATCATGTCCATGGAAGGCAACCAGGCTGGTGGAGGGTCTGAAGCACAAGTCCTATGGGGAGTGGCTGAGAGAGCTGGGTTAAACAAGGACAACCTTATTTCTCCCTACAAATACCTGAAAGGAGGTTATAGGCAGGTAGGGGGTCAGTATCTTCTGCAAGTAACAAGCAATAGGACAAGAGCAAATGGCCTCAAATTGTGCCAGGGGAGGTTTAGATTGGATCTTGAGGAAAATTTCTTCATGGAAGGGGTTGTCAAGCATTGGAAAAGACTGCCCAGGGAACCAGTGGAGTCACCATCCCTGGAGATGTTTAAAAGACATGTAGATGTTGTCCTTCAGGATATGATTTAATGGTGGACTTGGTAGTGCTGAGTTAACAGTTTGACTGGATGATCTGAGATGTCTTTTCCAACCTAAATTATTCTGTGGTTCTATTCAGTTGCTTATTTGGCAAGTCCATTTGTATTTAGAAAGCAGGTACCAAATGACATAACGAAACTTTAACTAAATCCTCCATGATCTTTTAAGCAGCTCAAACCCTTAATTGGTGGCTATGTTTTGGTGAGAGATAGAGGTAAATCTTCTATGCTGAAATATTCAAAGGCACATTTTATCTTCTACTGAAATTAAAGGTTACTGTGTTTATATTTTCAGTAGCTATGAAGGACTCAGTTTTTGCTCTGCAGTGTTCCATCTGGTTTTATGTTTTATGTTTTTAAGATTTCTGATCACAGGATAGTATTGACCTTGGGTCATGACAAAGGGGGTATATGAAGGATGTTGTATATATAACTGTAGTATTTGTGCTTAAAGGTGAAGAATACTACTTTCTCTAAATATGCGTGATAAAAACTCCAGGCTTTTCTTGTTGCTTACCACTTGTCATGCATTACAAGTATGTTCTGCAGGTCACTTTAGAAACATTTGTTTGCATGCTTGCTTGCTGAGTGGTGGATGTCCTTTAGGGAGTTCTCCAGATACATTTATTTTCATGTCTTAGTCACAAAAGAAATGGTAAGAGCCATTCTGTTTAATAACACCATATTTCTGGCTTAATCTGCTTTCATTGTACTAAATCCTCTTGTAATGTGAGTTGTGATGTACATCCAGTGGTACTAAGAAAGCATTTTACTCCTTTTACAGCGTGAAAGGTTTTCAGTGCCACATGTGACTTGATTCCTTACAGAAATTCAGCAGATTCTACTTTGGCAGAAGATGTCAGAGCAGATAGTTTCAGCATGGTTTGAATTTCAGCAAGGGCAAATTCTCTGCAGATAAAACAGTCTAATACATAGTGTTCATTTATATTATTATGAATTCCCACTATTTTATTATTGCTCAGTTTCAACACGTCTGATGGGACTTGACTATTGAGAACACCGAGGGACCAACTTGATGGATTAATTTCTGAAATTTCCCCCAGATCAAAAAGAGTCTGGCAACTTAATTGACTTGCACAAATATTATACTTTTTCTAAGTGTTATTGCTAAAATATACATGCAACTTACATGTGTATTCCATCAAACTCTTAAATTCCTTCACATTTGAAACATGCTATGTTCTCTTTGCCTTTTTATCATCCATTTTGAATGAATTTCCTTCTGATATGCCTGACTGTCTTCCCCGACTCGGAAACTATTTATTAAATTCTTAAACCATCTTCTACTAGATTCCCTCATTTTGGCTTGCCTCATGAACAATATATGATACCATAAATTCAGTTTTTAGCTGCTACCTCTACAGCTCGCTTCTCTTATTATACTGAAGGCCATCATATTTTTATATACAAACTATGTTTTGAGCCAGTGACTATTCAGGGATAGTTTCTACTCCCCCTAACTGTCCTGTTGCGTTGTGCAAGGATTTGTGTGTGAGCAGCATGCCTAAAAATGACTGAAAAGTATTGAGCAGTGGAAATTTTCATTTTCCTCTCCTTTTTAATATCATCATAACATTTTACTTCAATAGTATATGCATGTGTGTTGCACTCTTTTCTACCATTGCCTGTAATAGGAAACTACTTCTTCCCTACTGGCATTCACAGTGTAGCGAGTTGTTGTTGATAGACAGTCAGGAGGAGTTCGGTGAGCTTGCAATGTTGTAAATAGTGCTGGATGCTTATGAGTATTCAGTGAGTGTTGTAGGGCCTGCACCTATATTCCACTGCCATAACTCATAACACCATTATCAAGAATACTTGACAGTTATGTTTGGTTAGGGAGGAATGAAGAGCACTTGAAGGCCAAGGACTTTGTCTGTGAAGCTGGGAAAACAACCTGGCTGGTGCTTTGCACCTGGGGATTCTTTCGTGACTTCTGCAAGGACAGTGGTGACACTGTTCATACTAACCGGAAACCAGAGATTTTTAGTGAACAGAGGTGGAACTGAGAGCTTAAGGATCACATATCCCCTATTCCTTTTCTCATGACTATCTGTTAGTTCCCCAGCAATTTTATGCTATGCTTGAGGTCTCTGATCTATGCTGATGTGGACCTTGTATGTTACTTCAGGGGCAGTCTGTTTTTCACCATTCTTGTTGATAATATGAAAATGAGGAGAGTGACTGATACACCTGAAGGTTGTGCTGCCATTCAGTGGGACCTTGATAGGCTGGAGAGTTGGGCAGAGAGAAACCTAATGAGGTTCAGCAAAGGCAAGCATAGGGTCCTGCACGTGGGGAGGAATATCCCCAAATACCAGCACAGGTTGGGGGGTGATCTAGTAGAGAGCAGTGCTGCTGAGAAGGACCTGGCAGTCTTGATGGATGAAAAGTTGTCCATGAACCAGCAGTATGCCCTCGTGGCCAGGAGGGCCAATGGTATCCTGGGGTGCATCAGGAAGAGAGTGGCCAGCAGGTCAAGGGAGGGGATCCTGCCCCTCTACTGGCCCTAGTGAGGCCGCATCTGGAGTGTTGTGTTCAGTTCTGGTCTCCACAGTTCAAGAAAGACAAGGAGCTACTGGAGAAGGTCCAGTGGAGGCCACAAAGATAATCAGGGGTGTGGAGCATCTCTCTTATGAGGAGAGACTGTGGGAGCTGGGCCTGTTTTGTCTTCAGAAGAGTAGACCAAGATGGGATCTCATTAGTGCAAATAAATATCTCAAAGTGTAACCTGCTCTAGGTAACCCTGCCTTGGGAGTGGGTGGCTGGACTAGATGATCTCCAGAGGTCCCTTCTAACCCTAACAATTTTGTGATTCTTGGAAAACATCCAGTTCATCAATGTAAACAGTGTATTAGTCCACTGGATTTACTCATCCTGATTTTATCATATCAATAGTTGTATTGACTACCATTTGCTGTTCTCATGCTCCCCCTTCTACTTCCAAATGTAGCCCAGTGAATTGGCTATATAGAAAGTCTTTGATTAAAGCAGCTAAGATATTCCATACAAGCTATCACTCTTGTCCTGAAGGTAAACTTACACATTATTCCCACTTGAAAAAAAATTTTCTCTGAGAATAACCAGGCAGGGTTAAGGAAAGTGAGTCTTAGTGGATTTTCCAAATGCTGTAAGATGATTATGGGCTTCAGAGGTTTGCACTAATTAAAATCTTTATGTGAGTAAACAATAAAATGAAAATGTTTCTGAACTCCCAATTATTGATACAGAGAAGAAACTGTATTCTCTTTTCTCTTAGAATATGTCTAGCCTTAACATGACAAATGATGCTGCTCATAATTTTCTTATGACGCTGTCTGATCCAGTTAGAATCTCTTCAAAGAACATTAATACATTTATCCAATAGTGAGGGGAAAAAAAGGATGTAGAAACGTCAACCAGAAATTGATAACCATGGTTAAATGATGGGATTTGTTCTGCTAACCAAAAAGCATATATCCGTTCAAAATTCTCTTCTTAGTGACCGTGGGACATGAAGGGCCTAACTGTGTCTTAATTCAGGTACAGAAAGTGAATTGTCCCCAGGACTGAGGAGGTGTTGACTTAACTTTTTGATTCAGTTGCTGTGGTGTGATGATCAACTGGAGTCTTAGACAACATATTGTCTGAACAAGGACTTTATGGTCTTTATCATTTGTGTACAGGCCTCATTTGAGATCAGGTCTCCAAATTCAAGAGGATTTAATTGCCTAGTGTAGTTAGATGTTTTCAAAACTTTGATAGACATCTCTGTGCATCTTAAAATAGCTAAATAACTTTGTAGTATTGACTAAAGAAGCATATGTGGCTCTAGATGGAGTTGAGGGCAGAACTGGAAATGGATCCAAGATCATTCAAGGTCCAGTCCAGCACATCTGTACAAATCATCCGTCCTCTTGAAATTTACTTCAACTCTGCCACAACTCTGTGCTCAGTTCAATAATTTTTAAAAACAGGTATTATATACCCTAGAGTGAATTTAAGATTTAATATCTTATAATTTATTGATTACGTTGAGATCTTCATTTAAAACACTGGATTGCCCTGAGTGTACCCTTAAACTTACTTGAAACCAATATGTTTTAATAACTTGGCAGAGTTGCTCCCATTTTCTCCAGTGTTTCACTTGCCATTTTCATGCCTTCAGGTTAATCAGAATGTCCCTGATAGTCCTTTCAGTATTTTAAATCTCCTACAAAAAAAATTTAAGTATACTAAAATAATAGTTTACATTACTATAGTTTTCTCAGGAGAAACCTTCTGTTTAGAGAATTTAGGCATAATCAGGTACTAACTGTAGACAAGTCATGATAAGTGTTTCTGAAACTGCAATAAGCATTGAAGATTCATTCATTGTGATATTAGCAATCAGAAAGCTAGATATAAAATGAAGAACTTCTGTTGTCAGGGTCAGGTGATAGCCCAGATTCTATTTTTATTAATTAGTCAGTCTGAATGCCTAAAGGAAGAATAAAAAGATTGTGTCCCTACAGAATTAAAACTTCCAGACTGAGCTCTCAGGACAAAGTTTCAGTCCTGTTGCTCCAGGGATAGAAAAAGTATGATAGCATATTCTGTATAGCGTATATCTTCCTGGTTCTTAAGAGAAAACCTGTTAATTCTACAGACCTGGAATTACCTTCTTAACAAGTGTTAATAAATGTCTTATATGAGACATCTAAATAATAGACTCATGAAATTGTGTAAGGAATCATGTAAAGTTCTGCACAGCAGGACATTAAAAGATACCTGAGATTGGGACAAAATTCTCATTTAAAGAAAGGCAAACATTGCAAAGGAATCAAATATGGTGAATCTGAGTATGTTTGTAATGAAAACCACAACTTAATAAATTATGTGTCATGGCTTTATTTGATGTCACTTGCATTTGTAGTATAGATATTCTAATATATTTTAGTAAGTCTATATAAGTTATATATTATACTAAGTTATATATTTGGAAGGCTGAAGGAGCAGTACTGTAAAATTTTACCTATGTACATTTGGCGAGAACTTACTTTAACAGAGTAAGTTGTACATGGAGGATTTCCTTCAGCATTAAAAGAAATTGTTATTTCACTTTTAATCTCAGATGGAATTGCATTAAGACTTCATTTGTCATAAATGGTCATTCCCTACTCTCAAATTCCTGGATACTTCTGTGTCACAGGAGGTTATTACCTGACAATTGCAGAATTTGAGGCTACCGGGACCATGTGGAGCTTTTTTCCAACCTTGAAAAATGCTGCTCAGCTTGCTAACACTTCCTTTATTTGTTGTGGGTTTGTTTTTTTTTTTTCTTCCTCCCAGATCCTTGCCTGATTAAGGGGGTGGTTTTATTGCATGAGATTTTTGTGGGTAAGTGGAATTGGGAAGTTCACTTGTGGAAAATGTGAACATCTGAACATTTTCATTCAAAAATCCTCCCTTAAATTTCTTTTGTGGTATGGCTGAACAATGATATTGGTTTGAAAGTGTAGGGGATTTTACAGTAATATTTCCTTTTCCCCCTTCCTGTTTTCAAATACGTTCAAAACCCGAGACCAGGAAAAACGTGGATATTTTTAGAGCCAAATTTCTTAATCAAGAGTAGGATGTTCTGGATTTTCAGTGCACTTTAAGGACTTGCAGGAACACAGACTGCATAGTGCTGAATTAAAGTGTCAATTCTGTTGTCTTCTGATCAATAAGATCCCTTAAAGAATCCAGAGAGACTGACAAAAAAAAAGACAAGGAAGTAATTTAGAAAGGAACACTGCAAATGCAGCAGTCATGATGCTTTGAGTGCAAAGCCTGTGAGTTGAGCTGCAGTAAAAGAGATGTAGGCAAACAGCCCAAAAAAAAGTCAAATGTACAAAAAATGTATTTTTCTATTGACTGTGCCATATGCTGTACAAATGAGCAATAAATTATTTTTTCCAGGAATACTAAGTATGTTATGAAATGGAAAGTAAACCTGAATGGTTTGATAGATGTGAAATAAATGCTTAGAATGACAAAGGATACTAGTGAAGTGTAGTATACACTGCTGTTCTAATAGCCTGTCACCAAAGGGATATGCTAAGGCCATAGCATGTATTTACTGGTGAATGCTTTATCTTTTTATTTTTTAGGAAAAAGAATATACTTGGATGACTCCTGACTAAACTTGTCAGTACTTAACTGTAATCCTTTTCCATTTATCAGTAGTAAAACTCTCTGTCCTTGACCTGTCTGTATATTTTTTATTTAATCTTTTTTGCGGGAGAAAGGGGCAGGAGGGAGTGACAGGAGAGAACAGAAATGGAAGGGAAGGGTAACAGAAAAGGAGGAGGTATATTTAAAAGATACTGAGAAAACAGATTTTTTTCCTGTTTCTTCCACTGAATTTAAGCATGACTTTGGGCAAGTAAAGTAATGTTCTGGTTTCCAATATGCTGTAGTCTGTATCTTGAGGATTGTTTGTCTCTAGGTACAAAAAGTACAGAAGAGATGTAAATATGTAAAAATTCTTATTTGAAAGTGGTTTAAACTAGAGTCTTTTTAATGGCTGCCCTTGTAGATTGAAATGATGAATGGCTGAATGACAGCCTCACTGAGAGTAGTAGCCTATTTTGAAGTGCTTAAGAGTTTCATTGTTTAGTGAGTCACATTTTGAATAGTTACATTTTGTAGAATTAAAGTATTTTGTTCCATCTTCTGTGTAAAAAAAAAGTCAACCAAAAAACCCCTTGATACTATGCAAATAGACTTTATGATTCATTTCTGCAAACAATACCAGCAAGATAAAAAAGGAAGACACAATGAGATATGTCAGATAAGATATTAAAAGCTTTGCCAATGAGAAAGAACTGAAAATCCTGAACTTGATACCTAATGATAGAATATTGGCTCAAGTTTTGGAATTACTTTTGCAGTATATTTGTGATACTGCTACTAGAAAACTATGGCTGTTCTTCCTCCCAGGATCTGGTAGTTTTCTCTGTTATGCATATAGGACTGTTCTGAATTTTAAAAGATCTGGATCTGGCTGAGGATGAATAAGCAGCTGTAGGCTGCAAACACTCTGCTTGTGACTTCTACAGGAGGTCACAGCAAAAGAGAATATATGATCAATCACCCTGTTCCAAACCAGCCACAGGAAATCATTGCTTCTGCTATGTGTGGGCTTGACAGATGTCTATCTGAGCATTGTGTATTACTGTTCGACAGATGTCTATCTGATCGTTGTACATTACTGTTCAAACATCTCTGAAATTTTCAAGATAGAGATCTAAGAAACAAAATAAAATATGTGTCAAAGCGACACTGTTTTTTAAGATATAAGATAGAAAGTGACATGAGACAAGAGCACCCAAGATGCTTTTTTTTTTTCGTGAAGGTTTGACTTTTCCACTTGTTAATATTTCAACCTGTTACCCGCAAACCAACAGAATGAGACACTGCTTGATGTTGGCTACACAGAACAAGCTTTGTAAGCAAAGCACAGGAGCAAAGATCCTTATCTGGCTTTACAGGACACAAACCTCATTTTTAAAGAACTGGCTCTGTAGTCTTTCTACAGATAGACTGTCAAAAGATTGAAATGGATCAGCTGCTGGTTTCAGATACTTCTTTCCATGCTCTAATAAATTGTGCAGCTGCTGTTCAGAATCTTTATGCAACCAAACATAATTTTCTAAGTGTAGGTAGAAGACTGGTCGTGACATGCAGAATAGTTCTGACTTTCGTAATAACAATAACAATAACTGCGGTGTCAGAGCGGCATTATGCAACAGTCCTTGTGACCTTAAAGCCCCTGGATTTGCTGCTGTGACACTTAGCTTCCAAAGATCCCTTTACAATGGTAGGTGTAAATCTCCATTTTGCATCCTAGAAAACTCAATACACAGGAGACCTAAAAAAATGCCTTAGTGTTGTCCTTTGACAGTGGAAAAAACTGAAATACTTTCTTTCCTACATCAAACAGTTTATAGTTTAAACTTAAAATACAAACACCTGTTAATGACTGTGAAGGAACTACTGTAACTCAAAGGTTAAATTTCTGTAACTTGAAAGAAAATGCTGTAAGTCATTGGGCCCACAGAAGATAGCAAGGTGATTATCTGTGTGTTTGCTCTTGCCCTTGTTCCCTATGGCATTTATTGAGCTAAATTCATAAAGGAAAAAATTGATTCAAGATATATTTCCTTAAAACGTCATGGAACAACTATGAATTCACATGTACTTTTAATAGTCTTTCTATCCTCTTGGCCAGTGGCTTAAAATGAGTAAGACAGAAAAAAATAACTGTATTTTTTCTTTTGCACTCTCCAGTGTGAATCTTTTGGAGAGGGAATCAGATGAGTAATTTCAGTCCAAATCACAAGGCATATATTACTCTTGATGTTAGTAGGCCTCAGAGGCATATATGATTTTTCTCCTTAATGTGTATATTTTTGGAGACATTTGATCCCTTCTTTCCCACTCTCCCCTCTTAGATACCATTTGGAACAGATTAGGGCTATATTAAGAATTTTAATGAATTCTTGTTTGCCTTCCCTAAATACCTACAGATTTTTACGTTATTGTTCTTTCCCTCTCATCCCTTTTCTGCTTGGACTGAATGTTGGTTTGTAAAGAACCTTCCTAGCATGCTTCATCCATTCTGTGTGATGATTGAATTTATTAGGTAGGATATAATTTTAAGTAGGAGTCCTGAACAATGCTTACTTGGTGAGATCCACAGAGGTTTGAGGCAAGAATAGGGCCTTAACTGTTCCAAGATGGTATCAAAGCAAACAGTGGGAACTCAGACCCAGCACACCTTGCAGTTTGAACTTAGATAAACGCTGAAACAACAACAAAAAGAAACAGAGACATGAAAGACTACTGGCTTTTCTGGCTGAGTAACAAACCTGCCTAATAGGGGCGAAGTGTCATTGACGTAGTAATGGCTTCTGAAAAAAAATTAATATGTCAAATCTGAAGTTCTGGTGATTCCTTTGTTTAAAACTGTAATCACCACAGAATATACATAGCTCTAGTTGTACATTTTTTATTCGGGAAAAAAATTTGCATGCTTCCATACAATGGTAACATGGCAATGAAAATCTTTATTTCCAGATGTTTGGACATCTAAGTATTTTTCCAAATCATATTCAAACACCTACATAGTAGAATTAAATGAGTATAATAGAGGAGAGGAAGCACTTAAATTTAGAGATTGAGGTTGTAATTTAATGGCAAAACTCCATTTGAAAAGGGATCACTGGACTCTGGCTCTGTTAGAGTACAATTACTGAGAGAGGACACCTTGTGGCAGTCGGTGATTGAGTAAATGCACATGCCTGTAAAAAGTTTTTGTAGCTGCTTCTTTGTAATAAACATAAATAAGAACCCTATGGTGCTCTTCTCTGTAAGGATCAGAATACAGTCTGGTAAAGTCCATTTTATTGTAATTAAAATATAAATAGACAACTTGCAACTGTTTTGTATTTAGGTTTCTTTTTCTGAAACTTTCTTATCAGTGTTTTGCTCTTAAAATAATTATCATAAAATTAAAAGTCTTTTTTGCAAGCTCAGGATTAATTCCTGTTTGAGCAAGAATTCACAAGAATGATTTTGATGTTCAGTGTTTTTTGTAAACATTACAACTTTTTATCCAAACATCCTTTGTTTACATTTTTTGTTTATATTGTCTGTGCTTTTCTTTTCTCAGTTCAACACAGATATATCTGTGTTCAAGGTAATCAGCATTTAGGTGGTGGCTCTTGTTTAGAGCCCTTCAGAGTGACCCTCTGGTAGGATCATGGCAAGTAATGATTTCCAAACTAATTTTTGAGTTGAACATTTGAGATCCTAAGATAGGGAGGTGCACATAATTCTCTTTAAGGTCATGTGATATTTCAAACCTATACCTGCAGTACTGAATCTTGAGTAGCCCTGGTCTTGTATATGGGCCTGGGACCACCCATAATATTTAATTTCGTTTTTATGTCAGTCTCTATTCTGAATCAAGACAAATTTAAGCAGAAGACCTCAAATGGATGAGATAAGGTTATCCTATTATCAGTTTTAATCATATTTTGACTTAAAAAAATCATAGTTTGTGATGCAGGCACATATTCCCCATGTTCTTACAAAGGGAACTCCTATTAGCTTCAGTTGCAAAAGAAGTGCTGAAGGGTGAGAATCTTCGTGTGAATACAGAAATAGAAGCTAAGAATGCTCCTGTGAGTCTTGAGGATTTTCACAAACAATGTACAGCAGAAAAACAAAATCGAGGGCGTTCATATTGTGAATGTGTTCTTTTGAGAACTGGATTATATCAGGAATGCTTGATGGGAGGCTCTAAATATCAGTCTTACCAGTTTATGAAAAATTATAGTATTTAAAAAGCCCAACTGCTTTTTAAAGATATGTAAGGCCAGAAAATCAATTTTTAAATCATGGTAAGTAGTGGTAAGTACATCAGCCTGGCAGTTTGTTGGAACTTCATCTTGTTTTGTGCCCATGTTTTGTACCTATTTGTACCCATATTTACAGCAGTAATCTCAAGTTCACACTTTTGATTCAGAACTAGATTTCTTCAAATTACATATCTGTAAAACCCAAAAAGAGCACTTCTTCCCAGGTTGTTTGACTGTAGGAAATTAATCCAAACAAACAGATTAGCATTACACTGCCATTGCAGTGAATGTAGTTAAAGAATATGATGATAAGCTGAAGCACATCTAATCAAATTGACATGAAATTATTATTACCAAATAATAGAGTATATCTCAGATTTTTAAATGGAATTACATCAAATAGTAATTTAACATAAAACACAGGGGGAATTTCTCTTGAAGCATGGCCAAAGATGAAGGTTTTCTGTTTTATTATTCACTCCCACAAGGAGACCGTCAAAATTCAATCACTCTTTTGTTTTATTGATATCCAGAATTCCATTAGACCTGGTGAGGTTGGAGGAAAGATGAAACATGCCAGCTTTTTATCTCTGTGTTCATGCTTCTTGCAAGTAAAAGCGTAAAATGGGATTCTGCAAACCTCACTGGATATCTTCTCTAAGACTGCTGTCGGGGTTCTAGTATGCCTTTTTACAATTTCAGCTGCTAATCTACTCCATGTCATAGTTACAGTTACAGATTGTTATTTGTGTGTTTTGCTATTCTAGGTCAACTGCATGGGTACATACAGAAATTTCTGCTCATCATTTGACATGATTCTCTCCTGAAAAATCCAACATTTCACTGGGAAGAACAGGCATTTAAATCCTGATGGAATCAGGCAGTTCAGGTAAAAATCTTTTTTTTGGCTCTGGTACATTTTTTCTGATGGCAGCACTGAAGCAACCATTACTGATGTACTAGAGACAGGAACAGACAGGTTCTGGCTGCTACTGAGGGCCATTGTAGTCAAACAGCAGAAATTGTTGCTCTGATGCTACTGAGCACTTGATTTACGGTATAGGATCAGTCAGTGTCTTCTCTGTGGCATCAAAGTTTTATCTAATTGTTTGTGTTTAATTTTTCCTTACATGGTTAAAACATAACCTAATACAGCTGTACAGTTTGGACTGTGTAGTACCTTATATAATTGTATTAATATTATCTTATGATAATTCTGTATTTGCTTCACCCAAAATATTGAGATATCGAGTTTCAAAAAACTTCATAGTAAGTGTCCATGTAAATGCTGGTTTTATATACAGGTACGTGAAGAGCTCATTTTAAGCATAAGCCCTGTCTCTTGGTGTCTTAGAGGTTGGTTTTTGTTAGGGTTTTTTTGCATGTAATTAGGTAGGACACACTGACATGCCAAGTGTAACACTGTTCGCAGTACAGTTAATGGAGGCAAATGTAAGGATCCAACAGCACAGAAACACCTGAAGAAAAGGGGTTTTTGGTGAATATATACATATAGATCAGGTAGAAATATTGAATCAAGTTGAGACTGATATTTATTTTCCTAATTTGTGTATTTAGTGCCCAGGTTGTGATAGAGAGTGAGCTGACATGAAAGAGAGGTATACTGCTACCAGAGAAAGCAGCTTTGTTGGTACAGCCCTGCTTCTGTCTGCAGCACTGACACTCCACAGTGGGCCAAAAGAAAGAACATGTGGAAAAGCCTTTTCCATCCCCTTTATATCTCTTACCCTTTACTTAGTATTAGATTTATTTTTTCTTACTATTATACTTCCCTATTTAATAGGTATATAAGAGTGATTTAGCCATTATTTATTTCAAACTGAAAACTATTTAATCTGTGATTTCTAGGAGAGTATTTAAAGAATTTTCAGGCTTAGAAAAAAAATTAAATTTCTAATCTTCACATCACTGCACAATCAGATATTCAAAACGCATATTTATATTTATGAATACATAATTTCTGAGGCTTGTATATACATTTGTTTGTGTACATATCTAAATGTTGCAAGAGAAGCATCAACTCAGTGTGTTGCTTTCACGTGATTTTGACAGATACTTGAAATACAGATTTCTTTGTGCATAGCCAGAACACTTATGTATGTTTAAGAAACAGCATCTGTTTGCAGCTTATCTAAAAGAATATGAATAGATAAAAATAGATAATTTTCTCATCTCTGATATAATCTCCTGAATGGATAATCAAGAACAGTGGGACACAAAGGGTAGTGGATGAAATGCTGAAACTTCTTAAGTCAATGGGACCAATATTTTAACTGATACATTGAAGTTCCAACCCTTACAAAAATGCAATAAGCAGGTCATTAATCATAACCATTTAGGGTTTCACTAGTACAAACCTTTACATTAAATTGTGATATGAGAAGTTATTGTTTTCTCTGTACCCATGGGAGGGTGTGGTGATAGTACTCACACAAAAATTAAATTAAAATGGGGCTTCTTCTTCAGGATGGAAAATATATGCTGATTGCAGCAAGAAGTACTTGGGTTTTGATTTTTTTTTAGAGAAATACAGTTATGAAGCACAGCCGAAGTCTGAGCCTAAAAACATTCCCTTCATTTCTTCAGGTGTCCTAGAGCCCTTCTATCAACCACCATTACTTCAGGGTTAAGACACATGCAACACTAGATATGAAATTAATATGGATGATTTAAACAGAAAGGTTATTTTAAATTACTACTGTTCACAAATATGTGGAATCTTTAAAACTAAAATTGTGTGAAAGTGTTCTTTTGCAAAAGAAATATGAAATGCCCTTAGTAATTTGGAAGCATTTCTGATGGTAGCCAAGTACCAGAAGTGAATATTAAATAACTTCTCAATCACTGAGTTCATTCTTTATCTTCCATTACAAACTTTTGAGGTACAAACAAGATGATTTTGAATTTCAAGAAAGTACTTAAAAGTGCTTTATTGGATACCAACATTAATTAAAGTATTTCTGGAAATGCCAAACTATAAATCCATGGGAATAATAATTAAAAAAATAAGTGCATGGAAAATTAAGAGAGTTTGTATCTCACTAGTTTTTCTAACTGAATTTTTAATATACTATTTTTCAAATGAGTAATCTGTAATTGCTTCTACTATTAAACAGATTCTTAGATAGCATGATGATCAGAATGATATAATTATCCAGGATGATAGACTGAACTTTGAAAGATAAGGATGGCTTAAATAGTATTGTTTATTTCCAAACATAAAACAAGACAAAATCTCAAATATGGTTATGCTTTGCAGGCTAAAAAGATATATGCTAGAAAAAGTACTTCTCCTATTAAACTGAGAGGTAGTTAGTATACCGGGAATTTAAAAGGAAGTTCTTCTCCACCTAGTTGTAATTATTTACACCAGAGTAAATTTTTCTATAACATTCAAATAAAATAATCTCATTCACTAAAAAAATATTTAAGAAATATGCAAAATACTTTCATGTATCTTGAAAATGTTAGATCACTTTTGAACTGTTGACAAAAACATGATGCAACCGTGTCAACTTATTCCAAGAAGGCAGACAGAAAAAAAATTAATCCAGTTTAGCTATCTGAAACTCTTTAAGGGGCTATAAAGTAAAGTACAAATAACTACTACAGATGATTACTCAGTCAGGAAAAATATATTTGTCTGTTATTCTGTCTATTCATCTCAGCCTTCATCACTCAACCTCTTCACTCAAACACATTTGTAAAAATAGCTTTCAGGCCAAAGCTCTGAAAAAGCTGACACAGATAGAAAAGTGAAACTTGCTGAGTGATTCTATGATTTTGAAAGGGTATTATATAAAATTACCAACACTAATAGAAGGAAAGAAATCTTCATTCTACCCCGCTTCCTTAGGGCAGTAATAAGTACTGTAACTATCAAAATAATTCCATCCTCCGTTTTAATTTTGAATTTATCTGTTTGTCCTTAGTTTACCAATGAGCGCTTCTGCTACCAAAAAATCCCTATTGGTAGCATAGATATTCTACCATTGTGCCTTTAGTCATAAGTGTAGATGCAGGACTCATACAAAATGCTTTGGCCATGAAACCAGAGAGGAAGATGCCTACAGCGAAGCGAATTCCCAAGGGTGGCAGCAGTGTTTCACTATGGCCAGGCAGAAAATGAAATGCTGCCATGTAGGAATAGTAATAAGCAAATAAGGTGTATTCAAGTACCCAAAGTAACCTGCGGGACAAAAGTTCTTTTCAATATGTGTAAATATGTACATTGCTATCCTCCAAAAATGTTAATCCTTTAAAAAAATGCATGGTATCATATTGATAGCCACAGGGAAAAAAATCAGGCAGAAAGCAGCATTTTAGATTTGGTGCAGGTGACTCAATCCTTCCAGGACGTGTTTCTACTCCAGTTGAACTCCCTCTTTGTCATGCTGCTCAGGCATCTTGTGTATCCTACCACTGCGTGACTGCCACTGTAGCCCTGCTCATCCATCAAACTCAAGGAAAAGGCCTGTGAGATTTCAAAGCCTGGTGGCTTAGGTGCAGACCCAGCCTCAGGGGTTTGATACAGTTCTTAGGTAATGTTACCCTTCTCTGACACATCATCACAATTACTTTAAAATATACTTTATTATTTAAACATTTTTATGATTGGCCATAGAAGATAAGCAAAGATATTGCACTGTTATCATTCTGAACCACGGCCTTGCCCTCCTAGGAGAATGGGGGTAGTTCACATAACAGAGCATATAGAGGCTGCTTCAATCTTCATGCAGGAATCACATAATAGCTACACCATGCAAAAATTTGCTTTTGTAGTGTTTCACTAATATGTTTCAAAATAGTCTCTTGTGAAATATTCTTCTGTGCTGCTGCTTCCTTGATGGTTCATTTTTTGATTGCTCTCTTAAACATAAAACAGGCATCTCTGAGATATGCAATTAAAATGAGGATATAAAAGGGGATTAAGTTAAGGAAGGATTATGAGGGGAATTCTAAATCTAACTATATAAATAAGGACTACAAATGTAACCCAGTGCATTCATTAATCTGATTGGCAGAAATAATGCAGCAGCCAGCTGAGAAACAACACTGAAATTGTTTTCTCATACTATGCACTTTATCAGATGTATGCTAAAGAATTCTATCTCTATCCAGTGTCACCTTGACCAATTCCACATTCCACCTACTGCAAAGGAAAACAAATTCCCTCCTGCCAACACACTATGTTGGTGCAACTGGCCAGAAGAAAGGGTGTTTGGGAAGTGAATGTATAGGCTTTGTAGAAAATCTGACCATCTTTCTGTCCTTCACTTACACAGCTACGCTGATAGAAATAGGACAGACTATGAATAATTTTGATGACTAATCCAACTAATGCTCTAATAGCTTTGGATTTCTTTCTGTTCTGTCATATTATTTCAGCTCTGTTTATGTCCATACCATCTCCTCTGCAATTCTGGATATACGGGAACGGGCTTAAGCTCTGCCAGGGGAAATTTAGGCTGGATATTAGAAAGAAATTCTTTACAGAGAGAGTGGTCAGGCATTGGAATGGCCTGCCCAGGGAGGTGGTGGATTCACCGTCCCTGGAGGTTTTTAAACTGAGGTTGGACATGGCGCTTGGTGCCATGATCTAGTGAACGGACTGGAGTTGGAGCAGGGGTTGGACTTGATGATCTCTGAGGTCTTTTCCAACCCAATCAATTCTATGATTCTATGATTCTATGATATGCAGAGAGATATTTTACTTAAAAAAAAAAGTAACAACAAATTCATCTTTGTGCTTAGTTATCTGTGGTATTATAAACAGCATTTTTGGTTTATATTGGTTTAGCATTCATTCTTGCAAACCCTTTACCTATATTTTTGTTATCCAAAGGTACCAGTAAAGAAAGTGAACAGCTTTTTTTTTGTTTCTTTTTAAATGTTTTTAACCTGTAACTAGGCCTTGAAGCAATGGTGAGACACACCATCAAACTTGTGTAGAATTTCTGTGAGCCCCTGGGATCCTGGTTCAGAAGGGCAGTGTTGAAATTCTACTTCATTTCAAAAATGTATGGCTGTATGCTGCCATCTGTCTGCTCTGCAGCTGGGAGTCAAGTGCACCATTAGTTTTATGTATCAAATTGCAGCAATTTTCTGTGTTTCTGAAAAGCTTTAAAGGCTTCTGATGTACTATTTTACCTCATTTCAAAGCAGTTTCTTGGTCTGCTTTGGCTCTTCATGGGAAAGCAGATTGCAAGGCTGAAAGGTTTGATATTTATAAACAGGTTATTTTTTCTCTGTGCCCCAAGACAATGCCATTCTTATCATCCTTAGAGAATGAAAGAAGAACCAAATTAGTGTTGTCTGTGATATCTGTCATTCTCACAACTATTACTGTGAGAATAGTACCACCATATTCCAAAATACTATATGAGAACTCAGAATGTTAATTCAAGCCCAAGCCTATGATGGACTTTTTCTTAACTCATTTTTCACAAAAGCCTTGAGACAGAATTGGGACTGACTAGCATCCTACAAATTCTGTATATTAAAGACTATTAAATATCATTATTGTGATAAAGACTGTAAGGGGAGAAAGAAATGGCATACTGTGGTTTAAACCCATCTGGAAACTAAGCACCTTGCAGACACTTGCTCACTTCCCACCCTCTCTGCCCTCACAGTGGGGAGGAGAATTGAGAAAAGAAGCAAAACTCATAGGTTAAGATAAGAACAGTTTAATCGTGTAAAAATATTATAATAAGATTAATGATAATAATAACAATACTACTAATAATAATTGTCATGAAAATGAGAGAGGGAGAGGAATAAAATCCAAGAGAAACAAGAAACAGTTGCTCACCATTTGCTGACTAATGCCCAGCCCATCCCCAAGCAGCAATTGGCCCCTCCCAGCCAACTCCCCCCTGGTTCGTGTACTGAGTGTGACATCCTGTGCTATGGAATATCCTTTGGCCACTTCGGGTCAGCTGTCCTGGCCATATTCCCTGCAGTTCCTTGGGCAGCTCCCCACTGACAGGGCATGGGAAACTGAAAAGTCCTCAACTTAGGGTAAGCACCACTTAGCAACATCCAAAATATCAGTGTGTTGTCAACATGATTCCCATAGTAAATCCAAAACACAGCACTGAACGAGCTATTACAAAAAAATAACTCTATCCCATGCAAAACCAGGACATGGCAAAATATTCATTTATTCTATTCTTGTAATATGATGAGACTGATACTGTATATTTTATAAATTTATTCAATTTTTTTTCAGATCTTATCATTTCATTCTTCCCAGGTGCCATTTTGTCCATTTGAAGTTATGGTGCGTGACCAAGTAGATGGTGAAACAAAATAATTTGTATAGCTCACATGATACCCATTTAACCCTGCCAACATTAAGAAACTATTTGATAATTTCAAATTAGACAAATTGATAATTTGACCAACTTTTAACTTTAGCAATTTCAAACTCAAAATTGTCAATATTAGCTTTATTACTTGTAATTATACCGTATTTTAGTGAATTCATGTCTTCAAAAACTAAGAAATGAGGATATGTATTTTGCAGGCAAGAAGACTAATTTTTATGTAGGTGCCATGTTTGAGATTTTTATTTATACTCCAGACTATGTAATCAAAAAAAAAAGATGTTATTCAAATACTGAACATTTACAAATCTGCTCCAGAAGTTGATTTCTTTTAGCTAAACCCTAGATAACCCCTTCAGATTAAAAGCAAAGATATTTGTTATTGCAATAATCATGAAGAATAACAATTACATTTTCTGAAATAGGAAAGCAATTTGGCAAACTGTGCATATATTTTCCACGTAGTCAGCCATTTCATGACAGTAAAACAAATCAAGAGAATATATTTTTATAAAATGCTGCTTCATTATTATTTAAACTATAATTTTCCCAGATAAATAGCATTGTTCAGTTTACCCATATGCAAAAGCACTTGTAAAACTGAGTGATTAATAGAGGGTCATCATTCACATCAAAGCATAGGGGAATGAATTTCGTACCTTTATGTTCCTGTGAGGAATATGAAGGTAATAAAACCAAAATTTATTCTGATTTTTTTTTCAAGAATAAGTGCTGTTAAATAGTATTGCTAAACTTAATACACAGGCTGTTTTCAAAAGAACAAGAAAAAGGAAAGATCAAAAACGATATCTAGAATTTCCAGTGTGAAGTTCAAGCATTAGAAATGCTGAGGAGTTTTTATGAAACTTTTCTTAATTATGTTCTTTATGCCCTTTAATTAGCAAATTAAACAGAGTTTTTAACTTTGATTTTTTTTTCCATGAGAATTATCAATCAACATGAATGCTTTTCAGTGAAGACTGGTTTTATTTCAAAATAGTTTGGCTTTCTGCAAATAACACAATGAAACTGTCAAAGCACCTCATCCATTACTGTTTTAGAAGGTGGTCATATCATAAGAAGGATAAAATATAGTGGGTTTGTTGTTGTTGTTCAATTTACTTCTCTCTTTCCAAGTAGAGCATGTTCCTTAAGTTTCCAATATAGGCATTATGAAAAATTCACAATGCAAACCTGTAAACCCTGCGAAAATATTACCCAAAAGAGATTTAAACTGTAAAATTTTAAGTAATTTTTTAAGAAACCATATTTTTAGTGGTGCTCACCCGGTATCTCTGTATGTTTCATGAAAATCATGTAAAAGATACTTCTTTCCTAGTTAGAGTTTGATTCACATTGCAGTACCTCTAGCAGTAAGAGCTTAAGCAGTCGCTTGAGTGCCTTCAGTGTTTTAACAGCCACACAGTCAATTTAACTCAGTTTAAAAGTATGCATCATCAGATAGTCCATTTTGGTTAAACAGCCAGTGGATGTTATGCGGTCTGAATTGCCGGGGGGTTAAATCACATAGTTAAAATGTGATGCTGAATAATATGGCTCATAAGAAACTGGTTAATCCTATCTTCTGAGGCCATTGTAACAAAAGTGATGGTTATATTATATTTATCAGAGCCACTGAGATTGAATTATGTTGTACTACTTTCTGTGGAGATTGGGGGCTTTCTGTTTGTCCCAAGTCTTATTTGGTAAATCTTAGGGTAAATTAGCTTTCTTTCTGCTCAGTAGGTTCTGCATGTACCACTACTTAAAATGATTCAAGAACTTTTTCATCATGGAAGTCTGAACCAGAATTTCTAGTGCTTGGAGGATTCCTGCTGCCTTGATCCAAGAGTGAAGACTCTTGCATCCTTAGCCTTGTCTTAATCTTTTGTTCTTCATTTCTAGGCTGATTTCTTCACAATAGATGTGATTGTAGCTGTAGATGCAGTGTTCTTCAGACAAGGGATCACAGCCATACTGTGCTCAATAGCGGTTTGGGTTTTTTCCAGAATCAGAAACTGCTAGTGGATTTTCATGGGTGCTAGGAATTAGATCAGTAGAAGGACTTCCAAAGATGGGATGAAATGAAATGAAATAAATGAAATGAAATGAAATGAAATGAAATGAAACCAAACAGACTGAATTTCCTACCCACGGGAAGCTTCACAATTTCTGGGTTTTCCCTTTGATTCAGAGTGAAAATTTTCCCAGCAGAATGAAATTTGAAAAGTCTGACCAGATCTATTCTGAAGTGCTCTTCAAGCATGCTCTCAAAAAGACTCCTAACTACATGGCTTTTTTTCCCCTTATCTCTCTTGTTTCCTACATAAAAAAATGTTTTGTGTATTACTCTTCTATTTTTCTTCCAGTCTTCTGGTTTTTCCTCTCAAACTTGCTCCACAGTTTGCATTCTGCCAAAGTACTGCAACTAGTTCTTTCTTTCATGATGCAATCAAATACTCGTATTGAAAGCATAATCAGTAAATGATATTGTTTAGTTTTATGTTCTTATGAATGTGTATAGTTCTGTCTGTGAACATAATGCAATTTCACTGATCAGAGGAATTTATCATCTTGTACCAGTAGGGGAACTCTCTGATTTGTGTGTGACAGAAGTCCACAAAACAGATCAAAGCAGCCTTTTGTTCAGAATGCTTGAATGCATCTTTCTGCACAAGAAAAGAGAGAAAAAAATAGAAAAAAAAAGATCTGGTTTCAATTAACTGTATTTCCACAATAATAATCCTTTGATATTAATCTGGATGCTCAGGTAAAAGGTAGGCTTTCCAGCAACACAGCAATCCCCTTTGAAGATCTAACTGTCCTTATAGCACAAATGCTCCATTTTCTTCTGCTTAGTTTCAGCCTCTGAAACAAAAGCTAGATGGAAAGACCTTGCTGAAAAGAAAATTCTTACCCGAGAGTGACTGCTAAGAAACAGTGTCTCATTAAGTTTCGCCAAGACGTTTATCCTGCAGTTACTAGCAGAAGACTCTATACAGCTCACAGCTCTCCTATGCTCAAGACTTTAAAAGCATAATCCATTTATAAAATAGGCTTGGTTGCTCCTGGTTCCTTTAATGTGGAAACCCTCTTTTTCTCATGGCCTATGAGTCTGCTTTCTATCTACTTGTATGCTTCTCTCTGAAAGTGTGAGACCAGATTAATAGTAAATGTGTATACTTGTCAGGATTCCCACTTGCTGAGAATTCCTAAAAGCAACGAGGGATGCTGTACAGATGAAAGCTTAGATCTGCTATATGAAAGTGAATACTCTGGCTTGATAATATTGAATGGGCTGGAATAATTAGTGCAACGAACAAATAAAAATATCTCAGTTATACTTCAACCTTCTTAGAACTAGAACGGTTGTGCCATCAATGTGTGTTATCTAGTGACGTGATGAGAATAATCCCTCTTGTCAATATGTAATATGACAGGCACATAAGGGAGGGAGACGTTCACGTTTGGTAGATGCTATTAGTAAAGCCTCACAGACACTATCTAGCCAATCCCCTGCCATATGTTCTACTGCCTGAATCGAGTGGAACTAAGTGAGAATTTTGAATGTTCAGTGCTGGAGAGAGGAAAGCTGTAAGCCAAGAGAGAGACTATTTCTTTTCTGTCTTCATTCTCTCACCTTCCTCCAAATTCAAATTTTATTGCAGTCCTTTCAGCTCACCTGTCAAATTCCTGTTATTTTTATCTGTCATGCTTATATAGATGAAGCTTGAAAATAGGATGATACTCATCTCTGGGTAAGTAGGTCAAATTTGGCTTTTTATGGTTATTGACATTCTCTTTACGGCCCTGCTGTTTTACTCCTGTCAGCTGTAATGCACACGTGGAAGCGCTCAAGGTAACATTAAAGATAGATGGGATAATCACTGCAGCCTGCTGCTGCATTGAGAAATGTAGTGCCACTACTTGTGCAGTGGAGGTCAGCTTCCAGTGGGCACACAAAGCATCATCACCATTTTTATCTTTGATCTCTGGTTAGAATGAGTGAGTACTGAGACTGAACTATATGCCTCCCCAAGGTCCCTCTTTATCGTGGAGATAAAGAAAGTTTGGTTTGCTGTAAATTGGAGTTTTCCATCTCCAGGAAAATCAGTCCAATGCATTCCAAGACTACTAAAAGCTCTGTGGAGGTAGAAGTAAATGAAGTAGATTGTCAGTTGCTGTCTGTTGGCATCATGGGTGACTTAAGTGTTTTGCATGTTCTTCTTGAGTAAAAGTGAAAAAACCCTAAACTGTGTAAAAACTTATTTATTTTCATATTTATAGTACACTCTACCAAATACAGTTGTGAGTTTAATGGTTCTAATTTTCACTTCTATCAGATTTGGGCCATTTAAAATAGCTGGTGTGCATCTTGGTCTAATGACAGCTGAACGTGAAAAAGAAATCAGGCCAAGTAAAGACTGAGACAAAAAATAGGAGTTAACACTACTCTGTTTAAAAAAAAAATAAAAAAAAGGAAGTGAGAAAAGGTAAAACATGCATCTAAAGAAACTGTTACTCAGCTCAACACATCAGAGACATGAATTTCCGTTCATTTGACAGACTTCCTTGCAGCAAATGGCAGCTTTGGAATTAGTAATCCTTAAGTAAGGTTTTAGCTTGAATGAAATTGAGTTTCCATTGGAAACTGGTAATTTTATTCCCAAAATTCAGCAGAGACAATCTACATTTGAAAACAATACAAAATAATCTGTGACACTGAAATTATGATTAAAAATTAATTTACAATTTATGGTCAAGTCATCCAACTTCATTCTCATATGAAAAAAATTTTCATTACATATTCCATTCTATTCACATAGTATGTTTAAAATTTCCTCTCCTGTTGATTATGTCTGTAACTTCAAGCACGGAAATGACTGCCAATTTTTAAATTTTCTTCTGCTTAAATCAATGATGTTTTTCTTTGAACTACTGTTATTCATCAGAAGTGGATCAGAGAATGATTTAGAGGTTCCCCTTGGTATTTCGTAGGAATGGCAGAAGTCTTCTTTAAAGTTAGCTACAGTACATAAATCAGAAGTAATAATGTACTCTTCTGTGCAACTACATCTGTAACTAAGATCTGAGTGTACAGACAAGACAATGGGTACGGATCAGACTTTATTTTTAAGGAAAGAAGAAATGGATCGGACACAGTACCTATGTAAATCTATGAAAGTACAGATTTTCAGAATCAGAAAAGAGTGGAACCTTTTAAAGTTCAACAAGGGCAAGTGCGGGGTCCTGCACCTGAGGAGGAATAACCCCGTGCACCAGTACAGGCTGGAGGCCAACCTGCTGGAAAGCAGCTCTGCGGAGGGGGACCATGGGAGTCCTGTTGGACAAGCCTTCCATGAGCCAGCAGTGTGCCCTTGTAGCCAAGGAAGCCAATGGTGTCCTGGGATACACTGGGAAAAGCATTGCCTGCAGGTCAAGGGAGGTGATCCTGTCCCTCTACTCAGCCCTGGTGAGGCTCACCAGTAGTGCTGTGTCCAGTTCTGGGGTCCTCAGGACAAGAGAGCCATGGTGCTCCTGGAGTGGGTCCAGTGGAGTGCTATGAATGTAATTAGGGGACTGGAGCACCTCACTTATGAGATAAGGCTGAGAGAGTTGGACTTGTTCAGCTTTGAGAAGAGGCAACTGAGAGGGGACCTCACCAATGTCTCTAAATGTCTGAAGGGAGCACGTCAGGAGGGCGGATCCAGGCTCTTCTCATTAGTGCTGAGGTAATGGGCAGAAACTAATGCACAGAAAGTTCCACCTGAACACAAGGAAGAACTCTGTTGTGAGGGTGACTGTGCACTGGAACAGGCTGCCCAGAGAGGTTGTGAAGTCACCTTTCCCAGAGATGTTCAAAAGCCCAGGACACAATCCTGAGTAATGAGCTCTAGAGGGCCCAGCTTAAGCAGGCAGTTGACCTCAGGACTAGATGACCTTCAGTGCTCCCTTTGAACCTTACCCATTCTGTGATTTTGTGACACACAGTCGGTTTGGCAATGTATTTACTAGTTTGCTACGAAGGAATGATGCCACTTGTCTTATCTTCAGTGTTATGTATAGAAAATGCTGGTAAATACTTTTCATAAAGACGAATAGGTCTTCTCAAGCAAGCATGACCTCAGACTCAAGGACTAATCCTGAGATCATAACCTTAGGACAGCTGAATAAAAACCCACCTGGCTAGAAGGAACACCACTAATCAGAAGGGAGTTGTAGCTAATCTCCTATTAGCAATTCATGTTATCTTGGTGCTAAGCTTGTGCCTGTCTTGTTATTACAGGGATTCTTCGCATTTGCGTTACTGTACTTGGGAGATGATAACAACAAATGATGTCTCATTTTAAAGACATTAAATCTGGGGACAGGGAAAATTAGTCCCTGGTTACATGTAGTGAAAGCTAATAACCAAAGAAAGCCAGACAATGCAAAAGACAGAGTTTGCAAGCACATGTGGAAACTTTGGTTCTGAAATGCCTATTTAGAAGGTCTGTTTTTCTTCTGCATAAATATGATGGTCATTAGTTGGTATTTTATTCTGACAGCTGCACAAACTGAAATTTAGTGGCCCCTCTTTGGATTATGGTGTCATTCCTCTTGCAGTATGCTTTTGTATTACTCCACATAAACATCTAGTCAGAGACTTGTGAAAGATGTACTCTCGAACCCTCTCCATCTTGTTAAACCCCTGTCTTAGATATGACCATCTTACAGCTGCATTAAGTTTTTCATTGCACACATTACCATATTTCATGCATATTTTGCCTTTTAAAAATGTGTGAACTAGTAAAATGAAAAATTGCAGTGGATCCAGCAAAGGAGTTTTATAAAACAAAGTCTTTAAATAATAATTTCTGGGGGTTTTTTGTATATAGCACAATTTAATGTTGGGTTAATATTTAAATAATAAGCATAATTATTAAAGGTTCAGTAGCACTATATTTTAATCAAAATGCATTTCTGTGCGGCAGTGTTCCTCAATCTTCTTTCAACCATTATTGCTAGTAAAAATATTATGGAGATGGTGAGTGACCATGTATTTATTTGTGTTTAAGTTCCAGTAGGTTGACAGAAAAGCTGTAGAAATATGCATGAAATAGTATGCATGACCTATTTTGCTAGACAACGTTAAAAGAGCTAATTCTGATGACCTTGTTTTAACTTTTATAGGAGGAGGAAACTGCAACAAAGTTGCAAAGGAAACCATCAGTACCGAGTTAATGCATGCTTTAAATTAGATGTGCCTTGTCAGCACTAAAATGACAATGAACATGATTTAGTAACTTTTTCTCTCACTATACTCTCCAGGGGGCTTTCTTCCCTCCCAAGGCCTTTAGAAAGGCCTTTTAAAAAATAAAAAATAAAAAATAAAATTCCGCTGTTAGATAAGGGTGCCGTCTTATGGAGAGTATGGGCACAAAGTCTTGTTGAGGATTTCAAGATGTTTTCATGGGCTTAGTAGGCATGGTTTACTTTACAAATCAACACAGTGGGTAGTCAGTAACTCAGCAGGTGGACAAGTAATGAAATATGTAATTTAGAAAGTAGAAATAAGCATTTCATTTCTTCACTGTATCCTCTTATGAAAATCTTCCTCTTTAGGGCAGTTTTGCCTTTTGCCTTTGACTCCAACAACAGTTGAATTTCTCTTTCAATTACAGGCAGAAACTGTGCAAGTACAATTAACACTGATGGAGAAAAAAATTGTTCAACATGTGGGGGAAAAAAATAAAATGTGAATAGCTGGGGTGAGGCTTGATTTAAATTAATAAATTTGTAAAAGCACCTAATCTCTGCCCAGATTAATTTTCAGTATTAATTTATTAACACTTATTTAGATTTTAAGTCAGAATAAAGGTATAAGTCTCATATATGTAAAGTAGATCCAACTTCATCTGTATTACTCTGTGTTTTCCTGTTGGAAAATCAGACAAATACTTCCATGGATCCCTTTTATGAGTAGAAATATTTTCTTAGTTTCCTACTAAAAACTTATTTATTGTTAATAAACTTTTTTTCTTTCTACTCTAAAGCACTTTTAAAGTGTCAGTCTAAAGGCTATTAATGTTTTTCATCTATCTGCAGCTTTTAAGTCTTTTATATTCCATTCTCACAGATATAATGACATATGCAGCACTGCAGAAGTTTTTTCACCTGGATTCATCAAAATAATGTGACTGGAAAGATACCTGAAAAATCCAAGATGTGATGCAGGCCAAAATAAGGAGTTAGGATACAGAAATACTGTATTAATATTTCTATCAATGTTCAAAATTAAACAAAATGGTTTAGATGTTAGTGTGCTAGTGAATTGCTTAAGCAAGAGTTAAGTATCTTTAGACATATTTTCTTCATTGATAATATTGAAAGTATTGAATGTTGAAAATAAGCTTGTATCTTTTTAGTATCTAACAATCTAAATATCTTGTGTCCAAGAGAAGAAGGAATGCCTGAGGACCTCTGTGAATCACTGACATATTTTTTTTTTTGTTGCTTTTTACTGTGTAGAACATTTTACTTTTTGCTTTCTAAGAAGGTAAATAGAAAGCTACAGTTGGAATTAGTCTGACAAACTAAGTTTTACTGAGGCTATTTGTGGTAAACTGTTCTACTGCCCCCACCACTTAAAGAAAACTGGAAGGGAGTAAGAAATTGATAGAACAAATAATTTGAAATCTGGAAAATATTTGTGATGTTAAGTGAATAAAGAACTGTCTGCTCAGCTTGTCTAAAAGGACCGGCTGGCCTACAGTTATTTAAGATTACTGATGTCTCTACTTTGAACAGACAGAATAGGATGCAGTCTTCAAATATGTGTTCCAAGTTACGTCTCTTCTGCAAAATACATTTTTCCATCCACTCTGCCTCTTCTTGTTTTCATAATGAAGTGGCAAAGGAATGTGCAGCAGTATCTCATGACACAGTACTTTTGGGTTTACTACTATGATTTACATACTATGTATTTTGGCATTTATATTGCCTATGATAATATTGACTCATACCATCAAGAAACATCTTGCATCGATGCTGAATTCTTAGATCACTGTCATGGCAGAATGAGTTTATACGTAACAGTTCTCACATAAGGTGCTGTCTGAATGGTTTATCTTAAAATACAGGAGTTATGGTAAAGGAAATCCAGGAGCAGGTAGACATTATAATGCCAGAAAGAAACACCTAACTGGACAATGTAAGTAGTGAAGTCTGGTAGTACAATTTTTAAAGAAAAATACAACTATTAACTAAGAGAAAGGGACAGATTTTTTTTTTCCAATATTTTTATATTCAGCACACATTTGTATCAATGCATTACTTCTCTCATGCTATACCTAAAGTAAACTTCACATTGCCATATATATAGGATTAATGAGATTATAAATAGTACCATCACTGTGCTTCTTCAAGTAGCAATGCAGCTGTTGAGAAATGTACCAATTACGGAGCAGTATCCACTTTGAGCACTGAGTGGTGCTATGATACTAAATACTGCAATTCTCTCTTCTCCATTGGAAGCAGGTTGTACCATCTGATAAACCCCTTACTTTTCACTTATTTATTAGCAATTACACTTATATCCTATTCCTTGTATTAATTAGTAATAATGGCTTTATTAGTTTTATTGTTATTATTATTATTATAATTAGTCATCACTATGACTTTGTGTGAAAACAGGGACCAAATAGGTAAAACAGTGTAGTTTGTATTCATTGTCTGAATGTAACTCTAGCATTAAGTATAATTACAGCTGAATAATGAATCCAGGTACCATTGCAGTAGATCTTGTTATATAAATAGATCCAAAACATCACTGCTATGTGGGAACACTCTGGAATTACCCATTTCAATTCAGTATAAAAATTACTTATTTAATATAATTTTGCATTCTATGTTGTAAGAAAGTCTATTGGGTTTATTGCAGTAACATTGGATACTGAAATATTACAGATTTCAACATTGACAGGGCATTCAGAAAACAACTGTGCATCAGCACTAAAACATCAAAATGATAAAGAAAAGAAAAAAATCTGAAACAATTTAAAAGAATGTAGAAAAAAAGGGGGGGAATCCCTTTATTTGGGTTGAGTTTTGAGAAAGAGGGAGGAAAAAAGAATGAAAATTTTCTCTCTGCATGTGATTTCTTCCAGTTTAACATT
Organism: Cephalopterus ornatus; assembly: GCA_013396775.1. Classification (NCBI taxonomy): domain Eukaryota; kingdom Metazoa; phylum Chordata; class Aves; order Passeriformes; family Cotingidae; genus Cephalopterus; species Cephalopterus ornatus. The sequence continues at coordinate 69,061 of VZRE01003104.1, read as the reverse complement.
GACTTTTAAATGCATACAGAAATCTAAAGGGTTTTATTTGTAGTCACCAAAGTCAGGCAACACTGTCTTCTGTGCTAAGTTACAGCGTCCTAGATCTCTGTTGTTCAGAGCAGCCAGACTGAAGTTTTCAAACACTGTTACAATGTTGCATGGAATAAGTGCCTCCTTTTTTTTTCTTTTTTTTCTTTTTCCTTTTTTTTATTTTTTCTTTTTGTAATTGAGTTGTATGCAATCAAGAAGCTGGTTTCTGACAGCCAGTCAAGACAATACAGATACTGTTTCAAGAAGGTTCTATAGGGCTGATACCAAATCTGACACAATTTGGGGAAATGGCTTAAGTGGGCTATGAGAACATGTGACCTGCTGCCTGTGCTAAAAAATAGAAGTGAAGAGTAAAATGCCTTCTTAGCATCTCTTCTTCCCTGCCAGGGTATGCTAGTGCTGCATCAAGAAAAGTGAGATTTTGAGCAAGCAAATGTAAATACAGAAGCCAGATCACATAAGAACATTTTCAAATATGCTTATATTTTGAATTTTGTTAATGTATTTTTCATAGTTGTTAAGAAGGTGAAGATTTATTTCTAAAAATGGAAAAAACAATTGTTATTACTGAATTATTCTGATTTCACAGGTATAATACTGAATTTTCATACTTTGAAATCAAAACTATGCTGTGCTGCCCTTCCCTGCTCTGAAGCAGAAGGGAATTAAAACATCTCCTGTGATTTTTTATGGTCTTTTGCTATGACCATGGACAAAAACTACAGATGTGACCTATTTATGCAGCCTTTGAGATGCACCAGTGTTCTGTGAACATTGGAACGGGGTAATCGGTGCAGACAATGTGCCCAGGCCACAGCAGGAAGCCTTCAGGAGTAGGAAGCACTGATCATGGAAGTGCTGGGAAGCAGTGGCAGGCTGGCATTTTAACTTAAGGGCTGAGAATTTTAACTTATGTTTAGCTGTGGCTTTTGTTGTAACTGGTGATCCGTAACGATTTCAGATACGCATTGTAAGAACAATGCTCTGCAGCTCTAACGCTTACTGCTCTTTGGGTGCCAATTTCCCTCTAAAATCTGCTCAGAAGTACTGTCTGTTGTCCACACTCAAAAGCATGGAGGACATAGGTAAATATGTCTAAGCAAGAACACAATGCCTCTGAGGCACTTCCTTGAGTAATACATCATATAAAACACCTGTTCTGGCACAGAGCTGCAGATGAGCTTATTTTCCATTGCCAGCTTTCCAAGGTATTACACTTGGTCATCAGTAGGAAAGAAGCACACGTAAATGCTTTTAAAAGCTCATAAGGCCAATGTTTAGTGTCGCTACCGTGGATTACAGCCAAGGGACACCGTGACATCCCCTCGGAAACCCATTTAGCATTGAACGCGAATGAAGAGCAGAAGAGAACGTCTGTGACAGCGCCGTCCAACTGGGAAGTTTCCTGCGTCGTCGTCTCCCGGCGGCGTGTCCCCCGCGCGTTGGCGGCGGCGGGCGGTGCCCACGGCGGGCGGTGCCCACGGCGGGCGGTGCCCACGGCGGGCGGTGCCCACGGCGGGCGGTGCCCAC